>BPLQ01003193.1:0-462980 GCA_021605075.1 Caerostris darwini
CGTGCGTACGTGCGTGTGTGAGGACGTATATCGATATATGTTTAATGTAAGTACAAGTTAGGACCTGATATGCGAATTGTCCTAATTCAGTGTTGATTCATGATTGAAACTGAAATATTTCTGTACATAATAACGAAACTTTTAACTGCCATATTTATTAAAGATTACAAAGACAACAATTGCAACACATAACGCACAAAACAAAATTATATGACAAGTAGTTACAAAGTCGTCTTAAAATCAGTTCGTTTAAAGGTCTTTGTATTCTCCATACTATCTGGAAGTCTTCCCTCGGCTGTCCGATACCCTTTTCTTCTGTCTCCAAGATCGAGCGTCAGAGAAGAAACAAGAAAAACGTTCAAAACCAAAATCTAATGTAAAGGTCAGCCCATCGTAAAAAGACAGATAAATTAACTTTGAGTTCAGGGCTGCAGTTTGACGTGAGAATGCATGGTTTATCCTTACTATGTATATGAGAATACAGAATGGAGAACTTTTCATTTTGTCAACTGCAAAGAATTTTGTTGCCTAAAAGTAATAATCAAAGCAGCATGAGGTTTGCAATGCAATTAAAAGAGCATTAAAATTTTAACATGAGGTATGACTATACTTCACGAAATTTTTTTCTTAATTCAAATTGTTTAAAGTATATTAGTATGCTGTTAACTTGCTTATCTTTCTTTTAAACGACGTTTTCTTTTAAAAATTTAAAATTATATCTATGTCAGTAAAATGGATGGCTTTGAAATTGATCAAAAAATTTTCCAGTCAACATTAAAATATTTTTTTTTTTTTTTAATTTTTAATACAAAAAACCTTATTCGTAATTATTTAAATTTTAATAGATTTTTAATATTTTAATGATTGCACCTTGGGAGGATCCTTTTTTCAAGTACACTAACTTTAAGAGTGAAACGCAGTAATCTTGTTCGTTGTTTTGTTAGCAAATTTATGATATTGGCTGTCTAATTTTGTTTAAAATCTATAAAAATGCAGCATAAATATTTTCCCGCAAACTTATTCTTACCTCTCAATGTATATAAAAGTAAGTAATATAAATGCTCAAAGATTTCTTGATTTAAAAACAATAATTGGTTAAAATTTTAAAAATTAAACTGAATGCAATTTTCTTTTAAATATATCAATATTCTAAAGAACGTATTAAGCATTTATATTAATTTTTCTCGATTACAGTTATGTCATGCGTTTCTTTTTTTTCTAATAAACGCTACTTTAAGATGAATATTATTATAAATAATATTACTTTCATTTAAATTAAAAAGTAATAATATGTCAGTGAAATAAAACTTATCCATTATCCTCATTATATCGAACTTTTTAATCTAATTATTTTGAAAAAATCGAACTGGCTGTATCTAAATTACCCTTCCGGAAAATTCTACATTTTATTTCTTCATACGCTGTTCCTCCTCGAAATTTCTGTTCCCGTTAATGAATCCTAATGAATCGTTCCCAATGACCCGTTCCAACAACTACTGCCAGCAACAAGCATTAATAAACTAGCACTAATGAACCTCTAATAAATATTCATTTTGGTGGCTTTGCCCGTAGCTCGTCAGCAATTCTCTACTCAGTAACTAATTCTCTCCAAGGGCCGCTGTAAATCGCTCCATCCCCATGAGGCCAGGTTGACAATCCAGTTGTTGGAATCGTCTGACAGCGTCGGAAAATCAGTTCGAGATTCGAATTTCACAGCGGTCTCACCCATTATCGGAATGCTCCGGCAATCGGGACCTGATTACTAAATGACAGTGGAGCTGCGGGGGTTTGTGTGCATGTCACTTGTAGCGAGTCCGTCGCGCTGAGCACCGAAACAATTGTATCGGAGATCGGGAATGCCTAATATTTATTACATGAAAATTAAAGCGAAGCTGAATTGGAGTGTTCCCGGGCCATGAACTAAATTGTTGCCAAGTTTAATGAATGTGTTACTTAATCTTAGAATAAGTATCTTTGACTAAATGATTAATATGCTAATATGCAAAGTCCTGAAAATAAAATAATTAAAATATTAAATAAATGGTTAAAATAATTAAAAATATTTTAATATTTTTGGATGACTACTATAATATAACTTTTAAAGAAAAAATGTATTGAAATATGCTTTTTTTTTATAAATCGCTTATAATCCTTTTATTTTTATTCTCAAAGTTTTAATTTAATATTAAAAAAATTAAAATATATTGTTTTAGTATATTCGGTGGAAACCATTAGGTAGAATTTCCTTTTAAAATTAGATTACTTTGAATAGTTAATTTATCTTTTTTTATATATGCTACTAATGATTTTTCTCTGTGAAGCTGAAAAATGCAAGTACATTAGTTTGTATAAACATGTTATTGATATTGTAACTTCCAACTCACTTGAAGTGAAATTTGGTAAAACAACTGATATATATTTATATATTATAATCATTATTATCAATAGCACAACAGCCAAGGGTGGGCTAAGGCTGTCCTTTGAAAAGATTTACATGCATTCCTCTGGGTGACAATGGTTCTCCAATTCTTAATCTTTAGTACAGCAAAATTCACTTCAACTCATATATCCATTGCAACTTGGGTCGCGCTCTTCCTCTTTGTCCCAGTAGCTTTGCCAAAACGAGCAAATATAGCTTTTACATAGTTTAAATTATTCTTTCTAAATACATGAGCAGCCCAGTTTAATTTATTGGTCTTAATAAAATTTATAATATCTGGGTCTTTATAGCATTTATAAATTTTTGCGTTATACTTTTTTCGCCAACAATCCCTTTCCCTAACACCTCGAAGAATAGCGCTTAAAATCTTCCGCTCAAATATACCCAAATGGGTCTCATCAGATAATTCCAAAGTCCAGAAACAGATGTCTTAACCCATAAAAGGTTTTATTGGCTGACATAATTCTGTTTAGAACTTTTATATATAACTAAATTTTTTTTTTTTTTTAAAAGGTTTTTAAATTGATAAATTATCTGTTAATTACACTTATTTTATATATCTGGTTTATTCAAATTTGGCTGTAAACATTTGTAAATTTATAGATTAAAATTATAACAAAAGTACGAATCTATTGACAGTTTTCAAAATATATAATGACTCAAATAATTCTCTCAAAGGGAGTTGAAGTTATAATAATAATAAAATGTATATGCAAACTAATGTACTTGAAATTTTTAGCTTAACAGAGAAAATTAGTAGTAGCATATGAAAAAAAGAGACAAAATTACTAAATTATTAATGATATAACTAAATTTTAAAAACTAAAACAATAACTACATGTTCTTTTCATATAAAAATAAACTTAAAAAGCTTTTTCAAACAGTTGCATGTCATCTGCTTTGAAACCCAGAGGAATACATAGAAATCTTTTCAAAGGAAAGTCTTGTCCCGCCATGGAGATGATTTTATATATATATATATATATACACAGGGTAATTATGATTAAAGTCTAACATTCAATATACTGTAAAATACGAGCCACTCTTCACAATGAGTTCAAATTTGAACTGAAGATACTAAAAGAAGGTTGAAACGGTACGGCATCAAAAAAATTCCAAAGTGTATTAATGGATGGTGTTGTAAGCGGCATAAAGAAAGGAAATTCGGCTGCCAGTGATAATTTGAATCAAAATTACAATGTATTTGGCATGAGTTGCACATTACTGTAGTGTTCAATGTGCTTGATTGTTTCGGTTTTTTTGAGGAAAAAATTACTTCCATGTCATTCAACAGTTGTGACACTGTTAATGAATAGTTCATCTACCACGGCAAGGTCATACCAAATTGTATGGGAAAAATCGGCGGAACTTTTTTTTGATGCCATATCGTTTCCTCCTTCTTTAAGTATTTTCAGTTCAAATTTGAACTCATTCTAGTGAGTGGTTCTTGTTTTACAGCATAAATATTATTTCTGATCCAAGAAAATCATTAAATCGATATCTAATTTACGTACTTTTTATTAAATAACATCATTTTGTGCCGTATTTATTAATTCTAGAGATTAATGCAATCTAGATTCCATCTATCTCTGTCGCGAAAGAGGTTTTCAATCAACTTTAATTCCTCACACAGAAGTTATCTGTGCAGTAAATATTAGATAAATACACACTTTGCTCTGCTTCAAAATGTTTGTACATGGAGAAACCAATTTCACTTTTAATCAGCTTTTCTCCGGATGAATTAATTAATCACTTTCTCGTGCGATCCCCGAGCAGATATCCACGCTGTCTTACGAAGAGCTCTAGACGAAAATTTAATGTCGTAATAATGGATTTTCATCTATATTTCACTGCACAATGTTACAGATCGCGCATTATTACGTAATTAGCTGACGGAGTATGTTTGAATTTATGAATATCTAATCGATATATGATACTGTAGGGAGAATATGCTGATAATTCGAGGGGCGGATATTAAGAAGGGGAGTTCTGTTTTGAAGTCTGCTGCGTTTGATTGGTCAGCTGGAGGGATGGCAAGCGAGGGATGATACATGAAATCCAATTGATTAGGGAATTTAAGTCAATAACAGATTTGTACACAAAGTATTCGGATTAAGTAGTTTAATTTCAGTTGTTAAAAATGTTTTATTAAATCTCCGAGACATATTAATGAACAGTGTAAATCGGCTAATGAAAATTTAAGTTTACTTTTAACTTGTTAGTAATTTACAATACACTAATAAAATATTCTAATAATGTATATAACTTTTAATGAAATTATTGAATTCTAAATGAATTTTCATTATGTATTATCATAAATGTATTTTGTCTTAGGCTTATTAAGATTATTAATATATTAAAAATTTTAACATTTGGAATGTTTTATTTAATCTTGGAGATATGCTTATTAAATATCTCCATAAGTATATTGCGGCCTGAGGGCCAATTGGCTAGGGCTCTAGCCTTTGGTACCACAGGCTTCAGGTCCGAATCCTGACGGTGGTATGGATGTTTGTTAGCGGTTTAGAATCCACGTTAAACTGGAGGTCCCTGCCTAATCAGCTTAAAGTGTGCACAAAATGACCGTAGAGTGGCAAACGAAAATATAAGTATGCTCGTTAAAAGTCTGCAAAGCTCCTTTTAAGTTAAATTAAGGACATTTAAATACAGCAATGTAATTTTGTTTAAATACTGATTTTGTTAAGAAAATAAGTATTATATATATATATACACACTCAAGAGCCAAAACATTATGACCACCCCTACATTTAGCAATGAACTCTCCTGGATGACGTGGACAGCACGTGATCAGGTGCAAGTGGTATTTAACTGGTATTAAGTGGTGGTATTATCCATGCCAAGGCGGGTTGAAGCTGTGTTGCGCGCCAAAGTTGGGCCAACTCGTTATTGACAGAGGGTCATAATGTTTTGGCTCTTGAGTGTATATATATATATATGTACCTGAGTATCAAGTTTTTGTGTTAGAAGTGGAATCCTTCCATGAATCTATAATTATATGTCTTTAAATGTGTTACAAATTGTACGCATGGTATATGTGTGGTGTTTGTGCATGTGTAATTAAAGCTGTGTGTTCTCCAATCTGTGTCTCAAGTATCCCATCTAAACACAACCAAACCAGATATAGTCTTGATTGCCAAACTTCCCACTACAATTTAAATATATATATACATAAAATATAAATTTTAATGAAATGAGTATACGCATTGAAATGCCAGGTCTTTTAAAAGTTTCACAATACTGACTTGCTATACGAATTTCGCTTGTCTCGAAAAATTCTTAGCAATATATACGTCTGAATCTGCACTAGCTTTCGTCATCATTAATTTTTTTTCCAAAGGATAAGGCAAACAAATGCAGCTATCCAGACTGTCACAAAAATTTTCTGAAAAGCAATCATTCTAATGTGTCTCATTAATAGGAATTTTAAATTTGAAAGCTTTCCTTTAAATTGAGAGTTGTTGAAAAACAAATTGATGTTTAAAATGTAAAAGAGAAAAAATTAAAACATAAGCTTTTAGCTAAAAATAAATCTTCGACATTTTATTATTTTCTCTTTCTTGTTTAGTTAAGTAAGAAAATGTCCAAGTTATTTCTTAAAAGTGTATAGAATTGTGTGTAAAAAAATTAAATTAATTTCACATTTACTTACATTTTCCCTAAAATTTCACTTTTTGAATATGAAGATTTACTTTTTTATAAATTGAAATGAGAATAATTTCTATTAATTATTAATTTAAGATAATACAATGTTCAAAAAGTATTTTATATAAGTAAACGTATACATTCATGTCTTTTTAAATTTAAACTGTAAGGAAATTTTATCAAGCATGATTTCTAAATAAGAGTTTTCTTAGATTATTTCAATTTGTAGAAAATCCACATAAAAACATAAAAGCAGTGAAAATTTTAAGAATAAAAGCATGTAAATTTACATATACTAAATTCCATTGAATTTACGTACATACTATGATAATTTATTTAGTATCGTAAAAATTTTTGAATGCCAAAAGGTGTTTTCGTGGTTTCAAAACTGATTTGAAAATAGTTCACTACAAAGAAACTTTTTTTTATTTTTAATAAATGTTATTCTATTCTTTTATTCGTCTAACTTTTCATGTTTTTTCTCTAAAAATAAGAAACATTTCGAAGATTTCTTTGGAAGGATGTTGATAAAGTGCATGGCATCAAAAATTTGCCAGCATTGCATTCACGGAAACTTTTTTTGAAAAAATAAACTTACGAAACGATATCAATAAAATTGTATATAATACAAAAGTATTTATATTTCTGCTGAAAAAATATATTTATATAATTATATTCTGCTGATTATATATTTCTATTGATAATATTTTCAATTTATATTTATGCTGTACATTATGGCTGCATTTTATTTATGGTTTTTATTTTAAGACATTTGAAATCAAACTATAATTAATCATCTCTTGTTATTTATTCCTATACTTGAAAACATAAGCATTTAAACTCTTGTATCTAACATTATAGAAAGAATTTTAATAATTTCACTTAACTTCCTTCAAATAATTTTAATAAAAAGTTTATATAATGTTTATAAATTATATTTTTAAAAAGAGAGCGTTTCAAATTTTCCATAGAAGATAACGGAAATATGATATATAAAATCAGTATTGATTTTATGAAATTATAATAATATTTTAGTCATTTATGGCATCGTAAGAATGTTTCTGTTATAAAACTAACAGCGATTTTTTTTCAAAACGTGAAAAATTTGTTTTATTAATACTTTCACTAAAATTCCCGAATAATGATACTCAATTGTTAAAGGCTTTAAGATAAGTTTCAGGCAAGTTCTTTTTTATTTTAAAAAACTCTGCTACTGACTAGAATTAAATAAGTTAATGTCAGCATTTAAAAATTTAGAATCCAAGAGACAATCACTATGTCTCCAAATTTTAGTTTAAAGCCAATTAGTTTCTACGAAAGGTTCGAATTATTATATTTAAGGCTTTGGGATAAGATCTAATTTATTTCAATAAAAAGTTGTTTATTTTAAAAATATGTGCTACCAAATAAAACAAAATTAAATAAATGAATTTAAGTAATTATTAAATTCAGAACGTCAACGAACTTTCACCTCGTAGTCAATCATATTCAATCAGTTTCCACAAAAAGCTTGAATTATTATACTAAAACCTATAGGATAAGAGTTAATTTATTTTAGTAAAAAGCTCCTTTATTTAAAAAAATTGTGCTACAGAATAAAATAAAATTAATTAATTTCAGTCATTAATAAATTCAGAATCTAAGAGACAGTCAACCAGTCACTTTGTAGGTTATATCCAGTTAGTTTCCATGAAATGTCTGAATTATTATACTAAAGGCTTTAGTATAGTGGCTAATTTATTTTAGTAAAAAGTTCCTTTATTTAAAAAAAAGTGTTCTACATAATAAAATTAAATAAATTAATTTCAGCAAATAATGAATTTGGGATCTAAGAAACGGTCAACCAGTCTTTCGAAGTCTTCTTGGAATCTACCAGGAATCTAATTCTGGAATCTACCAGAATCTAATTCCCATTCTTGGAATCTAAGAGATGGTCAAACATTTCATGTAAATTAACTGGTTATAGTCCCAATTAAGCTACACGAAATGTTTGAATTATTATAGTACACAAGGCAAATTAATTTAGTTACAATTTTAAAAGCCTCTTTTACACAGAGATTGAATCTGTAAAAAAAAGTAAGTATACAAAAAAGATTCGAAATCACAAGATTAATTATAATTATTTTTTGAAAAATCTTATTATTTTTTCTGCTATTGATGGAAGACAATAAAAAACGCCAATTTATTTTAATGTTTAACTGAATTCAAACTATGAAATAAATCATTTTATGAGCATATGTTATTGGCGTAAATATCTAAAATCTCTTTTATGAATTATACAAAATATTTTAATACAGCCAAAAAGTCTTTTAACCAGCAATATTCTTGTTTGTTTATTGGGATTGTTGAATTTTTTAAATCTGCAATAATTAACAAGCCGTCTTTGAGGGAAAAAATTTTTTTCCAAATAGTAAAATTTTTATGCATCTAACGAATACTTTGGCTTTCGGTCACATGGCAATACACCGTGCAAATGAGCTGCAATGCGTTGCGGCCAATCCCAATGCTGCACCTGAATTGCAAATGGGACATCACAATCACAGTTACGAATGCCCTTCCAACGCCAACCGTTCGTCCAAGTTGATTTGCCGTGCTTTCCACTACATGCCGCCCAATCCCTGTGGTGCAGTGCACCTATTCTATTAACTCCGATAACCTGGACACAAAGTGACCATACGAGTGACCGTGAAATGGAACACAAACCTCTCCTCTTCCGAATTAATTACGAGTTGATTGGGAATTAAAGCCGGACTCGGTGCTCGACGTGAGAGTGAGAATTCGTTTCGAAGAGAATTTGTGTTTAAGGGTAATGCTTCAGGTTCATTTTTGTCCTTGTTGGTGATCATCGGCTTCATTTTAGAGTAGTTCAATATATTAATAAATGTAAGCCTACTCTTTAAAAATAAAGTTTAAAGCTTGTTTGTTTATTGGGATTGTTGAATATTTGAATTATAATCATAAAGATGGTTGAAAAGAAATTGGAATTAAAAATATTAATACGAGGAATTTAAAATATTTTTATTATTCAAGAACAATTCTGGATTATACTTTATTTATAATGACTATTTTCCTCAAATGTATTTGTACCCTGAATTTGAAAAAAAAAATATTTATAAACATTTTAAAGTATAAACAGTAAAACCGTGACTTAATGCAATTCATGGTACCAAACAACGTTGAATGTGAAAACTGTTATGTCAGAGTAGTACTAAAAAACGCCGAGTTTAAAATACAGAATGATTTTGGTTACATCCCTTTCATTTCTTTTTTTATCATCATTTAGATATTGGTTTTTTAAAATTATTATGTAAAGAATTCAGAAATATTACTTCGAGTATTTTATTATTAGGTGCATCGCAAATCTCCATATTAACCCATGAGTTTTTTAGTAAATTTTCTTTTTGGTCTTTACTATATTGATTTTCAAAGTTAAAGAGTAATGAAAAAAAATCAGAAGTTGCTATCGATTAAAAATAAAATTTGGTAGAAATATTTAAATTTAATATTAAAATTAATAAAACTTATACAAATTAATATTATATGAATTTATTAAAAATATTTTTAATTAAATTTGATAAAATTCAATAAAGTTCTGTAGAAACGTTAGTAAAACAGTGATTCCAAAATTAGGGACATAACTACAACTAACAGCTCAATTAAAATACACAAAATGGGAATTTCCCAAAGAACATAGTTAATGGTGTGACAAAATTCAGTGTGGAGTATGATCCCCTTTAACAGCTATACATACACACAGTTATATTTTTATAGATCTATACTTTTACAGCTTATACATATAGAATAACGTTGTTCAAAATGGTGTTTAACTCAGTTGGCAGCAAAGCTTTTTATTGTACCAAGACAATTTAAAGACTCTGAATGGTTCCATAGGGCCAGTAAAGTGCCACAATACGCCTCCCAAGTGTATCTTAAGCATACTCAATCAGGTCCAAGTTAGGAGAACTCGTTGGCCAACCCATTTGCGTAATAAACTCTCCGCCAAGGTAATTCTCCACTATTCTCCTCATGAAAGCGCCAATATCATCTACTTAAGGACAAACAATGAGTTTATAATATCGAATTTTTTTGGTAATTGAACAGTAAGTGTTCCACGAGCGATGTTATACGAGAGAATGCACCCCTCCAAACAGATACTTGATATTGAACTTACCAAATCTATTTCTTTCCTTGATACAACGGGGTAACAACGGGTTTCTGGGTCACTACAGATCAACGGCCTACTGGAGTCATACTGTAAATAAAATCTAACATATTTTAATAATAGATTTCCATTGACTTGCATTCCAGTTGTAGGATGTGAACTGAAGACACAATGCAACTGGACTTTTTACTGTTTTCAAAGATATAATAAATAACTCCTGTGCTTCTGTTGCACAGGAATTCCATTTTATTTACCATCATCCAAGTCTAATCATCCATCCAAACTATCCAAGACTGAATTTATTGAATTAATTTTATGTCACAAATTTTTGTATAACAAGACAGTTATTCCCTAATATATCAAAGATAGGTAAGAAACCTTTCCTCTCACTTTATTATACCGAGCACTCTAATTAATAATTTCTGACCTCTAAAAACGATCTTATACTTAGGATAAATTTCTATTTGAGCCTCTCTCAAACTGAAAAAAAAATGATATGAAGAATTTATATGAAATACTACAGAAATTGTGCTGAGTAAGAAAATTCTAACACAAAAAGACTCGAGGGTTCAACAAATCGATCGCATTTATTGATGAACAATGTGCACATGCAATGACTATTAACAAAATCTAGACAATCATCAACAATGTATATATACAAATGAAAATTAAAACACGAACATAATTCTTGGGAACACTTTCAACCTTCTTAAATCTCCTCTTGGTCCTAGATTTTCTCAAATCGCCATGTGAGCCATCCACTTGCTCGATCTAGAAAGCGTTTAGCTGACCTGAACTCATCCTCTGTGTCGCTGTCTGTTGTCCCCATCTCACTGGCAGCCATCGCTTTTATCTTAACCTTCAAACGCAAACTCCTGTTTCTCACCTGTCTGTTCTGTTTGCCGCGCGACACGTTCCAGTTTGTTTTCCCCCACATAACACGCTCTATCTCGTCAAGCAGAAACCGGAGCTATACATATTGTTTCCATTTCCTAAGTGCAGGATAGTTTTTCAGCACTTAATTTCTATACTTCACTTTAAAACGATTGCATGATCCGCAAAATGATCATACAATAAACAATTGTATGATCATTTAATTGTGCGATCTTTACTACTGTGCCCAAAATATAAGACCAATTATTATTTTTTAAACTGTTTTTATTCTTCCAAACTTATTTCATCACCTTCAAAGTAATCCCCTCCGGACACAATGCACTGATGCCAACTTATTTCCAATCCTCAATGCATGCTAAAAAGTCATCGGCAGGAATGGCCTTCAAACCGTGCGCTGATTCACGTTGAATCTCTTCAATAGACTCAAAACGGTGTCCCCGGAGTGGTCTTTTGAGTTTAAGGAATAGCCAGAAGTCGTACGATGTGAATACGGTGGTTGTGGTACGATATGGGTTCCATTTTTGGCGAAGCATTCATGAAGAATTAATGCAGTGTGAGATGGCAATTAATTGTTTTCGGTACCAATCGAGATTTGATGCGTTTGAGCCCCAAAATGGAAGTTGACCGATCCTTTTGAAATTTCTACATCATCAACAAGGTCTCTAATTGTAAATAGGTGGTTTGCAAGCACCAAATTTTTGGATGTGAGCTTCGTCGGTTAAGTTTGATTGTCGACCAGAGAGCTCTTCGTCTTCAACGCGTTCTCTGCCTTCTTTGAACTGTTTATACCACTTCTAACATTTCTTTACAATATAGGAATGTTCACCGAATGCCTTCTGCAATATTCTATACATTTCCGCAAAAGAATTTAATGCAAGTTCTTTGATCAATTTACTTAGACATTTCAAAAATCGCCGGAATTAGTTTTAACGTCTGACAAAGCCAAGAGTAACTCAAACACTAATGAATATTTTGGCGACAAATTTCACACAGATTTCACACAATTGAAATTCCATATGCCGAGAAATTTAAATTTAAAATTGGTTTTACTTTTAGGGCATAGTAGTAGAAATTAAAGATTAATTTAAAAATAAATAAAATCAAAATTTAAATATAATATTCGTAAATATATAGCAGTAGTATTAAATACCATATATACATTTAAATACAATAAATAGTAATCTACACTGCAAACAATAATAACTTTTCGATTTTTCACCTAAAATAAAAATATTATACAAAGTTAATACTTTGGTAACAAAGTTTTTACAAAGTTATCTGAGTTGTTCATGCTTTGTATAATGGAAAAAAAGCATAAAATTTCCATGAATGGTTTTTAATTTTAAAAATCTAAAAATAAAGAAAAGATTACATAAAAAAATCTACTTCTGGAAAATTACGAAACATACACATGTAAACAAATATTATAACATGTTGTTACTTTTTAATAATTATAAATACAAATATATACAGAAATAGCAACAGCAAGATTCAATTTAACAGAATTACTAAATTCGTTCCTTTGTCTCGTACGAAATTATTTGTAATAAGCCAGTTAATAACCACAACAACCACATCCAATAATCTGATAGACATCTCAACAAATCAGACATCTCCATCATCCAAGCCACGAGATTAACCCTTAGCCCATTTAGAAAGTTTGTGCAACTCCATACCGATCGGCAATAAGAGATCAGCTATCCTTACTTTGGAAGGTACCTTTCTTTTTTTCTATTCCTTTTGTTGGGCCAACAGAGAGAACCTTCTCATCCTTTTCAATGGCTGATCCATTATTCATTAAGAAATCAGCACGGAAGAAAACTTTTAACAACAAAGGGCCGTGTTGAGAATGCAATAAACAAGGAATTTATCCAATTGCCAATAGGAGAGAGAGAGAGAGAAATAAAAAGAAGAAAATGATGCGATATCATTCTGAAGAAGATCAAGAAAAAGCACCATTGGTTAGAAGAAGATGAAGACCACTACTTTTATTCGTATGAAGAGAAATAGCATTTTGGCTTGTTTTCGTAAATTACTGCCATAAGAAAATGGTTCCATTTTATTGAGGAAGCGGAAGAAGTTTGCTGTTAGTCATCAAAGACATAACTCTGAGAAAGTCGAACGCATTAAGACAATTTCATAATTTAGAAAGTAAAATGAACAGAGTTTCAAGGGATAATATTTTTTTTCCTTCTTAGAGATTTAAATATTTTGCAATGACAGATTTTTTTTCACTGGTTTAAATCTAAAAGGTTTTTAAAAGAATAGTTTGAGAGCTGATGGTTAGTGCATTCAAATGTTTCTCTAGTTATGCTTTTCAATTAGATTACAAAAAGAAATAAGTATTATATCTGTATTAATTATATACGAATTCAAAAATCTTGTTTTAGAGTGAGATATTTTCTAATTATATTATATTTTTTATTCATTATTTATATTTATTTATTTAATGGCGTCTTTTGATGAAAAATTTCTGTAATATTTCGTATATAAAAGGCTTTTAGTAAATAATTATTGTATTCCTCCATTCTGAAATTCTTCTTTTAAATTTTTACGTTATACCACTGTTACAAATAGGAAAATATCGAACATAAGAATACGTTCATAAAAAAGGATTAATTGAATTAAAAGGGAATTTATAAGAAAATTCATAAGTATATAAATTTTTGCATTTTTCCCCTTTGAATGCAACCTCAAAATCCCCAAATTTACAAGACCGAGGCAAACTGGATCAACGTAAGAAAACAGTCCATACTTCAAACATTGTGACAGAAATGAATGTTCTGTGTAATTTATCATTTTACTCCTGTTGGTTTTGGTGGCATTCATCAGTTTAAGCTCAATAACCATCAAACAGAAGAGAGTTTTCGAAGTTACTGAAATTTAAGTCAATGACGTATGATCCTGTGTCTTAAACGTATAAGTTAATACAATATTTCAAATGGCTTAATCAATGACAAATTTTGTAAATATAAAATATAGAAATTCAATCATATAATGTTTATTTAAATTGATTTAAAATTCTTGAATAAGGAACAAATCACATGACATTTTCTTTTAATTTAGTTTGAATGTTAAATATGGTAAATGTATGTTTATATATGCAAAAAACAGACTGGTTTTATAATTGTTCATTCGAAAAAATTAAAAGAGCATTAATTAAAGCAAAGATTAAGGTTCAAGCTATAGAAATCAAAATATAAATTTTCAAAACAGGGTTATTTGTCTTAAAAAGAAATAAAATATAGGTAGTATTATAGGGTGTACAAATAAATAAATAAATAATAAATTGTCAAGAACAAAATCTTTAATAAGTTAACTCATTTAACAAACCAAGATTCAAACTGCATCCGGTATTGTTCGAATTTATACATTGAAAAATGTAGCATATCTAAAGTTTTGTAACATTAACTATAGCTCTTAGAAGGAGCGTGGTTTTTTTTTTACTGTTCTTTTAAGATTTTGCTATTTCTACTTTTTCTTGATGCTGGAAAATTTACTTACAATTGACGATATCACCAAATTATAAATTATATTTTCATTGTCCATGCGCTAATTAAAATATTTATTCCAAGTTAGCAGATTTATTGCATAGAGTCAGCGCCACTCTAAATATATATACTAAGATTTCTAATACTATAAGCGTTTTTGCATATTATGTCTTATATCTAACTCAGTGTGTGAGGCAACAATTTTGGAAAAAAGATGTCGCTGGAAGTATGCCTGTTAAATAGGATCTATTTTGCAATAATTTACAGAAGTATTATAGATTAATGATTTAAAGTCTATCATTTGTTATTAACATCAATTGGAAAAAATGATATAATCTGATGAAAAATGATAGAAATAATCTCACTAGATTTCATTTCTAACCGGAGTGAATTTGTTGATGGTTTCAAAGATTTTTTGGAGAAAATGAAATTGTTTGATGAATTCATTCCGATAATTCACATTTTTCGCATTTTTGTATAAAAATATATATTTATTTTCTTTTGCCACATAGTTGTATGCATCTAAATATGAAAACTCATATTTTTGAAAAGATGTATATATCATAAGCGAAACCAATAGCATATATCATAAGCGAAAATAAAAATCAAATCTACAAGCTAAAGGAAAAGTCATTTTTTCACATTTGATCTTAGACTGATCGTATACAATTCGTAATTCCTTGTATTATATCTTCATCTTTTGATCGATATCAATACATTGACGATATCGAAATTTATCCATTGTACAGTTTCATTAATTATCTCAGCCACCACAAGTTATATACTGACCACTATTTCAACTACTTTCGTTAAACCCTACCGGAATCGAATCACTCCGGGTAAAACGACTTGCTTAATCTTTGCCTCCACTGTTTTATTAATTCACTACTGTGCATCTCTCGCAAAGAGACGCAAATTAAATAAACGTTAGATCTCCAAGACGCACCGAATCTTTCTCACAAGATTCGAACAACGGAAGCCCCCGTTTTGAGAACAATTCCTTTTTACTTTTCCACCGACTTTTCTGACTGCGATCATGTCGAACTAGATTAAGGCGAGTCCCGATATGCCTCGCGAAAAGGGGGTGCTGATAAACCTAATCGAATTATCGTTTGCTACCAAGAGTCGTTAACATCTGTAAAGTGTTATTAACGACTTCCAAATGACAGACGGATAAATGAATTCCTGCGAGCGGATGTCGTTAAACAAGCCGCTATCAGCGGTTCAGGAAAAGTACCGTGTCCTCTTCGAGAAGAAATTATTTCCCAACCGTTTCCCGATAAAAATACGATATTCTGAAATCTGATTCGAAATCCCTCAGTATGCGATATGATATTTTCTTTAATTTGCATGTATTTTTAATTAAATAAAGTTGATTTACGTGACATTTGCAAATCCAAATGCATGCATTCCCACCAGTGGTTCACGAGCCTCTTTGGATTACATTCTCAAAACAGACTAGTCGTTCTTTTGTAGTGAAATAGAACAAATATCACTATTTTTAATTTCGTTGACTACAAAATCATCAATTTCTTGTACGAATATAAGTAGCATTTAGTAATATTGCATGTATCTGTGATTGCGTATGTGTGATAAAACGACCATATTTCTATTGCTAATTTCATTAAAGGAGTTCAGTTTTTACTTGAGTGGCTTGAGTATTTTTACAATAATATAACTAAATTACTTTTATTTTTTTGATATGAAATTATTTTGAAGTATATTTAACGTTTCTTTTAGTAGCACAAGCCTGCATAAGATTGATGTCTTTTGATGATACTTGTGAAAAATAATCTATATTTTCATTTACGTTGACATTACAATTTCTCGAATGAATGCATGTAAAAAATAACTGTTATAATTGCAGTTACCAGTAAAAAAAAGATATATTTCTATCATATACCTTCATTTAAGATGCTTGTTTTTCACATGCGTGAGACTTTTTAAAATTTTCCTTATCCTGTACGACATAAATCTTAATTAAATAATTGAATGTAATCTGCAGTAATTTAGTTGTAATAATTTAATTGTAAGTACACAAATAATTTAATGTATCTTAATTTAAAACGAAAAGTTTATTTTTAAAAAATTTAATATTAATTCACTAATTTCTTTCATCAGATTTCGTTCCAATGAAACAATTTGCAAAAATATATTTTATAACGCAGTTACTCATTTTGCAGTTTTTCTGTCATTTACAAATGACACCAATTTGAAAGCAACAATGTAAACAATGGAATGAAACATATCTACCCTCCAAAACAAAAATAAACCATCGAATTCTAATTTGATTCAACAATATAGTTGCATAAAAAAATAATAAATAAATATTCCGAATAGGAAACCATTCGTTCCAATTTCTTCCTAGCAGTATCTTTGAAACCATTTCCCATATCGTCTTCACTCCGAACGAAAAAAAAAAAAGCAAAAATTATAAGAACGGATTGAATCCAGAATTAAAAAGCAAATATCGTCTTTAGAACCGTCTTGTTCGAGAAAAGCACCTTATATTCTTCTTCGATTCCCATGGTGCACGCTGATTCCTCACAACGATGGGTTTTATACAAAATTGATCTCAGTAATGGACTTTGAATCTTCCACGAACTGTCTTCTTCTTCCGTAATATAATAATCTTAGGAATAGTCTCTCTTGTTCCTTCACTATTTATTGGTGCCCCGATTTTTTTTCTGCGACCCATCCCATCGCTGATGCTATTGGATTGCATCTTCAATTCAAATTCTTTTTTTTCTTCTTTTTTTCTCCATCTTCCCGTCTCTGCCATGGAGTTGGGATTGTTGCTTAAAGTACTGCCTGGGTTATTCAAAATGTATTATTTTGCCCTCCCGATTCTTTTCTTCTCTTCATCTTGACGCATGTATTTTATTTGAGGCACGGACACATAAAAAGACTCTCTCTTGATACAGAAGGGGCAGGAAGTATTTGTTTTCTTCCGCAATGATGGGGTATCGGATCAGGGGGAATTATGGGCACCTGTTATTTCCGCGGAAGCAGCTCTTTAGAAAAAATTTCGTCATTGTGTTATTGCCATCCGAAATGGAGTCAAATAAGAACATTTGCTGTCTGCCCGTTACTTATTTGTTTCGTTTCCCAATTGAATAGAGGGGCAATTTTAAGCCCAGGAATGGTTCGCTTTATTATGCATCGATGGATTGTGTTTCATCCAAAAGAGTATAAGTTGGAGCCTTTATGAAAAGGAAATATGTACCATGAAAAATGTTGGATGGAATGGGTTATTTTTTTCTTGTGCATTTTAATCTTGCAGCTGTATCTGGTGTTACAAAATATTGCCAATATAAATATTTCGGCAAGTTACATTTTGTTATGTTCTTTGTGTATATTTAACTCTCGCAGTATATAATAATCACGAATTAATAGTTGTAATCGGAAGCATAATGAGTGGGGAGAGAGAAAAAAGTTGTTGCCATCAAAGAAAGAAAAAAAACTGCAATAAGATGTTATTAATTCTAACAAAAGAAATATTAAGAAATATTATAGCTCTCCAACTAATCCTCAAGGAAATAATACCCAAATTTATCTTTTGTTTCCTGTAGTTTTATTCTTTTCTTAGCAATAAAGATTTCAATAATTTTGAAAAGGTATTGAAAAATATGTGAAATTTATCAAACTGTAGATTCTTTTAAAGATATCCATTCGTTCTGAATAATCAGTGGATATAGGCAATTAATTATTGTTGGCTCAAAACAATTAATGATATACTATAAACATAAAATTCGTATATAGATATAAAAATAATCAATAATTGTTGAGAATATAAAATTCTATGTCTCTACATATTATGTATTTATGTATATATATATTTATATTTATGTGTGTGTGAATCGATATATGTATAAGATAAGTACAAGTTAGTACCAGATATGCGCGTTGTCTTGATTCTGTGTTGTTTCATGGTTGAAACTGAATAATTTCTTTACATAATAATGAAACTTTTAGCTGTCATATTTATTAAGATTACAAAGGCAGCACTGCACAACTGCAACACAAGATGCAAAAAACAAAATTATCTGAGAAGTATTTAATAATTCATCTTAAAATTCAGTTCGTTTAAGGGTCTTCGTACTCTCTGTACTGGCGGCAACTCTGTCCTCGATTGTAATCAAATCAGGATTGAGTTTTTTTATTAAGGTATGTAAGGGGAGGGATTTGAAATGAAAAACAAATTTCCAATACTGCATTGGTTTAAAATGCGATTAGAAGAACATTAAAATTTTTAAATTACGACTGTACATTTTTCTGAATCCCGTATTGTTTAAATTATATTAATATACTGTTAACTTGCTTATCTTTCTTAAACAAAAATTATTTTTATGGCAGTAAAACGAATAATTTTCAAATGGATCAAAATTTTTTTTCTATCAACCATAAAAAAAAATTGTAAAGTTTTTAATACAAAAAATTCTATTTACTATTATTAAAATTTCAATGGATTTGTAATATTTTAATGATTGTACCTTGTAATGAGCCGTTTTTCAAGTACACAAACTTTAAGAGTGAAATATAGTATCCTTTTCGATATTTGGTTAGCCAACTTATGATATTGCACAGCTAATTCATGTATAAAATCTGGAATGATGTAACTTATATAATTTCCATAAACTTATTCTTAGTTGTCCAAATTATTTAAATGTAGGTAATGTAAATGTTCACTATTTTCTTGATTAAAACAAATAATTGTTTTAAATATTAAAAATAAAACGGAATGCAATTTTTTTTAAATATATCAATACACTGAAGAACATATTTTGTATTCCTATTAATTTTTATCGATAACAATTACATCATCATGCTTCTTTCTTTTTCTAATAAACGCTACTGTAAGATGAATATTATTATTTAAAATATTACTTATTACAGTTAAATTAAAAAGTAATAATTTGTCAGTGAAATAAAACTTATCCATAATCTCACTGTATCGAACTTTTTTAATCTTAATTATCATATTAATAAAAACGAACTGGCGGTTTCTAAATTACCCTTCCCAAACAAATCTACATTGTATTTCTCCATACGCTGTTCCCCCCCGAAATTTCTGTTCCCTTTAATGAATCCTAATGAATCGTTCCCAATGACCCGTTCCCAATGACCCGTTCCAACTCCGGCCAGCAACAAATATTAATAAACTAGCACTAATGAACCTCTAATAAATATTCATTTTGTGGAGGCTCTACCCGTAGCTCGTCAGCAATTCTCTGCTCGGTAACTAATTCCCGCCAAGGGCCGCTGTAAATCGTTCCATCACCATGAGGCCAGGTTGACAATCCAGTTGTTTGAATCGTCTGACAGCGTCGGAAAATCAGTTAGAGATTCGAATTTCACAGCGCTCTTACCCATTATCGGAATGCTCCGGCATTCGGGACCTGGTTACTGAATGACAGCGGCTCTGCGGGGGTTTGTGTGCCTGTGACTTGTAGCGAGTCCGTCGCGCAGAGCATTCCGAAACAGTTGTATCGGAGATCGAGGAATGCCTAATATTTATTACATAAAAATTAAAGCGAAGCTGAATTGGAGAGTTTCCGAGGAATGAACTAAATTGTTGCCAAGTTTAATGAATGTGTCACTTAATCTTAGAATAAGTATCTGTGTATAAATGATTAATATGTGAAATATGTATCTTAGAATAAGTATCTGTATACATAAACGGTTAAAATGCTAATATGCAAAATCCTGAAAATAAAAGGAAATAATTAAGAAATTAAAAATATTTTAATATTTTTAGGTGACTACTATAATGTAGCATTTATGGAATATATAAAAAGGAAATTTGATGGAATTTTTTTTATAAGTGTCTAATTATCCTTATATTTTTATTCTCAATGTTTTGGCTTAATCTTAAAAAAAAAAGGCTTTTTAGTATATTGCGTGGACAATATTAGGCATAATTTTATTTTAAAGTTAAATTAGTTTGTTAATTTTATATATTTTTATATATGATACTAATAATTTTTCTCTCTTAGGCTAAAAAACCGAAATACATTAGTTTGCATAATAATTTTATTAACTAATATTATAACTTCTAACTCACTTTGAGTGAAAATTGATACAACAACTGTTATTATGATCATCATCATCAATAGCACGACAGTCCAGAGTGGACCAAGGCCTTTCTTTGAAGAGATTTCCATGCATGTATCTGGGTGACAATGGTCCTACAATTCTTATACATGTTTTTAAATGTTATACATTAAAACATTTTATACATTCTTATACATAGTCAAGAATTCTTATCCTCTTTTAACAAGATTAAAATCATTCATTCTAAATACATGAGCGTCCAGTTTAATTTGATCTTAATAAGTTTTATAATATCTGGGTCTAGGTATTATATTATTAATTTTTGGGTTGTACTATCTTCTCGAACAATCACTTTCCCTAACACCTCCAAGAACAGCCCTTAAAATCTTCAGCTCAAATATACACAAATGAGCCACATCGATCATGACAAAGTCCCCGTGTCAGATCCATAGACCAAAATAAGTCTAATAAGGGTTTTATATAACAAAAATTTAGTTTTCTGCATATCAACTGTGATTTAAACAGATTTCTTAACTCATAAAAGGCACAATTCTGCTTTTTATTTCAGTTATATTATTATGATAATTGATTTCTGATCCTAAGTAATTAAAACTAAAAACAGATTTACAAGTGTAAGTGCCTAAGATAACATTGGATGTATCCTGACAAATATTTCTCGATAATTTTAAATTTCAGGCTGTTATAATTTTGATTGTGTCATATAAGTATTTAACTAGTATTTAAAAAAATTGTGTCATCTTCTAATTTGTTTAAAATTATGTTTTTAATTATTGTTATTTCTTGAGTTATTATTTTTTCTTATAATATTCAAGTTAAGATACTTTTATAAATATATAATGAAATAATTTATAGTAATAATAATCATGCCAAAGTCCATGTTTCCGAGCTATAGACCAAAAAAGGTCAATAGATAAAATAGATTTTATATAACAAGAATGTAGTTTTTTGCACATTAACTGTAATTTAAACAGATGTCTTAAGCCGTAAAAGCCCTTATTGACAAACAGAATTCTGTTTATAGCATCATGTAATATATATTTAAAGATTTTCCTTTTTTAAAATGGTTTTTTTAATTGAGTAATTATTTAATTTAATTATTTTTTTAAATCTGATTTATTTACATTTAGGTTTAAATATTTGTAAATTTATAGATTGAAACGGTACCAATAATACGAATCTACTTTTTCGAAGACAGTTTCCAAAAAATGTTATTTATATATATATTCATTATTTATACATAATTGGTACAACAAATTATATATATGCATTATTTATACATAATTGATACAACAAATTATATATATATATATATATATATATATATATATATATATATATATATATATATATATATATATAAGTTGTTGTACCGATTTTCACTCAAAATCAGTTGGAAGTTATAATATTAATAATATGTTTATGTAAACTAATGTATTTGAATTTTTTAGCTTAACAGAGAAACATTATTGGCAGCATATAAAAAATAAGAGATAGAATTACTATATTAGTAATAATGTAACTAAATTTTAAAAATTAAAACAATAACAACGTATTCTTGTTTCGATAAAAATAATTTCTGATGCAAGAAAATCATTAAATCGATATTTAATTTACGTTCTTTTTATCAAATATCATCGTTTTGTGACGTATTTATTAATTCCGTCTAGATTCCATCTATCTCTGTCACGAAAGCGATTTTCAATCAACTTTAATTCATCACACATAAGTTTTCTGTGCACTAAATATTAGATATTCATCCCACAGAAGTTATCTGTCCAGTAAATATTAGATAAGTGCGCACTTTACTCTGCTCAAAATGTTTGTACACGGAGAAACCAGCGTTTCTCCGGATGAATTAATTAATCACTTTCTCGTGCGATCCCCGACCAGATTTCTAAGCTGTCTTACAGAGTCCTCTATACGAAAATTTAATGTCGTAATAATGGATTTTCATCTATATTTCACTGCGCAATGTTGCAGATCTCGCATTATTACGTAATTAGCTGACGGAGTGTATTTGAATTTATGCATATCTAATCGTTATCTGATACTGTAAGGAGAATTTGCTGATAATTCGAGAGGGGGGAAATATTAAGAAGGGGAGTTCTGTTATGAAGTCTGCTGCGTTTGATTGGTCAATTGGACGGGTGGCAAGAATGATACATGAAATCCAATTGATTAGGAAATTTAAGTCAAGAACAGACTTGTACACAAAGTATTAGGATTAAGTAGTTTAATTTCAGTTGTTAAAATGTTTTATTAAATCTCTTGAACATATTAATGAACAGTGCAAGTTGGCTAATGAAAATTTAAGTTTACTTTAGCTCGTTAATAATTTACAATAAACTAATATAATGCTCTAATAATGTATATAACTTTTAAAGAAATTATTGAATCTTGAATGCATTTTCGTACAGTTTAATATTGTATTCAGGTTAGTAAGATTATTAATATGTTTTGCATTTTTGATATTTGTAATGTGTTATTTAATCTTGAAAATGTACTTATTGAATCTCATCTTCATAAATATACTTGTTAAAAATCTGCAAAACTCCTTTTAAGTTAAATTAATGAGTCTTAAATACAGTAATGTGATTTTGTTTAAATACTGATTTTCTAAGCAAATATATGTATATATATATATATATATATTGTAACCATACTCCCTCTTATGCACTGGCAGGACAGTCCCATGTGGCGTTCAGAAAAAATGGAAAAATTATCAGTTGTCATATAGACTCTCACCCTAAGAGAAAGTATCCTTCGCACCTCCTGGCGTATCTGAGTATCGGGTTTTCGGTTAAAAGTGGAATCCTTCCACGAATTTATAATTATATGTCTTTAAATACGTTAAATATTGTATGTGTCTAAATTGCATGTTTGTGGTATTTGTGCTTGTGTAATAACTTGTTCTCAAGTATCTCGACCCAAGCACAACCAGATTTAATCTCATTGCCCAACAATTTCAATATATATATATATATATATATATATATATATATATTCATTATATGTTAGTTTTAATGAAATGAGTATACGCATTGAAAAGGTATCTCTTCTTTAAAGTTTCACAATACTGACGTAGATTGCTATATGAATTTCACTTGTCTTAAAAAATTCTTAACAATATATACGTTTGAATCTGCTCTTCCTTTCGTCATCATCATTATTTTTTCTAAGGATAAGACAAACAAATGTATCTACCCAGACTGTGACAAATATGTTCTGAAAAGCAATCATTCTAATGTGTCTCATTAATGGGGATTTTGAATTTTAAAGCTTTCCTTTAAATTGAGAGTTGTTGAGTAAGGAGTAGATGTTTAAAACGTAGGAGAAGAAAACAATTTAAACATAAGCTTTTAACTAAAAATAGGTCTTTGCCATTTTATTATATTATATTTCTGTCTTAGTTAAGTCAGAAAATGCCCAAGTTATTTCTTAAAATTACAGTGCTTTATATAAAACAATTAATTTGATTTAAAATTTAATTATATTATATATATAATATAATATATTTCATATACAAATTTAATATATATTTTATATACAAATTTAATATATATTTTATATACAAATTTAATATATATTTTATATACAAATTGAATATATATTTTAATATACGAATTGAATATATATTTTAATATACAAATACAATGTATATTAATTTTGCAATATTTTATATACGCAATATTAAACATTGTAAAATTATTTTACATAAATAAGATTATGCACTTATGACATTTTAAATTAAAATCGGAAAATAACTTCACCGGGTAAAATGTATAAATAAATGATTTTTAGTTCCTTTTTCATTTTGTTGGAAGTTCAAACAGAAATCATTAAAAATTTTAAGCAAATAATTATAGTACTAATTTGCATACACTAAATATTATTGAATTTATAAAGACATCTAATTTTGTATGAAAAAATTTAAACTAAAATTTCACTTAAATATTTTTTTCACTATGAAGATCTTTTTTCTTATAAACTGAAATGAGAAATAATTTCTATTAATTATGAACTTAAAATATTACAATGCTTAAAAAGCATTTTATGTAAATAAATTTATGCATTAACGACTTTTTAAATTCAAACAATAAGGAAATTTCTTCAAATATAATGTATAAATAAGAGCTTTCTTATATTTAAATTAGTAAGAAATCCACACAAAAATGTAAAAGCAATGGAAATCTTAAGCAAAACAAAATGTGTACAAATTTGCATATACATTAAATTACATTATATTTACATTAAATTTTATTGAATATATAAAGATAGTTAACTTAGTACCAAAAGATTTAATGTCACTTCAAAGTTTTTTCAATATGAAGATCCATATACTTATAAATTCAAATAAGAAATAATTTCTATTAATTATGAATTTAAAATATTACAATGTTTAAAAAGTATTTCATATAAATAAATTTATATATTCATGACTTTTTAAGCTGTAAAAAAATTTTCTTCAAATATAATTTCTAAATAAGCGCTTTATTAGATTATTTCAATTTGTAGAAAATCTATTCAAAAACGTAAAAGCATTTGAAATTTTAAACATAAAAGCGTACAAATTTAAATATACAATTTAGAAATACATTTTCACAATAAAAATTTACATTACAATTTTATTGAATTTATATACGTACTATGATAATTTATTTAGTATCGGAAAATTTTTTGAATGCCTAAAGGTGTTTTCCTGATTTGAAAATAGTTCGCTACAAAGAAAACTTTTTATTTTTAATAAATGTTATTCTATTTTTCTTATTCTTCTAACTTTTCAGGTTTTTTTCTTCAACAAATAAGAAACATTTCGAAGATTTCTTTGGAAGGATGTTGATAAAGTGCATGACATCAAAAATTTGTCAGCATTGCATTCACGAAAACTTTTTTTGAACTTACGAAGCGATTATAAATAAAATTGTATAAAACAAAAAGTGTTTATATTTCTGCTGAAAATATACAATTATATTCTGCTGATTGTATATTTCTATTGATAAAATTTTCAATTTATATTTCTGCGGTACATTATGCCTGCATTTTATTTATGGTTTTTATTTAAGAAATTTAAAATCAAACTATTATTATTCATGTTAATTATTCAAATTATAAATGTTAATTATTTCTATACTTGAAAACATAAGCATTAAAATTTTTGTATCTAATATTATAGAAAGAATTTTAATAATTTCACTTAACTTTCTTCAAATAATTTTAATAATAAAGTTTATATGAAGTTTATAAAGTATATTTTTAAAAAGAGAGCTTTTCAAATATTTCATAGAAGATAATGCAAATAGGATATATAAAATCTGTATCGATTTTATGAAATTATAATATTATTTTAGTCATTTATGGTATTATAATAAGAATGTTTTCTGTTATAATACTAACAATGGTTTCTTTCTTTCAAAATGTGAAAAATTTGTTTTATTAATACTTTAGTATTTCAGCACTTGCACTAAAATTCCCGAAATATGATACTCAATTGTTTAAAGGATTTAGGATAAGTTTCAGGAAAATGTTTATTTATTTTAAAAAACTGTGCTACAGACTAGAATTAAATAAGTTAATGTCAGCATTTAAAAAATTTAGAATCTAAGAGACAATAACTATGTCTCCACTTTGTAGTTTATATCCACATAATTTCCATGAAAGGTTTAAGTTATTATACTAAAAGCTTTAGGATAAGGGCTAATTTATTTTAAAAAAATTTCTTTATTTAAAAAAAATTATTAAAAAATTAAACTAAATAAATTAATTACAGCAATTAATAAATTCAGAATCTTATTCACTGTCAACGAGTTTCCAACTTGTAGTCAGTCATAACCAGTCAATTTCTACGAAAGACTTGAATTATTATACTAAAAGCTTTAAGACAAGGACTAATTTATTTTAATAAAAAGTTTCTTTATTTAAAAAAAAATTTTTACAAAATAAAACTCGATAAATTAATTACAGCAATTAAGGAATTTGGAATCTAAGAGCCGGTCAACCAGCCTCCACCTTCTAGACTATATCCAGTTAATTCAGCACGAAATGTTTGAATTATTATACTACAAAATGCCAATAAATTTATTTACACTTTTGAAAAACCTCTTTTATAAAGACATTTATTATGTGAAAAAGTAAATATAAAAAAGATTCTGTATCACAGAAATATTAACTTTTTATTCTTTAAAAACTTCTGATTGCTTTTTTGCTATTGATGGAAGAAAGTAACAAAACACCCCTTTTTCTAGAGGTTAACTCAATTCAAAATATGTGATAGTACATCATTTTATGAGCATATGTTATCGGCATAAATATCAAAAATCATTTTTATGAATAATACAAAATATTTTAATCTGCAACCAAAGATCTGTTTAACCTGTAATAATCTTTTTAATCTGTAATCTTTAATAAACCATCTTTAAGGGAACATTATTTTTTTTTACAAATAGTCACAGTAAACCTTTATTCGCCTAAGGAATACTTTGGCTTTCGGTTACATGACAATACACCGTGCAAATGAGCTGCAATGCGTTGCAGCAATCCCAATGCTGCACCTGAATTGCAAATGCCACATCACAATCACAGTTCCAAATGCCCCTCCAAGCCAACCGTCCGTCCGAGTTGATTTGCTGTGCTTTCCACTGCATGCCGCCAAATCCCCGTGGTGCAGTGCACATATTCTATTAACTCCGATAACCTGGACACAAAGTAAGCATACGAGTGACCGTGAAATGGAACGCAAACCTCTCCTCTTCCGAATTAATTACGAGTTGATTGGGAATTAAAGCCGGACTCGGTGCAGGATTACGTGGGGGGGAGAATTCGTTTCGCAGAGAATTCGGGCTTAAGGGTTCAGCTACAGGTTAATTTTTGTCGTTGTGGGTGATCAAATTTCATTTTAGAATCGTTGACGATATTAATAAATGTAGCCCACTCTTTAAAAATAAAGTTTAAAGCTTTCATGTTTATTGGAATTGTTGAATATTTGAATTAGAATCAGGAAGGTAGATATAAAAATGGTAATTGAAAATAGTAATACGAGGAATTTAAAATATTATTATTCAACAACAGTTCTGTATGTGGTGGGAAAAATAAGACACTGTAAATATTTATTAAATTTATTAAAAATGTTACAATTATCTATAAATGATTTATATGTTTTGCTAAACTTATAAAAAAAAAATAATAAATAATTAATTTTAATACATCCGTTATTTATTTTACAAGGGTTTAAATAATTCTGCTAATCTGAAAAGTGCGCTACTTTTTGTTTTATGTGTCATGATTATGATAATGTTTATAATTTTCGTGAAAATGAATTTAGGTGTTTCGACGTAATTCAAAATGTTGATTTTATATACATAAACATTTTTTAAATAAGTTTTTTTTTTCAGTAATGTCTGGTTCAGAGTGAATAAAATTTACATCTTCATGTAATTAAAAGAAATTTTAAAATCATTTAGTAGATTATACTTTATTTATAATGACAATTTTCTCCAAATGTATTTGTACCTGAAATTTTAAAATAAAATATCTATACATATTTTAAAATATAAACAATAAAACCGTGATTTAGCTTAATTCATGGTCCCAAAGGAAACAACGTTGAATGTGAAAACTGTTATGTCAGAGTAGTACTCAAAAACGCGAGCTTAAAATAAAGAATAATTTAGGTTACATCCCTTTCATTTCTTTTTTTATCAATATTTAGATATTGTTTTTTTTTTAAATTATGATGTAAAGAATTTAGAAATATTACTGCGAGTATTTTTTTTATTATCTGCATCGCAAATCTTCATATTAACACATATGAGTTTTTGTAAATTTTCCTTTTTGTCGTTACTACACTGATAACCAAAAATTAAGGAAAAATAAAAAAAATTCAGAAGTTTCTATTCATTGAAAATAAAATTGGTAGAAATATTTAAAATTTACTATTACAATTAATAAAATTAATATTAATTAACACAACTAAATATTAAATAAATTTATTAAAAATATTTTTTGCTTAAATTTCATATTTAATAAAGTTCGGTAGAAACGTTAGTAAAACAGTGATTCCAAAATTAGGCACATAACAGCTTAATTAAAATACACAAAATGGGAATTTCCCAAAGAGAATAGTTAAAGGTATGACGAAATTCAATGTGGAGTGTGATCACCTTTAACAGTTATACATATACCCAACTATATTTTTATACAGTTATACTTTTACAGCTTTTACATATAGAATAACGTTGTTCAAAATGGTGTTTAATTCAGTTGGTAACAAAGCCTTTTATTGTATCAGACAATTTAAACACCCTAAATGGTTCCATAGGGTCAGTAAAGTGCCACACCTCCCAAGTGTATCTTAAGCATACTCAATCAGGTCCAAGTTAGGAATGCTCGTTGGGCAAACCATTTGCGTAATAAACTCTCCACCAAGGTAATTCTCCACCACGAGGGATGGTATACGAATGTACCTCTACAAAGAGGTACTTGATAATGAACTTACCTAATCTATTTCTTTCCTTGATACAATCGGGGTTACAATGGGTTTCTGGCGCTCTCCAGATCAAAGATCCTCTTGAATCATACTGTAAATAAAATCAGTGTTTATCAGCAAAGAGTATAGATTTCCACTGACTTGCATTCCTGTTATATGATGTGAAAGGTAGATACAATGCAACTGGACGTCTTGCATACAGCCTTCTAAAACCTTCTGTTTTGCAGTGGTTACTACGTTAGAAAATATGAGATGATTTAGTCTAATTGTAGAATCTTATTTTGTTCTCTGAAGTGCATTCCATATATTTTCAATTGTAGAAATGCTCATATACAAATATCTGGCTAAGTTGGATTGACTTTGTTCCACTTCTATTCACTCAACAGTTTGGTATTGTAATTTTTCATATCAATGATATCAAGTACTTATATCTAAAAGATGTATCTATCTAAATTTTATTACTGAATTTCTACATATAAAAACAGCAAATGCTTTTAAAGCCTATTTTCGTCCGCATATCCAGTGGAATTTAAAAGACAGCTAAACCATTTTATCTGAACGTCATCTAATGTATATATAGTGCGTAATTGTTATGAAAATTTAATTATTTTTGTCCGCTTAAAAAAAATCAGAGATTTTTTAATTAAAGGTTTAAATTTAGTACATTTAAAAGAGACTTTTTTACTGCTTTCAAAGATATAATAAATAACTCCTGTGCTTTTGTTACACAGGAAATTCCATTTTATTTATCATCGTCCAAATATAATCATCCATCCAAACTATCCAAAACTGAATTTATTGAATTAAAGTCAATATATTTTATGTCACAAAGTTTTGTATAGAAAGATAGTTACTCCCCAATATATCTAAGATACGAAAGAATCCTTTACTCTCACTTTATTATTACATGTACTCTTAATTAATAATTTCTGACCTCTAAAAACCATCTTTTACAAAAGAACTTAAGATAAATTTCCATTTGAGCCTCTCTCATACTGAAAAAATAATTATATGAAGAATTTTTATGAAATACTAAAGAAATTTTGCTGAGTAAGGAAATTCTAACGCAAAAAGACTTGAGGACTCAACAAATCGATCGCATTTATAGATAGACTATGTATGCATGCAATGGCTATTGAGAAAAACTGAACCATCAACAATGAATATATACAAATGAAATTTAAAACACGCACATAATTCTTGGGAACACTTTCAACCTTCTTAAATCTCCTCTTGGTCCTAGAGTTACTTCAAATCTCCATGTGAGCCATCCGCTTGCTTGATCTAGAAAGCGTTTAGCTGACCAGAACTCATCCTCTGTATCTCTGTCTCCTATGTGTGCCCATCTCACTGGTAGCCATCGCTTTTATCTTATCTTCTAACGCAAACTCCTGTTTCTCACCTGTCTGTTCTGTTTGCCGCACGGCACGTTGCAGTTTGTTTCCCCCCATATGACACGCTCTATCTCGTTAAGCAGAAACCGGAGCAGTACATATTGTCTCCATTTCCTACGCGCAGGATAGAGATATTCAGGTTCACAACGATTGCATGATCCCCAAAAGGATCATACAATAAACGATTGTATGGTCGTTTAAATCGTGTCATCCTAACTCCTGTGCCCAAAAAATAAGACCAATTTTTATTTTTTTCAAAAGCTCTTAAGAATAATTAGGGATCTTAGGAAGAATAAATATTCTTCCAAATATATTTCATCGCCTTCAAAGTAATCCCCTCCGGACATAATGCCAAAAAATTTTTCCACTCCTCAATGTATGCTAAAAAGTCAATGGACGGGATGGCCTTCAAAGCGGTCGCCGATTCAAGTGGAATCTTTTCAATCGACTCAAAACGGTGTCCCCGGAGTTGTTTTTTGGATTCAGGGAATATCCAGAAGGCCCACGGGGTGAATACGGTGGTTGTGGAACGATATGGGTGTCATTTTTGACGAAAAGGTCTTGAAGAATCAATGCAATATAAGCTGGTGCATTCAGTGTTTTCGGTACTAACCAAGATTTGACGCATTTCAGGTCCAAAAGGGAATTTATCGATATTTTTGAAATTCAAACATCCTCAGCAAGGTCTCTATTTGTAAATCAACGGTTTGTAAACAACAAATCTTTAATTTTTTAGATGTGAGCTTCGTCGGTTGAGGTTGATGGTCGACCAGAGGGCTCTTCCTCTTCAACGCGTTCTCAGCCTTCTTTGAATTGTTCATACCACTTCTAAAATTTCTTTCCGATATAGGAATACTCACCGAAGGTCTTCTGCACCTTCCTGTACATTTCCGCAAAAAAAAATTTAATGCAAGTTCTTTGCTCAATTAATTCAGACATTTCAAAAATTACCGGAATCAGTTTTAGCGTCTCACAAAGCCAAGCTGAACTCAAACACTAATGAATATTTTGACGACAAAATTCGCACAGTCAAGGACAGTGCCAGCAACCTAAAGAAAAAAAATGAAATTCCATATGCCCTGGAAATTTAAAATGAAAAACGGTTTTAATTTTTGGGCGCATTAGTTGACATTAAAGATTAATTTTGAAATAATTTAAATTTAAATACTATGTATATTGGTAAATATATAGTAATAGTATTAAATACCATATATACATTTAAATACTATAAATAATCTACACTACAGTCAATAATACCTTTTCGATCTTTCACCTAAAATAAAATAAAATTATTATATAAAGTTAATACTTTGTAAAAACATTGTTAACATTGTTAACAAAGTTATCTGATCTGATAGTTATCGAAGTTATGTGAGTCATTCATACTTTGTATAAAAGAAAAAGCATAAAATTTCCATAAATGGTTTTTAATTTTAAAAATCTAAAAATGAAGAAAAGATTACATAAAAAATTCTCCTTTTGGAAAATTAAGAAACATAGACAAGTAAACAAATCTTATAATATATTGTTACTGTTTATTAATTATAAATACAAATATATACAGAAATAGCAACATCCGCATTCAATTTGCAAGAATGACTAAACTGGTTATTTTGTCCCGTACAAAATTATTTGTAATAAGCCAGTTAATAAGCAACAACATCCAATAATCTGATAGACGTCGCAACAAATCAGACATCTCGATCATCCAAGCGACGAGATTAACCCTTAGCTCATTTAGAAGTTTGTGCAACTCCATACCGATCGGCAATAAGAGATCTGCTGCTACCCTTACTTTGGCGTTACCTTTCTTTTTTTCTATTCCTTTTGTTGGGCCAAAAGAGAGAACCATCTCATCCTTTTCAATAGCTGATCCATTATTCATTAAGAAATCAGCAGGGAAGAAAACTTTTAACAACAAAGGGCCGTGTAGCGAATGCAATAAACAAAGAATTTATCCAATTGCCAATAGGAGAGAGAGAGAGAGAGAGAGAATAAAAGAAGAAAATGATGCGATATCGTTCTGAAGAAGATCAAGAACAAGTCATTTGTTAGAAGATGAAGACATCAACTTTTATTCGTATGAAGAGAAATAGCATTTTAGCTGGTTTTCGTTAAATTACTGCCATAAGAAAATGGTTCCGTTTTATTGAGGAATCGGAAGAAGTTTGCTGTTAGTCATCAAAGACATAATCTTGAGAAAGTAGAAAGCATTAAGACAGCTCCCTAATTTAGAAAGTATAATGAACAGAGTTTGAATGTAGGATTTTTTTTAATCTTAGAGATTTATATATTTTGCAATGACAGATTTTATTTTACTGGTTTAAATCTAAAAGGTTTTTAATTGAATAGTTCGAATTTTGATGGTTAGTGTATTTAAATGTTTCTGTAGATATGCTTTCAATTAGAAAAGAAAAAAAAATAATTTGAAGATGAATGATATTTTATACTTGTGACAAAGGCATACAAACTATTCATTTATATTTGTAACAAATCCATTCGTATGCATGCAAATTATAGCTTTAATTTTAAACACAGATGCATGTTTACTTAGAAAACATATTTAAAAATATAAAGTGATACATATATATATTTTTTAAATAAGAATAAATACATTATTTTTAATGATATTGGTACAAAAATTCTTTGCAAATATATCAAACGAGCCTTGATATTTCGATCAATTTATTTCAAGTAATGTTTCCAAGCAAGGGTGATTTTTTTTTTGTATAAAATAAAATTTATTGAAATACAAAATAAAAATAGCAATTGTAACAATATTTTAATAATAAAATATTATATATAAATGATTAGATCTAGGACTAATCTAGATTTTATTTTGGTTTATGTACAGAATATAAATTATAAATTTATTATATATGAAGTGAATAGAAAATATACTCGAAATGTTTTATTAATTTTTTTTATATGTCATTCTTTTTAGTATTTTATTAAATATTTTATGTTTCCTATATTATATTCCAAAAATGAATACAGTGAAACACATGATTTGATATTTCCTGCATATAACGTGTTTTTCCTTGTCTCAAAAAATTTCCTAAACATGCAATAGTAAAAACCACTAAATTACGTTATGGCTACTTTTTATTAATTATAAATACAAATATATACAGGAATAGCAACAACATCATTCAATTTACCAGAATTACTAAACTCGTTAATTTGTCCCGTACAAAATTATTTGTAATAAGCCAGTTAACAAACAACAACGTCCAATAATCTGATAGACATCGCAGCAAATCAAACATCTCGATCATCCAAGCGACGAGATTAACCCTTAGCCCATTTAGAAGTTTGTGCAACTCCATACCGATCGGCAATAAGAGATCTGCTGCTACCCTTACTTTGGAGGTACCTTTTTTTTTCTATTCCTTTTGTTGGGCCAACAGAGAGAACCTTCTCATCCTTTTCAATAGCTGATCCATTATTCATTAAGAAATCAGCACGGAAGAAAACTTTTAACAACAAAGGGCCGTGTAACGAATGCAATAAACAAAGAATTTATCCAATTGCCAATAGGAGAGAGAGAGAAATAAAAAGAAGAAAATGATGCTATATCGTTCTGAAGAGGAACAAGAAAAAGCAGCATTGGTTAGAAGAAGATGAAGACCACAACTTTTATTCGTATGAAGAGAAATGGCATTTAGGCTTGTTTTCGTAAATTACTGCCGTTAGAAAATGGTTCCGTTTTATTGAGGAAGCGGAAGAAGTTTGCTGTTAGTCATCAAAGACATAACTCTCGGAAAGTCGAACGCATTAAGACAGTTTCCTAATTTAGAAAGTAAAATGAAGAGAGTTTGCATGGAGGATTTTTTTTTTATCTTAGATATTTAAATATTTTGCAATGACAGTTTTTTTTTACTGGTTTAAATTTAAAAGGTTTTTTAAATAGTTTGAGTTTGATGGTTAGTGCATTCAAATGTTTCTCTAGTTATGCTTTCAATTAGATTAGAAAAAGTAATAAGTAGTATATCTGCATTACTTATATACGAATTCAAAAATCTTGTTTTAGTGTGAGATATTTTCTAATTATATTATATTTTTTATTCATTATTTATATTTATTTATTTAATGGCATCTTTTGATGAAAAATTTCTGTAATATTTCGTATATAAAAGGCTTTTAGTAAATAATTATTGTATTCCTCCATTCTGAAATTCTTCTTTTAAATTTTTACGTTATACCACTGTTACAAATAGGAAAATATCAAACATAAGAATACGTTCATAAAAAAGGATTAATTGAATTAAAAGGGAATTTATAAGAAAATTCATAAGTATATAAATTTTTGCATTTTTCCCCTTTGAATGCAATCTCAAAATCCCCAAATTTACAAGACCGAGGCAAACTGGATCAACGTAAGAAAACAGTCCATACTTCAAACATTGCGACAGAAATGAATGTTCTGTGTAATTTATCATTTTACTCCTGTTGTTTTGGTGGCATTCATCATTTTCAGCTCAATAACCAAACAGAAGGAAGAGAGTTTTCGAAGTTACTAAAATTTAAGTCAATGACGTATAATCCTGTGTCTTGAACGCATAAGTTAATACAATATTTCAAATGGCTTAATCAATGACAAATTTTGTAAATATAAAATACAGAAATTTAATCATATAATGTTTAATTGATTTAAAATTCTTGAATATGGAACAAATCACATGACATTTTCTTTTAATTTAGTTTGAATGTTACATATGGTAAATGTATGTTTATATATGCAAAAAACAGACAGGTTTTATAATTGTTCATTCGAAAAAATTAAAAGAGCATTAATTAAAGCAAAGATTAAAGTTCAAGCTATAGAAATCAAAATATAAATTTTCAAAACAGGGTTATTTGTCTTAAAAAGAAATAAAATATAGGTAGTATTATAGGGTGTACAAATAAATAAATAAATAATAAATTGTCAAGAACAAAATCTTTAATAAGTTAACTCATTTAACAAATCAAGATTCAAACTGCATCCGGTATTGTTCGAAATTACGCATTGAAAAATGTAGCATATCTAAAGGTTTGTAACATTAACTATAGCTCTTAGACGGAGCGTGGGTTTTTTTTTTTTTTTTTTTTTTTTTTACTGTTAAGATTTTGCTATTTCTACTTTTTCTTGATGCAGGGAAATTTACTTACAGTTGACGATATCACCCAATTATAAATTATATTTTCAATGTTCATGCGCTTATTAAAATACTTATTCCAAGTTAGCAGATTTATTGCATCAGCGCCACTCAACAAATATTTCTAATACTATAAGCGCTGTTGCATATTATGTCTAATCTCTAACTCAGTGTGTGAGGCAACAATTTTAGAAAAAGGGTGTCGCTGGAAGTATGTCTGCTAAATAGGATCCATTTGGCAATAATTTGCAGAAGTATTATAGATTAATGATTTAAAGTCTAGCATTTGGTATTAACATCATTTGGAAAAAATGATATAATCTTATGAAAAATTACAGAAATAATCTCACTAGATTTCATTTCTAAACGGAGAGAATTTGTTGAGGGTCTCAAAGATTTTTTTGAGAAAATGAAATTGTTTGATGAATTCATTCCGATAATTCACATTTTTCGCATTTTTGTAAGTATAAAAATATATATTTATTTTCTTTTGCCACATAGTTGTATGCATCTAAATAAGAAAACTCATATTTTTGAAAAGATGTAAAGAAGCTTTAAACCAATAGCATATATCATAAGCGAAAATAAAAATTAAATCTACCAGCTAAAGGAAATTTATTTTTCACATTTGATCTTAGACTGATCCTATTCAATTCGTAATGCCTTGTATAATATCTTCATCTTTTCATCGATATCAATACATTGACGATATCGAAATTTATCCATTGTACAGTTTCATTATTTATCTCAGCCACCACAAGTTAGATACAGACCACTATTTCAGCTACTTACGTTAAACCCTACATAAATCGAATCTCTCCCAGTAAAACGACTCGTTTAATCTTTGCCTCCACTGTTTTATTAATTCACAACTGTACATCTCTCGCAAAGAGACGCAAATTAAATAATTCTTAGATCTCCAGCTCATCCCTCCAAGGCGCATCGAATCTTTCTCGCAAGATTCGAGCAACGGAAGCCCCCATTTTGAGAACAATTTCTTTTTACTTTTCCACCGACTTCGCCGACTGCGATCATGTCGAACTAGATTAAGGCGAGTCCCGACATGCCTCGCGAAAAGGGGGGTGCTGATAAACCTAATCGAATTATCGTTTGCAACCAAGAGTCGTTAACATATGTAAAGTGTTATTAACGACTTCCAAATGACAAACGGATAAATGAATTCCTGGAAGCGGATATCGTTAAACAAGTCGCTATCAGCTGTTTAGGAAAAGTATCGTGTCCTCTTCCAGAAGAAACGACGAGAATTATTTCCCAACCGTTCCCTGATAAAAATACGATATTCTGAAATCTGATTCAAAATACCTCAGTATGTAATGCATTTTATGCGATATGATTTTTCTTTAATTTGCATGTATTTTTAATTAAAGAAAGTTGATTTACGTGACTTTTGCAAATCCAAATGCATGCATTCCCACCAGTGGTTCACTAACCTCTTTGGATTACATTCTCAAAACGGATTAGTCGTTCTTTTGTAGTGAAATAGAACAAATATCACTATTTTTAATTTCGTTGACTACAAAATCTTCAATTTCTTGTACGAATATAAGTAACATTTTGTAATATTGCATGTATCTGTGAGTGAGTATGTGTGATAAAAACGACAATATTTCTATTGGTAATTTCATTAAAGGAGTTCAGTTTTTACTTGAGTGGCTTGAGTATTTTTACAATAATATAACTAAATTACTTTTATTTTTTTCATATGAAATTATTTTGAAGTATATTTAACGTTTCTTTTAGTAGCATAAGCCTGCATAAGAACGTTGTAATTTGATGATACTTGTGAAAAATAATCTATATTTTCCTTTACGCTGGCATTACAATTTCTCGCATGAATGCATGTAAAAAATAACAGTTATAATTGCAATTACCAGTAGAAAAAAGATATATTTCTATCATATACTTTCATTTAAGATGCTTGTTATTCACCTGTGTGAGATTTTTTAAAATTTTCCTTATCCTGTACGATTTAAATCTTAATTATGTTAATTAAATAATTTAATGTAATCTGCAGCAATTTAGTTGTAATAATTTAATTGTAAGTACACAAATAATTTAATGTATCTTAATTTAAAACGTAAGTTTATTTTTAAAAAATTTGATATTAATTCACTATTTTCTTTCATCAGATTTCGTTCCAATGAAACAATTTGCAAAAATATATTTTATAACGCAGTTACTCATTTTGCAGTTTTTCTGTCATTTACAAATGACGCCAATTTGAAAGCAACAGTGCAAACAATGGAATGAAACGTATCTACCCTCCAAAACAAAAATAAGCCATCGAATTCTAATTTGATTCAACAATATAGTTGCATAAAAAAATGATAAATAAATATTACGAATAGGAAACCTTTCGTTCCAATTTCTTCCTAGCAGTATCTTTGTAACCATTTCCCATATCGTCTTCACTCCGAAGGAAGAAAAAAAAAGCAAAAATTATCAGAACGGATTGAATCCAGAATTAAAAAGCAAATACCCTCTTTAGAACCGTCTTTTTCGAGAAAAGCACCTTCTATTCTTCTTCGATTCCCATGGTGCACGGTGACTCCTCACAACGATGGGTTTTATAGAAGCTTTGATCTCAGTAATGGACTTTGAATCTTCCACGAACTGTCTTCTTCTTTTGCAATAAAATAATCTTAGGAATAGTCTTTCTTGTTCCTTCTCTATTTATTGGTGCCCAGATTTTTTTCTTGCGATCCATCCCATCGGCGATGCTATTGGATTACATCTTCAATTCAAATTCTTTTTTTTTTGTCTTCTTCTTTCTTCTTCATCTTCCCCCTCTGCCGTGGAGTTGGGATTGTTGCTTAAAGTACCGCCTGGGTTATTCAAAGTGTATTATTTTCCCCTCCCGATTCTTTTCTTCTTTTCATCTTGACGCATGTATTTTATTTGAGGCACGGTCTCATAAAAAGATTCTCTCTTGATACAGAAAGGGCAGGAAGCATTTGTTTCCTTCCGGAATGATGCGGTACCGGATCAGGGGTAATTATGGGCACCTATTATTTCCGCGGAAGCAGTTCTTTAGAAAAAATTTCGCCCTTGTGTTATTGCCACCCGAAATGGAGTCAAATAAGAACATTTGCTTCGTTCCAATTGAATCGAGGGCAATTTTAAGTCCGGGAATGCTTCGCTTTATTATGCATCGATGGATTGTGTTTCATCCAAAGAAGTTCAGTTGGAGCGTATGAAAAGGAAATATGTACAATGAAAAGACACTGTAGGAGGGAATGGGTTATTCTTTTCTTGTGAATTTTAATCTTGCAGCTGTAACTTGTGTTTTAAAATGCTACCGATGTAATTATTTCGATAGAGTATATTTAGAGAATAAAGTGTTTTTGCCGTGCATAAATAATTTCAATGTATGCATTTCGAGTACATTTAACTCTCATTATGTATATTAATCGTGAATTAATAGTTACCCCTCCTGTAATCAAAAGCATAGTGATGGAGAGAGAGAAAAAAAGTAGTTATTATCAAAAAAAAAAAAAAAAAAAAAAAAAAAACTGCAAAAAGATGTTCTCAATTCTAGCGAAAAAAAAGTTACGAAGTTTTACAGCTCTTCAATTAATGGGCAAGAATATTTCAATAACAAGTAATATAAAAAAAAATTTTTTTAGTCAATTCCTATTTTTTTTTCACTCTACTGCAGAAAGTCCTTTATAATTTTCATTCATTTTTTAAACTTTATCTGGCGCCATCTATTGGTACATATATGCAAATTAAATCTAAAATAAACTATTAACTAATGAATTAAATTTAGTTACTGAATTAATATTTGAAACAATTGTATTAACATCAAGTCTCATCCACTACAATTTCCAAAAAATGTATTTCAACTTGAGTGGATGAATAAAAAGTATTTTATTAACGATAGAAAATTTGAACAAGAGATATATAGAGAGTGTGAGCTAATAGACGGAATTGAACAATATTGAAATTAATCAATAATAATATTAGGGTTTCTCAACAATAAAGATTTCAGTAATTTTGTGAAAGGTATTAAAGATATCCTACCAATATGAAATAAAAGTAGATGAAGAAAAATGATGACTGTTGACTCCAAACAATTAATAGTACCCTATAAACTTAAAATTTGTAAATATATGAAGATAATTAATAAATGCTGAGAACATATAAATCTATGTTTATACACAATTACATTTAATTAGATATGAGAATACAGAGATGCCTGATGGCCGATTGTCTACCTCTCGGTGTCATGGGTGTTTGTAGTCGTTCGGAACTAACTTTAAACAAAAAAACCGTATTTGTTATTTCGCTATTTTGATATCTAAATAATTGATGCTGCATAGCAAATTGTTGTTTAAACAGCATAAATATTTTCTAATAAACTTATTCTTACCTGTCAATATATTTAAATGTAGTAAATGTATATGCTCACTATTTTCTTAATTAAAACAAATAGTTGGTTAAAATAATTAAAATTAAAACAGAATACATTTTTTTAAAAATATATTTCTATTAATTTTCCTCGATTATAGTTATATCATCGCGTTTCTATCTTTCTTTTTCTAATAAACGAAGAATATTATTATATATGACATTACTTTAATTTAAATGAAAAAGTAATAATTTGTAAGTGAAATAAAACTTATTCATAATCCTCACTGTAACGAACTTTTTTAATCTGAATAATTATATTTATAAAAAAAAACGAACTGGCTGTTTCAACTATAAATTACCCTTCCTGAACCATTCTAAATTTGGTTCTCCATACGCTGTTCCTCCTGGACATTTCTGAACAAACATTAATAAACCAACACTAATAAACCTCTAATAAATATTCATTTTGTAGGTTGTGCCCGTAGCTCGTCAGCAATTCTCTACTCAGTAACTAATTCCCGCCAAGGGCTGCTGTAAATCGTTCCATCACCATGATGCCAGGCTGACAATCCAGTTGTTCGAATCGTCTGACAGCGTCGTACAATCAGTCCGAGATTCGAATTTCACAGCGGACTGCCCCATTATCGGAATGCTCCGGCAATCGGGACCTGATTACTAAATGACAGCGGCGCTGCGGGGGTTTGTGTGCTTGTGACTTGTAGCTAGTCCGTCTCGCAGAGCATTCCGAAACAGTTGTATCCGGGATCGAGGAATGCCTAATATTTACTACACAAAAATTAAAGCGAAACTGAATTGGAGTGTTTCCGAGACGTAAATTAAATTGTTTCCAAGTTTAATAAATGTGCCACTTAATCTTAGAATAAGTTTCTTTGCATAAATGATTAATATGCTAATATGCAAAATCCGGAAAATAAAAGCATTAAATAATTATGTTATTAAAAAAGTATTTTAATATTTTTGAAGGAGTGCAATAATATAACTTTCAGGATGCATAAAGAAGGAAATTTATTGGAATATGCTTTTTTATAAGTCTCTTATAAATTTTTTACCTTGGCTTGTCTACCCTTATATTTTTATACTCAATGTTTAGTTTAATATTAAAAATTAAAAAAAAAAATTTTCAGTATTTTGCGTGGATAATATTAGGCAGAATTTTATTTAAAATTAGATTACCTTGTATAGTTAATTTTATATTTTCTTATATGATACTGATAATTTTTCTTTGTTAGGCTAAAAAATCGAAGTACATTAGTTGGCATAAACATTTTATTAATATTATAACTTTCAATTCCCTTTGAGTGAAAATTGGTACAGCAACTGATAAATATATATCATCATCATCATCATCATCAAAAGCACGTGACAATCAAGGGTGGAGTAAGGCTTTCCTTTGAAGAGATTTCCATTATTTCCTCTGAGTGAGAATGGTCCTCCAATTTTTAACATTTAGTACAGCAGAATCCTTTTCATCTGCTTCTATCCATTGTAACTTGGGTCGTCTTCTTCCTTTTTGTCCCTGTGAGTTTGCCAAAACGAGCTTTTTTACTGGGTTTAAATCATTCATTCTAAATACATGAGTAACCAAGTTTATTCTATTGATCTTAATAAATTTTACAATATCTGGGTCTTTACAGCATTTATAAATTTCTGCGTTATACTGTCACCTAACACTGTACTTTCCCTAACACCTCCAAGAATAACCCTTAAAATCTACCACTCAAATATATCCAAATGGGCCTCGTCAGATCATGGCAAAGTCCATTTTATATAACAAGAATTTGATTTTCTGCATATGAACTGTAATTTATATACATGTCTTAACCATAAAAGGCCTTATTGCCAGACACGATTCTATTTAAATTTATATATATATATATATATATTTCCTTTTTAAAGTGGTTTTTTCAAATTGATAAACTCTCTATTAATTCCACTTATTCTTTTTATAACTGGTTTATTCCCATTTGGCTCTAAACATTTGTAAATTTATAGATAGAAATGATAACAAAAGTACGAATTTATTTTTCGAAGATAGTTTTCAAAAAATAATGTAATATATATATATATATATATATAATGTATCAATTGTTTTACCAATTTCATTCGAAGTGCGTTGAAAGTTATAATATTAATAAAATATTTATGCAAATTAATGTACTTGAATTTTTTTAGCTTAACAGAGGAAAACTTATTCGCATCATATTAAAAAAGAGATAAAATTACTAAATTTCTAATGATGTAACTAAATTTTAGAAACTAAATTAATAACTACATATTCTTGTTTAAATAAAAAAATAAACTTAAAAAGATCTTTAAAGGAGTCACCTGCATTGTCACCCAGAGGAATGCAAGGATATCTCTAAAACGGAATTTCCCAATTTCAATATGCTGTAGTCGTCACAATGAGTTCGAATTTGAACTGAAGATACAGAAGGGTAAAAAGGTACGTCATCAAAAAAGTTACAAAGTGCGTTAACAGATGGCGCATAAAGAAAGTAAACTCGATTGCCAGTAAAATTTGAATCGAAATTAGAACTTGTTTGACATGATTTACACATTAAACCAACTGTAGCGTTCAATGTGTTTGATTGCTTCGGGTTTTTGACGGAAAAAATGACTATCAAGTCATTAAACAAGTCATTCCTCTTCTTCGAGTATCTTCAGTTCAAATTTGAACTCATTCTGACGAGTGGTTCTTTTCAGCATTTTGAAAGGGGGACTACAATTATAATCACCCTGCATATATCAGTTGCTGTACCAATTTTAACACAAAGTTAGTTGGAAGTTATAATATTAATAAAATGTTTATTCAAATTAATGTACTAGAATTTTTTTAAGCTTAACAGAGAAAAATTATTAGTAGCATATAAAAAAAGGAAATAAAATTACTAATGATGTAACTAAATTTTAAAAACCAAAACTTTAACAATATTTTCTTTAGATAAAAAGTAATTTCTGAACATTCATTCTGAAATCATTATCTAATTTAGTGTCTTTATTTTTATTAAATATCATCATATTGTGCCGAATTTATTAATTTCAGACATCAATGCCGTCTAGATTCCCTCTATCTTTGTCGCGAAAGCGGTTTTCAATCAACTTCAATTCATCACACAGAAGTTATCTCCGCACTAAATATTAGATAAGTGCGTATTTTACTCTGCTCAAAATGTTTGTACACGGAGAAACCAATTTCGCTTTTAATCAGCGTTTCTCCGGATCAATTAATTAATCACTTTCTCTTGCTAACTCCGAGCAGATTTCCACGCTGTCTTACGAAGAGCTTTAGATGAAAATCTAATGTCGTAATAATGGATTTTCATCTATATCTCACTGCGCGATATAACAGATCGCGCATTATTACGTAATTAGCTGACGGAGTGTATTTGAATTTATGAATATCTAATCGATATCTGATACTATAGGGAGAATTTGCTGATAATTCGAGAGAGGGGGAATTATTAAGAAGGGGAGTTCTGTTATGAAGTCTGCTGCGTTTGACTGGTCTGTTGGAGGGATGGCAAGCGAGGGATGATATATGAAATCCAATTGATCAGGGAATTTAAGTCAAGAACAGATTTGTACACAAAGTATTCGGATTAAGTAGTTTAATTTCAGTTGTTGAAAATATTTCATTAAATCTCTTGGACGTATTAATGAACAGTGCAAGTCGGCTAATGGAAATTTAAGTTCACTTTAAGCATGTTAATAATTTACAATACACTAATATAATACTGAAATTATTGAATTTTAAATGTATGTTCGTAGAGTTGGATATTATCTTAAGATTATTAATATGTTATGCATTTTTAATATTTGAAATGTTTCATTTAATTTTGGAAATATACTTATGGAACCCAACTTGCACACTACAATATATATATATATATATATATATATATTTGTCTATATATATGTACATAATTATATGAGTAAGCATTGAAAAATCTGCTGCTGAAAAATCTGTTTCGCAATACTGATGTATTATACGAATTTCACAAATGGTCTTGGGAAATTCTTAACTAGAATATTTGCATTTAAATCTGCATTTGGTTTCGTCATCATTAATTTTTTTTTTTGAAAGGATAAGACAAACAATTGCAGCTATCCAGACTGTGACGAAAATTTTCTGAAAAGCAATCATTCTAATGTGCCTCATTAATGGGAATTTTGAATTTGAAAGCTGTCCTTTAAATTGAGAGTTGTTGAGAAATGAGTACATGTTTAAAATGTAGAAGAAAAAAAATTAAAAACATAAAAATAAATTTAACTAAAAATAAGTTGATTATTATTTTCTCTTTCTTGCTTAGTTAAGTAAGAAAATGGCCAACTTGTTTCTTAAAATAAAAGTCGTGTACGAGTATATACAACAATTAAATTGATTTCATATTTAATTATAATTTGATTGTTAAAAAATCTCCCTAAATTTTTACTTTTTGTATATGAAGATATATTTTCATAAATTGAGATCGGAAATAATTTTATTAATTTTATGGATACTGAAGTTAATGTGTTGGAAATTTTTATATTTATTTTCTATAAATAAATTTATGCACTCATGACATTTTGAATTATAATTGCAAAGAAACTTCACCAGGTACAATGCATAAATAAGTATTTATTTTAAGTACTAACATTAGTAATAGTAACAATTTTTTATTTTGCTGGAAACCCAAATAGAAAAAGTAAAATCATTACAAATTTTAAACATAATAGTACAAATTTACATACACTAAATTTTATTGAATTTATTAAGATAATTAATTTTGTATTTTTTATTAAGATAATTTTTTTTGTAAATTAAAATTTCACTGTTTGAATATGAAGATTTATTTTTTTACAAATTGAAATGAGAATAATTTCTATTAATTATGAACTTAAAATATTACAATGTTTAAAATGTATTTTAAATAAATAAATGTATACATTCATGTCTTTTAAATTTAAATTGTAAGGAAATTTTATCAAGCATGATTTCTATATAAGAGCTTTCTTAAATTATTTCAATTTGTAAAAAATCCACACAAAAACATAAAAGCAGTGGAAATTTTAAGAATAAAATCATGCAATTTTGCATATACTAAATTGTTTTGAATTTATATAGATACTATGGTAACTTATTTAGTATCGTAAAAGTGTTTGAATGTCAAAAGGTGTTTCCGTGATTTCAAAACTGATTTGAAAATAGTACACTACAAAGAAACTTTTTTTATTTTTAATAAATGTTATTCTATTTTTTCTTATTATTCTAACTTTTCATGTTTTTTTCTTCAACAAATACGAAACATTTCGAAGATTTCTTTTGAAGGATGTTGATAAAGTGCATGGCATCAAAAATTTGCCAGCATTTCATTCACGTAAACTTTTTTTGAAAAAATAAACTTACGAAGCGACTATAAATAAAACTATATATAATAAAAAGTATTTATATTTCTGCAGATAATCTATTTATATAATTATATTCTGTTGATTATATATTTCTATTGATAATATTTTCAATTTATATTTCTGCTGTACAATTTATATTTCTGCTGCATATATATATGCATGTCTCTTATTTATGGTTTTTATTTAAGATATTTGGAAATCTAATTGTAATTATTTACATTTTGTTAATTATTCGTATACTTGAAAACGCAAGCATTAAAAATCTTCTCTCTGATATTGTAGAAATAGTTTTAACAATTTCACTTAACTTCCTTCAAATAATTTTAATAATAAAGTTTATATGAAGTGTATAAAGTATATTTTTACAAAGAGAGCATTTCAAATTTTCCTCAGAAGATAATGGAATTATGATATATAAAATCTGTATCGATTTTATGAAATTATAATATTATTTTAGTCATTTATGGTATCCTATTAAGAATGTTTTCTGTTTTAAAACTAACAGTGATTTTTTTCTTTCAAAATGTGAAAAATTTGTTTTATTAATACGTTAGTATTTCAGTACTTTCACTAAAATTCCGGAAATATGATACTGGATTGTTTATAGGCTTTAGGATAGGGGCTAATATATTTCAGGAAAATGTTTCTTTATTTTGAAAAATGTGCTACAGAATAAAATTAAATAAATTAAATTCAGCAATTAATAAATTCAGAATCTAAGATACAATCAACCAGTCTCAAACTTGTAGTCTTTATCCACTTAGTTTCCAAGAAACTTTTGCATTATTATACTAAAGGCTTTAGGATAAGTGTTAATTTATTTCAGTAAAAAGTTCCTTAATTTAAAAAAAATGTACCATTAAATAAATTAATTTAAGCTATTAATAAATTCATTTCTCAGAGACGATTAAAGAGTTTCCACCTTGTAGTCTATATCCAGTTAGTTTCCACGAAAGGTTTGAATTATTGTACTAAAGGCTTTAGAATAACGGCTAATTTATTTTAGTAAAAAATTCCTTTATACAAAAAAACTGTTCTACAGAATAACATTAAGTAAATTAATTTCATTAAATAATGAATTTGGAATCTAAGAGACGGTCAACCAGTCTTTACTTTGTAGACTATATCCAGTTAATTTACACTAAATGTTTGAATTATTATATTACAAAATGCCAAATAATTTATTCACACTTTTGAAAATCCCTTTTACAGAGAGATTCATTCTGTAAAGTAAATATAGAAAGATTATGAATCATACGATTATTTATAATTATGTTTTAAAAAATATGATTATTTTTTCTGCTATTGATGGAAGAAAATAACAAAACGCCACTTTTTTTAATATTTAACTGAATTCAAAATATGTAACAATGCATCATATGCTATTGACATAAATATCTAAAATGTTTTTATGAATAATACAAAATATTTTAATCCGCAGCCAAAATATTGTTTAACCTGCAATAATCTTTTTAATCAGCATTTATAATTACATCGCCTTTGAGGGAACATAAATTTTTTTCAATAAGTCACAGTAAAACTTTTATTCACCTAACGAATACTTTGCCTTTCGGTTACATGACAATACACCGTGCAAATGAGCTGCAATGCGTAGTAGCAATCCCAATGCTGCACCTGAATTGCAAATGCCACATCACAATCACAGTTACGAATGCCCCTCCAACGGCAACCGTTCATCCGAGTTGATTTGCTGTGCTTTCCACTACATGCCGCCTAATCCCCGTGGTGCAGCACACATATTCTATTAACTCCGATAACCTGGACACAAAGTGACCATACGAGTGACCGTGAAATGGAACACAAACCTCTCCTATTCCGAATTAATTACGAGTTGATTGGGAATTAAAGCCGGACTCTGTGCAGGATTACGTGTGGGTGAGAATTCGTTTCGGAGAGAATTTGGATTTAAGGGCTCTGCTTCAGGTTAATTTTTGTCCTTGCTGGCAATCAAATTTCATTCTAGAATCATTGAATAAATTAATAAATGTAGCCTACTAATTAAAATTAAAGCTTGCTTGTTCATTTTAATTGTTGAATATTTGAATTAGAAATATGAAGATAGTTACAAAATGGGAATTAAAAATAGCAATAAGAGGATTTTGAAGTATTTTTATTTTTCAAGAACAGTTGGAAGTATGAAAAATAAGATACTGGAAATACTTATTAAATTTATTAAAAATGCCATTTATTTTTTTATTCCTCAGCAATTATCAATAAATAGGTCTTACATTTTGATAAACTTTAAAATAAAAAAAAAATTAGTTTATTACACCCACTATATATTTTATAAGTGTTAAAATATTTCTACTAATCTGAAAAGTGTGCTACTTGTATCATAATGATAACGTGTTTATAAGTTTTGTTAAAAGAAATTTATGTGTTTCGATGTAATCAAAAAAGTTAATTTTATACAGCCGCACCAGATGAAGTTTTTAATATGGTGGCTGATTTAGGGGTGCCATTAATGAAGTTAAAAAGAATTTCCCTTTCAAAACTTCGCACCGAGGCCAAATGATTTAAAAGGTTGATCACCAGCGGTTGATCTAACGAAATTCCTCCGCATACATTTGATAGTTGAAAAACTGCTGGATCTTCTAGTTGCTTTGAGAACTATGTTTACTCCAAAAAATCTATTGCTCATGTGATTTTTACCTCATTTCAATTTCTTTACCAAATTATTCCATAAGGGACTTGCAAGACACCTAACATTTTTGAACTTATTCCCGGAGCAGAGGGCTTTTATGTAAACGGATAGTCTGGAACAGAATTTTTTCCTCAATAATTTGCTAATGCATAGTGCTAAGGAATATTTCAAGAACGGCAAGTGAACCTCATTTGACTTTCATAAAGCTTTCGATTCAGTATGGCATAGCGAAATTAAGAATTGAATGGAGTTGGCCTCCAGTTGAGGCAAGACCTCCAATAGTTTTATACGAATTATTTCACTAATTTTAATTTGGAATGTAATAGGTTGGTTATTCGGTTATGAGATGAAACAAGGTTGAAACTTAATCGACTTTTTCTCCAAAATTGAATGATTAGAGGATTGATGAAGATGTTTTCAATGAATGTATATAACGAATTACTCATCGACGTAGAAGTATCAGATGAGCATTGATTTCACGAAGGATTCATATGCGGATATAATACTACAAAAATGTTTATTGATACCACAATTAATTAATTAACATCTAATTAACAATCAACACATTTAATTACAAATGAAGAACTTATTATATTTTAGTTAAAAAATGTTTCATGAATTTTTTCAAAAAGCTATACCCTTTATTTAAAACATAAGTTTGTTTCAAAAAATATTAAGATTAATTCACTATTTTTTTTGCATCAGATTTCTCTCCAATGAAACCATTTGGGAAATAACTTTTAAAATGCAGAGATACATTTTGCAGTTTTTCTGTCCTTTAAAAATGACATCAATTTTGAAAGCAACATTACAAACAATGGAATGAAACGTATCTACCTTCCAAAACGAAAATAAGCCATCGAATTCTAATTTGATTCAACAATACAGTTGCATACAAAAATAATGAATAAATATTCCGAATAGGAAACCATTCGTTCCAATTTCTTCCTAGCAGTATCTTTGAAACCATTTCCCATATCGTCTTCACTCCAAAGGAAAAAAAAGCAAAAATTATAAGAACGGATTGAATCCAGAATTAAAAAGCAAATACCGTCTTTAGAACCGTCTTGTTCGAGAAAAGCACCTTCTATTCTTCTTCGATTCCCATGGTGCATGGCGATTCCTCACAAAGATGGGTTTTATAAAAGCTTTGATCTCAGTAATGGACTTTGTATCTTCCACAAACTGTCTTCTTTTTTCGCAATAAAATAATCTTAGGAATAGTCTTCCTTGTTCCTTCTCTATTTATTGGTGCCCGATTTTTTTCTTGCGATCCACCCCATCGCCCGATGCTATTGGATTGCATCTTCCATTCAAATTCTTTTACTTTTTTTTCTTCCTTCTTCATCTTCTCTTCTCTGTCATGGAGTTGGGATTGTTGCTTGAAGTACCGCGTGGGTTATTCAAAGTGTATTATTTTCCCCTCCCGATACTTTTCTTCTCTTTATCTTGACGCATGTATTTTATTTGAGACACGGACACATAAAAAGACTCTCTCTTGATACAGAAGGGGCAGGAAGCATTTGTTTCCTTCCGGAATGATGGGGTATCGGATCAGGGGGAATTATGGGCACCTGTTATTTCCGCGGAAGCAGTTCTTTAGAAAAAGTTCGCCATTGTGTTATTGCCACCCGAAATGGAGTCAAATAAGAAAATTTGCTGTCTGCTCGTTACTTATTTGCTTCGTTCCCAATTGAATCGTCTGTAATTTTAAGCCCGGGAATGGTTCGCTTTATTATACATCGATGGATTGTGTTTCATCCAAAAAAAATAGTTCAGTCGGAGCCTATGAAGAGAAAATATGTACAATGAAAAGACACTGTTAGATGGGAATGGGTTATTCTTTTCTTTTGAATTTTAATACTGTTGCTGTAACTTGTGTTACAAAATGTTGCCAATATAAATATTTCGACAAGCTAGATTTTGATCTTGGAGATACATTTTTTTTCCATGCATAATTTAGATTCAATTTATGCACTTCAAGTATTTTTAACTGTCATTAAAAATAATAATCGTGAATTAATAGTTGTAATCAGAAGCGTAATGAATGGGGAGAGTGGAAGATGTGGTTGCCCTCAAAAAAGAAAAATCTGCTATAGGGTGTTATCAATTCTAGCAAAAAAATATTAAGAAATATAATGGTTATTTAATTTATCAGCAAGGAAATAATAACCAAATTTACTCTTTGTTTCCTATTCTATTCTTTTCTCAATAATAAAAATTTCACTAATTTTAAGAAAAATATTGAGAAAATAAAAAAAATTATCAAATTGTACATTTTTTTAAAGATATCTTTCCGATCTTTTTGAAATATTAGTCGATACAGGCAAATGTTGATTATTGACTCAAAACAATGAATGAAACGCTATAACATAAAATTTGTATATATATAAAAATAATCAATAAATGTGAGAATATAAAATTATATATATATATATATAATATGTATATCGATACATATATAATGCAAGAACAAGTTAGGGTCAGATTTCATTACATAACAACAAAACATTTAGCTGTCATATGTGATTAAGATTACAAAGACAGTAGTTAACCACTGCAACAAAATTATATGACAAGTATTTACAAAATTATCTTAAAATTCAGTTCTTTGAAGGGTTTTTGTACTCTCCGTACTGCCTGTAACTCTTCCCTCATCTGTCCTATCCCTTTTCTCCTGTCTCCAAGGTCAAGCGGTCGAAATAAAAAAGTGTAAAACCAAAGTCTAACCTAAGGGTCAACCCATCCTAGAAAAACATATCTAACTTTGAGTTCAAGGTTATAGTTTGCCATGGCAATGCATAAACTAACCTTACTATGTTTATGAGAATACAAAAATAATGTGAGATTTAAGCTTCATCGTTTTTAATTTTGTCAACAGCAAAGAATTTTATTGCCTAAAAATAATAATCAAGCTAGGATTGGTTTTTCAATAAGGCGTGTAGAGGGAGATTTGAAACGAATAAATGAATTTCCAATACTGCATTAGGTTTAAAATGCGATTAAAAGAACATCAAAATTGTAAAAGTACAATTGTACTTTATAAATTTTTTTCTTAATCCATATTAATTAAATTATTTTAATATCCTGTTAACCTGCTTATCTTTTTTAAACAGTTTTTTTTTTTTTAATATTTAAAATTTTATCTATGGCAATAAAAGGAATATTTTTGAAATTGATCAAAAGTTTTTTCAGTTAACATAAATTTTTTTTTTTAATTTTTAATACAAAAAACCTTATTCGTTATTATTTTAATGTTAATGGATTGTGATGAGTTGAATGGATGATAAGGCACCTTGTGATGAGCCCTTTTCCAAATACAGAAACTTTAAAAGTGAAATGCAGTAATCTTGTTCGTTGTTTTGTTAGTACACTTATAATATTGCATAGCTAATTCTGTTTAAAATCTGGAAAGATACAAGATAAATATTTTCCCATAAATTTATTCTTGTTGTTTGTTGTTGTTTCTTATCCCACTTGGCTGGCCAAGCCCACGAGCCCATACGTGCTCATGATTGAAGGGGAAGGAAGCAGCTTCTGTTGCGATGGAGCACCCGTAGGTAGAAGCCTGACTTTTGCTCCGTGACGCTCTTACAGTCATAGAAGACCGGGACCTACGGCTTAAAGTGGATTCCGAACCACTACAAACATCCATGCCACCGCCGGCAATCGAACCCGAAACCTGTGGCACCGAGCGCCAGAGCGCTAGACACTCGGCCATTCAGGTCCCAAATTTGCCAACGGCACGCGGTGTTCCCAGGTGGTCACCCACCCAAGTACTGACCGCGCCCAATGATGCTTGACTTCGGTGACCTAACGAGAACCGGTATATTCAGCATGGTACGGCCGTTTACTCTTACCTGTCAATATATATGAATGTAAGTAATGTAAAAGCTCAAAATTTTCTTGATTTAAAGACAATAATTGGTTAAAATATTAAAAATAAAACGGAATGCAATTTTTTTTTTAAATATATCAATACACTAAAGAACATATTATGTATTCCTATTAATTTTTATCGATAACAATGATATCATCGTGTTTATTTCTTCTTTTAATAAACGCTACTTTAAGATGAATATTATTATATTAAATATTACTTATTACAGTTAAATTAAAAAGTAATAATTTGCCAGTGAAATAAAACTTATCCATCATCCTCATTGTATCAAACTTTTTTAATCTGACTGAAAAAAAACAACTGGCTGTTTCTAAATTACCCTTCCTGAACAATTCTACATTTTATTTCTCCATACGCCGTTCCTCCTCGAAACTTCTGTTCTCGTTAATGCATCCTAATGAATCGTTCCCAATGACCCGTTCCAAGTACGGCCAGCAACAAACATTAATAAACTAGCACTAATGAACCTCTAATAAATATTCATTTTGGAGGCTCTGCCCGTAGCTCGTCAGCAATTCTCTGCTCAATAACTAATTCCCGCCAAGGGCCGCTGCAAATCGTTCCATCACCATGATTCCAGGTTGACAATCCGGTTGTTCGAATCGTCTGACAGCGTCGGAAAATCAGTTCGAGATTCGAATTTCCCAGCGATCTCACCCATTATCGGAATGCTCCGGCAATCGGGACCTGATTACTAAATGACAGCGACGCTGCGGGGGTTCGTGTGCATGCGACTTGTAGCGAGTCCGTCGCGCAGAGCATTCCGAAACAGTTGTATCCGGGATCGAGGAATGCTTAATGTTTATTGCATAAAAATTAAAGTGAAACTGAATTGGAGTGTTTCCGAGACGTGAACTAAATTGTTGTCAAATTTAATGAATGTGTCGCATAATCTTAGAATAAGTATCTGTTTATAAATGATTAATATGAGAAATATTTATCTTAGAATAAGTTCCTTTATACAGATGATTAATATGCAAAATCCTGAAAATAAAAGATTCAAATAATTATGAAATTAAAAATGTTTTTTATATTTTGGGGTGACTTCTGTAATATTAATGATATATAAAGAAGGAAATTTGTTGGAATATGCTTTTTTTTATATTTTCCTTATATTATTATATATTTCTTATATTGTCTTATATTTTTATTCTCATTGTTTTGACTTAATATTAAAAAATTAACAAATAAACTTTTTTTATTGTTTTAATATATTATGTGGACAATATTAGGCAGAATTTTATTTAAAAATTAGTTTACCTTGTATAGTTAATTATATATATTTTTTAAATTATACTGATAATTTTTCTGTGTTAGGCTAAAAGTTCGAAGCATAGTACATCAGTTTGCATAAACATTTTATTAATATTGTAACTTCCAACTCTCTCTGAGTGAAAATTGATACAAGAGCTGATATATATCCAAGCTGGACCAAAGCTTTCCTTTAAAGAGGTTATCATAAATTCCTTTGGGTGACAATGGTTCTCCAATTCTTAACCTTTAGTACAACAAAATCCTTTTGAACTGCGTCTATCCATGGGTACTTACGTCGCCCTCTTCCTCTTTGTTTTTGTAGCTTTGCAAATCAATCATGCATTCTAAATACATGAGCAGCCCAGTTTAATCTATTGATCTTAATAAGTTTTATAATATATTTGTCTTTTAAGCTCTTTATATTATAAATTTCTGCGTTGTACTATCTTCTGAAACAATCACTTTCCCTAACATCTCCAAAAATAGCCTTTAAGATCTACAGCTCAAACATACACAAATGGACCACATCAGTTGATGCCAAAGTCCACGTTTCAGAGCGATAGACCAAAATAAGTCTAATAAGGGTTTTATACAATAAAATTTTAGTTTTTTGCATATGAACTGGGATTTAAACAGATTTTTTAACCCATAAAAGGCCTTATTAGTAGACACAATTCTGTTTTTTTTATTTCAGTTGATATATTACTATGACAATTAATTTCTGGTCCTAAGTAATTAAAATTAAAACAGATTCAAAAGTATAAGTGCCTAAGGTAACATTGGATGTATCTTGAAAAATATATTTTGAGAATTTTAAATTTCAGTAATAATAATCATAATTTATAGTAATAATAATCATGCCAAAGTCCATGTTTCCGAGCCATAGACCAAAATAGGTCTAATTAGAATTTAGTTTTTGCATATTAATTGTAATTTAAACATATGTCTTAACCCATAAAAGCCCTTATTGAGAGACACAATTCTGTTTATAGAATTCTGTTTTATATCTATTATTATATATTCTGTTTTCCTTTTTTTTAAATGGTTTTTTTAATTGATGAATTATCTATTAATTACACTTTTTTATATCTGATTTATTTACATTTCGGTCTAAACATTTGTAAATGTATAGATTGAAACAGTAACTAAATTTTAAAAACTAAAACAATAGCTATGTATTCTTGTTTAGAAAAAAAATAACTTTAAAAACTTATTAAAACAGTTGCATGCCATCTGCTTTGTAACCCAGAGGAATGCATGGAAATCTTTTCAATGGGAAGCCTCGGTGCACCCTGGGCTGTCGTGCTATTGTGGATTAGATATAAAATCAGCTATTGTAATAATTTTCACTCAAAGTGAGTTGGAAGTAATAAAATATTATTAATAAAATAATTATTAATAAATGATATAAAAAAATTATTAATAAATATTATTATTAATCATTAAAAATTATTAATAAAATGTTTATGCAAACTAATATAATGAATTTTTTAGCTTAAGAGAGAAAAATTATTAGTATCATATAAAAAAAAGATCTAGAATTGCTAAATTACTAAGGATGTAACTAAATTTTAAAAACTAAAACTATAACTACGATTCTTGTTCAGATAAAAAAAATTTCTGAACCCAGAAAATCATTAAATCGATATCTAATTTAGGTTCTTTTTATCAAATATCATCATTTTGTGCTGTATTTATTAATTCCGTCTAGATTCCATCTATCTCTGTCGCGAAAGCGGTTTTCAATCAACTTTAATTCATCACACAGAAGTTATCTGAGCAGTAAATATTAGATAAGTGCGCACTTTGCTCTGCTTCAACATGTTTGTGCACGGAGAAACCGATTTCGCTTTTAATCAGCGTTTCTCCAGATGAATTAATTAATCACATTCTCGTGCGATCCCCGGGCAGATTTCCACGCTGTCCTACAAAGAGCTCTATACGAAAATGTAATGTCGTAATAATGGATTTTCATCTATATTTCACTGCGCAATGTAACAGATCGCGCATTAATTACGTAATTAGTTGACGGAGTGTATTTGAATTTATGAATATCTAATCGATATCTGATACTGTAGGGGAAATTTGCTGATAATTCGAGAGGGGGAAATGTTAAGAAGGGAAGTTCTGTCATGAAGTCTGCTGCGTTTGATTGGTCAGTTGGTAGGATGACAAGCGAGGGATGATACATGAAATCCAATTGATTAGGGAATTTAAGTCGAGAACAGATTTGTACACAAAGTATTTCGGATTAAGTAGTTTAATTTAAGTTGTTAAAAATGTTTTATTAAATCTCTTGGACATATTAATGAACAGTGCAAGTCGGCTAATGAAAATTTAAGTTTACTTTAGCTTGTTAATAATTTACGATACACGAATTTACGATACACTAATACTCTAATAATGTATATAACTTTTAATGAAATTATTGAATCTTGAATGTATTTTCGTAGAGTTTGATATTATCTTAAGCCTATTAAGATTATTAATATATGATGCATATTTAACATTAGAAATGTTTTATTTAATCTTGAGAATATGTTTATTAAATCTTATATCCATATGTATACTTGCTAAAAATCTGCAAAGCTCATTTTAAGTTAAATTAATGAGTTTTAAATACAGAAATGTAATTTTGTTTAAATATTGATTTTCTAAACAAATTTATATACAATATATATATATATATATATATATATATATTGTAATCATGTTACCTCCTACAGACTGGCAGGAGCGCGCCCTATGGCGAATATAAAAAATGGTCAGTTGTCTTACAGACCATGAAAGGAATTATTTTTCGAGCACCCTGCGCATACCTGAGTATCTTGTTTTCGTCTTAAATGTGGAATACTTCCACTTATCTTAAATTATATGGCTTTAAATGTGTTAGATATTGCACATCACTAATTGTATGTGTGTGGTGTAAGTGCGTTTATAAATAAAGTGGTGGGTTCTCCCAACCTGTGCCTCAAATATCTCAACCCAACCACGACCAGATATAATCTGATTGCCCAACCTACACGCAACAATATAAATATATATATATATATATATATATATATATATATATATATATATATATATATATATAATTATATATTAGTTTTAATGAAATGAAAATACGCATTGTAAAGCCAGCTCTTCTAGAAGTTTCACAATACTGATTGCTATACGAATTTCGCTTGTCTTGAAAAATTCTTAACAATATATACGTTTGAATCGCATTTTTTTTTCGTCATCATTAATTTTTTTTCAGAGAATAAGACAAACAAATGCAGCTATCCAGACAGTAGTAAACATTTTCTGAAAAGCAATCTTTCTAATGTGTCTCAATAATGTGAATTTTGAATTTGAAAGCTTTCCTTTAAATTGAGAGATGTTGAGAAACAAGTAGATGTTTAAAATGTCGAAAAACATTGTTTTAACTATAAACTTTTAACTAAAAAATAAGTTTTTGACATTTCATTATTTTGTTTTTCTTGCTTAGTTAAGTAATAAAATGTCCAAGTTATTTCTTAACATTACAGTACTGGATATGAAACAATTAAATTAATTTCACATAAAATTGCATTTTCATTATTTAAAAAAAAATTTCTAAAATTTCGCTTAAAGTTAAGAAAAGTTAATTTTATGACTAATGAAGTTAAATTATTGCAGTTTGTAAAATTATTTTATCAAAATTATGCACTCACAATAATTTATGTCAAAATTACATAGAAACTTCATCAGGTACATTGCATAAATAAGGTTTTTTTTAAAATTTTGTTAGAAATCCAAGCAGAAAAGTTAAAAGCATTAAAAATTTTAAGCATAAAAGTACAAATTTATGTACAATAAATTTCATTGAATTTATAAAGATAATTATTTTAGTATCAAAACATTTAAATTAAAATTTTATTTAAAAGATTTTTCAATATCAAGATCTATTTTGAAATGAGAAATAATTTCTATTAATTATGAATTTAAAATATTACATTGTTTAAATGTATTTTATGTAAATAAATTTATACATTCATGACTTTTTAAATTTAAACTGTAAGAAAATTTTATCAAGTATAATTTCTAAATGAGCGCTTCCTTAGATTACTTCCGTTAGTAGGAAATCTACGCAGAAACACAAAAGCATTAGAAATCTTAAGCATAAAAGCATAAAAATTTACATATACATTAAATTACATTATATTTATATTAACTTATATTGAATTTATAAAGATAATTAATTTAATATTATAAAAATTTAAATTAAAATATGGAAATCCACTGCGTTATAAATTTAAATGAAAAATAATTTCTATTAATTATGAATTTAAAATATTAAAATGTTTAAAAAGTATTTTGCATAAATAAATTTATGCATTTGCGTCTTTTTAAAATTAAACTATCAGGAAGTTTCATTAAGTATGATTTCTAAATAAGGACTTTCTTAGATTATTTCAGTTTGTAGGAAATCCACAAAAAAACATAATAGCATTAGAAATCTTAAGCATAAAAGTATACAAATTTACATATACATTAAATTTTATTGAGTGCGTAAAGATAATTAATTTAGTAATATAAATATGAAGATAATTAATGTAAACTAAAATTTCCCTTAAAAGGTTTTTAGCATGAATATTCTTATACTTATAAATTTAAATGAAAAATAATTTATACTAATTATGAATTTAAAATATTCCATGTTCAAATAGTATTTTGAATAAATAATCTTCTGAATTCATGGCTTTTTTAATTTAAACTGTCAGGAAATTTCATCAAGTATAATCTCTAAATAAGGCCTTCCTTAGATTTTCTACAAATTGAAATAAAAAAGTAAAAGCATTGGAAATCGTAAGCATACAAATACAAAATCGTCGTCATACAAATTTATATATACTTTAAATGACATTATATTTACATTATTTTTTTTAATTTATAAAGATAAAACATTTTGATACTAAATTAATTAACTAAAATATCACTTAAATTTTTTTCTATATGAAGATTCCTATATTTAAAAATTTAAATGAAAAATAATTTCTATTAATTATGAATTTAAAATATTTTAATATTCTAAAAAGTATTTTATATAAATAAATTTATATAAAATACTTTTTCAAAATTTTTTAAATTTAAAATGTATGAAAATTTCATCAAATATAATTTCTAATAAGCGCTTTCTTAGATTATTTCAATTTGTAGGAAATCTATTCAAAAACATAAAAACATAGGAAATTTCAAGCATAAAAGCTTACAAATTTACATATACTAAATTGAATTAAATGTATATACATACTATGATAATTTATTTAGTATCGTAAAAATTTTTGAATGCCAAAAGGTGTTTTCATGATTTGAAAATAATTCACTACAAAGAAACTTTTTTTTATTTTTAATAAATGTTATTCTATTTTGCTCATTCTTCTAACTTTTCATGGTTTTTTCTCAATAAATAAGAAATATTTTGAAGATTTCTTTGAAAGGTTGTTGATAAAGTGCATGGCATCAAAAATTTGTCAGTATTGCATTCACGTAACTTTTTTTTGGAAAAATAAACTTACGCAACGATTATAAATAAAACTATACGTAATAAAAATAATTTATATTTCTGCTGATAATATATTTATATAATTATATATATTTCTATTGATAATATTTTCAATTTATATTTCTGTTGTACATTATGCCTGTATTTTATTTATGGTTTTTTATTTAAGACATTTGAAAATTAAATTATAATTATTGATGTTTTGTTAGTTATTCAGAAGTATAGGTATTAAAGATATCGTATGTAATATTATGGAAAGAATTGTTATAATTTCAATTAATTTACTTCAAATAATTTTAATAATAAAGTAAGATTATATGAAATATGTGAAGAATATTTAAAAAAAAAAGAATGTTTCAGTTAGAAGATAATACAAATAAGATATATGAAATTTGTGTTGATTTTATGTAATTAAATCTATTTTAATCATATATGGTGTTAGAAAAGAATGTTTTATGTTTAAAAACTAGCAATGATTTTCTCTCCTTCAAAATGTGAGAAATTTGTTTTATTAATGCTTTTGTGCTTAAATACTTCATTAAAATCCTAAAATATGATACTCGATTGCTTAAAGGTTTTAGGATAGGGCTAATTTATTTGAGTAAAAAGTTCTTTTATTTTAAAAAATTGTGCTACCAAATAAAATGAAATAAATTAAATTCAGCAATTAATAAATTCAGAATCTAAGAGACAGTCAACCAGTCTTCACTTTGTAGGTTATATCCAGTTAGTTTCCACGAAAGGTTTGAAGTATTATACTAAAGGCTTTAGAATAGTTGGCTAATTTATTTTAGTAAAAAGTTCCTTTATTTAAAAAAAACTGTTTTACAGAATAAAATTAAATAAATTAATTTCAACAATTAATGAATTTGGAATCTATGAGACAGTCGATCGGTCTTTCCAAGTCTTCTTGGAATCTACCAGAAATCTAATTCTGGAATCTATCAGAATCTAATTCAATTTCTTGGAATCTGCCAGTCTTTCTTGGAATCTAAGAGACTGTCAAACATTTCGTGTAAAGTAAGTGGATATAGTCTAGTATCCAGTTAACTTACACGAAATGTTTGAGTTGTTATAGTGCAATATGACAATTAAATTAGTTACACTTTTGAAAACCTCTTTTACACAGAGCTTAATTTTGTAAAAAAAACAATAAATAGAGATTCTAAATCCCAGGAACATTAACTTGTTATTTTTAAAAAAAAATTCTGATTATGTTTCTTTTCTATTGATGGAAGAAAAAAAAAGAACAAAACGCTATTTTTTTAATATTTAACTGAATTCAAAATATGCAATAATACACCATTTATGAACATATGTACTGGCATAAATATCTAAAACCACTTTTATGTACAAAATTTTAATCTACAGCGAATGTAAAACATTTAAGATGTCTGTTTAACCTGGAAAAATCTTTTTAATCTGCAATCATTAATAAACCGTCTTTGAACGGACAGAAATTTCTTCTAAATAGTCCCAGTAAAACTTTTATTCGCCTAACGAATACTTTGCCTTGCGGTTACATGACAATACACCTTGCAAATGAGCGTTGCAGCCATCCCAATGCACCTGAATTGCAAATACCACATCACAATCACAGTAACGAATGCCCCTCCAACGCCAACCGTCCGTCCGAGTTGATTTGCTGTGCTTTCCACTACATGCCGCCTAATCCCCGTGGTGCAGTGCACCTACTCTATTAACTCCGATAACCTGGACACAAAGTGACCATACGAGTGACCATGAAATGGAACACAAACCTCACCTCTTCCGAATTAATTACGAGCTGATTGGGAATTAAAGCCGGACTCGGTGCAGGATTACGTGGGGGTGAGAAATCGTTTTGAGGAGAATTTGGGCTGAAGGGTTCACCTTCAGGTTAATTTTTGTCGATGTGGGTGATCAGCGGCTTCATGTTGGAATGGTTAAATATGTTAATAAATGTGGCATACACTTTACAAATAAATTTTAAAGTTTGTTTGTTTATTGGAATTGTTGAATATTTGAAATATAATCATGAAATTCGTTAAACAGAAATGGGAATTAAAAATGACATTAAGAAGAATCTAAAATATTTTTATTATTCAAAAACTGTTATGTATGTGATGAAAAAAATATGACACTGGAAATATATATTAAATTTATTTAAAGTGTTAGTAATTTTTTTAATTCTTTACAATTATCTATAGATGGTTTTTACGTTTTACTAAACTTTAAAAAAAAATAATTTTAATACATCCCTTATTTACTTTATGAGTGTTAATATATTTCTTCTAATGGGAAAAGTATACGCTATTTTTTATCTTTGTATCATGACGATAATGTGTTCATAAGTTTCGTTAAAATAAATTTAGATACTTCAATGTAATCTAAAGAGTTGATTTTATACTTATAAACGTTTTTCACCAAGTTATTTTTTTTATTTATATCTGGTTCAAAATGTATAAAATTGATATATTCAGGCAATTAAAATAAATTTTAAAATTCAATAAATTATATTTAATTTATAATATCTGTATTCTACAAATGTATGTGTACCCTGAATTAGAAAAAAATATTTTAAAATATAAACAGTAAAAACTTCAATTAACATGGCATGGTACCATAAGGAAAAAGCTCTAAATGTGAAAATGTTACGTCAGGGTAGTACTAAAAAAGCACCGAGTTTAAAATAAATAATAATTTAGGTTGCATACCTTTAATTTTTTTTTCACCATAATTTTAAATTATGATGTAAAGAATTCAGAAATATTACTTGGAGTATTTTTTAATGTGCAAATTAACACCACATAAGATTGTTTTTGTAAATTTTTCTTCTTTTTTTTTCTTTTTTCTTCGTCTTCCTGTGTAGTGGTCATTATTACACTTGTTTCAAAAAATTAAGGGAAAAAATTCGTAAGTTGCCATTCATTGGAAATAAAATTTAGTAGAAATATTTAAAATTAATAAATTAATTAATACAATTTAATATTAAATACATCTATTAAGAATATTTTTAGTTACATTTTATAAGTTTTAATAAATGTAATAAAGTTTGGTAGAAACATAAATAAAATGGTGCTTCCTAAATTAGACAAATAACTGCAACTGCTTAACTATTGTTTATTCAATTCCTTCTATTAGTTCACACTCTCCCTATATATATCTTGTTCAAATTTTCAATCGTTCATAAAATACTTTTTATTCATCCACTCGAGTTCAAATACATTTTTTTGAGCTTGTAATGGATGACACTTGATGTTAATACAGTTTTTTTTAAAATATTAATACAGTAATTAAATTTAATTCATTAATTTTAGTTTTTTAAATTTAAGTTGCATATATATATATCAATAAATAGCGCCAGATGAACTTAAAAAAAATGAATGGAAATTATTCCTAAAGGACTTTGTGCAATATAGTGAAAAAAAAGTAGGAATTAGCAAAAAAAATGTTTTTCATATTACTTGTTTTTATCTTCAATACATAAAATGGGAATTTTCCAAAGAACACAGTTAAACGTGAGATGAAATTCAATGTGGAGTTAACATTAACAGTTATACATATAGATTTAACAATTATACATATAGAATAGTGATGCTCAAAATGGTGTTTAACTCAGTTCATAACAAAGTCTTTTATTGTGTCAAGACAGTTTAATGACCCTGAACGGTTTCAGCGGGCCAGTAAAGTGCCAAGTACATCTAAAGCATACTCAATCGGATTCAAGTTGTTTGAACTCGTTGGCAAACCCATCTGCGTAATAAATTCTCCACCAAGGAAATTCTCCCCTATTCTGCTCCTGAAAGTATCCAGCTTCACCTACTTAGTGACGAACAATGAGATTATAATGTCTTATTTTTTTTGAAATTAAACAGTAAAGGTTCCACGTGGGATGGTATACAAGGGACTGTACCCTTTTAAAGGGGTACTTGATCTTGGTCCTACCAAATCTGCTTCTTTCCTTGATACAATCTAGGATAATAATAATGGATTTAATTAGTGTAGTTAAAAGAACTTTTTTACTGTTTTCAAAGCTATAACGACTTTTGTTGCGCAAATAATTCTATACTTCTATATTCTTTATCATAGGGGCCTGAATGTCCGAGTGGCCAGCGCTCTGGCGCTCGGTTTTCGGTTTGGAGTCCCGGCGGTGCCATGGATGTTTGTAGTGGTTCGGAATCCACTTTAAACTGTAGGTCCCGGTCCTAATAGGATCGTAGAGCGTTGCGGGTCATTGTTACTCCGCGTCCGGGGCTTATCTTCAAGTTACACGCGCCCCCTGGTAATGCAAAGTGAGTACGTCTGTGCAGCGCTTGCCTTAAGGCATCCAAGACGTCCATGTCTAAGTGTTTGCCAGCGGCATTAGAACAAAAAAATATTCTTTATCATCATCCAAGTCTGATCATCAATACAAAATATCCAAAACTGAATTTATTAAATTAAAGTCAAGCTATTTTATGTCACAAAGGTTTTTTTTATTATTCTTCGATATAACTAAAATAGGGAATCATTATTTCTTACTCCATGCACTCAAATTAATAATTTCTGACCTCTGAAAAGCCATCTTTTACAAAAGAACTTAAGATAAATTTCCACTTGAGACTCTTTCATACTGAAAAAAAAATTAACATAGAGAAGAGATACTAAAAATATTTTATTGCGTGAAGAAATTCTAACACAAAACGACTTAAGGACTCAACAAATCGATCGCATTTATTGATGAACAATGTGCACATGCAATGACTATTAACAAAATCTGGACAATCATCAGCAGTGTATATTTGCAAATGAAATTTAAAACAGATCATAATACTCTGGAAGCCTTTATTCCCGCATCTTAATCTTAGTGAACATGTAAATCTGCTCTTGGTCCTAGATTCCCCTCAAATCTCTATGTGAACTCTCTACTTATTTAATCTAGAAAGAGATTAGCTGACCAGAACTCATCTCCCGTGTATCTCTGCCTCCTATACATCCCCATCTCACTGGTAGCCATCGTTTTTATCTTATCTTCAAACGCAAACACATCTCTCTCGTCAGGTTGTTCTCTCTGCCGCTGCAGGTTTCAGTTTGTTTTCTGCAGTATAACACGCTCTAGCATGTTAAACAAAACCCGAAGCCTTAAGTATTATCTCCATTTCCAAAGCACAGGATTGATATTTTAGCATCTAACTTCTATAGTTCACTTTAAACGATTGCATGATTCCTAAAAGGATCATATAATAAACGATTGTATGATCATTTTAATTGCAGGACGCTTATTTAAACGATTGTATGATTCCCCTCAAGGTTGAATTTTTCTGATGCAGAATATTTCTTCCTTCTTTATACACAAATAGAAAGGGATTTCAAATTTTGCCCCTGGTGACAAAAAAAGACAAATTGAAGGAGGATTGCCAGTATTATACATGCTGATAATTATTTTTCTTTCATCATAATTATTATTATTTTAGGAAAAACTCGTTGAGATCTTTCTGCAGGAAAATTGTTAATTGTCAGAAATATTTTAAAAATAAAATTTTTGGTATTTTTTAATAATACATATATATATATTAAATTATTAGAGATAAGTGAAAAGTGACGTTATATACAGGAAATGTAAAATCAGAGTTTCACTTTATTTTCGGAATATAAAATATGAAATATAAAAATATTAATAAAATACTCAAAAGAATAATATATGAAATAAATATTAATATAATAATATTATTTACATTATATTTTTTATTCATTTCATATATAATAAATTTATATTTTATATTCTGTGAATAAATAAATTCTAAATTAGTTCTAGATTTAATCCTTATATTTATAATATTGTATTATTAACAAATTGTTACGATTGCAATATTTATTGTTATTTTCAATAAATTTAATTTTTTATATGAAACATTTACCATTTTTTGGGCATATTACTTGAAATAATTTGACTGAAATATCAAGGCTCATTTGATAAATTTGCAAAGATTTTTACAACAATATCATTATAATAATATATTTATTCTTATTTAAAATTATATATATAATTCTTTTTTATATTTTTAACCGCGTTTTTCAAATGAACATACATTTGTGTTTATAATTAAAAAGTTATTAGACGTTATGTTTTTAAATCTTCAAATTACTTCTTTTCCCATCTAATTGAAAGCATAACTAGAGAAACATTTAAATACTAACCATCAGCACCCAAACTATTCTTTTAAAAAACCTTTCAGATTTAAACCAGTAAAAAAAAATATGTCATTGCAAAATATTTAAATTTCTGAGATAAAAAAAAATCCTCCATTGAAACTCTTCATTTTACTTTCTAAATCAGGAAACTGTCTTAATGCGTTCGACTTTCTCAGAGTTATGTCTTTGATGACTAACAGCAAACTTCTTCCGCTTCCTCAATAAAACGGAACCATTTTCTTACGGCAGTAATTTACGAAAACAAGCCGAAATGCCATTTCTCTTCATACAAATAAAAGTTGTGGTCTTCATCTTCTTCTAACCAATGCCGCTTTTTCTTGATCTTCTTCAGAACGATATCACATCATTTTCTTGTTTTATTTCTCTCTCTCTCTCCTATTGGCAATTGGATAAATTCTTTGTTTATTGCATTCGCTACACGGCCCTTTGTTGTTGAAAGTTTTCTTCCGTGCTGATTTCTTAATGAATAATGGATCAGCTATTGAAAAGGATGAGAAGGTTCTCTCTGTTGGCCAACAAAAGGAATAGAAAAAAAAGATCTGCCACAGTAAGGATAGCAGATCTCTTATTGCCGATCGGTATGGATTTGCACAAACTTCTAAATGGGCTAAGGGTTAATCTCGTCGCTTGGATGATGATCGAGATGTCTGATTTGTTGCGATGTCTATCAGATTATTGGATGTTGTTGTTTATTAACTGACTTATTACATATAATTTCGTACGGGACAAAAGAGCGAGTTTAATAATTTTAGCAAATTGAAAGATTTTGTTGTTATTTGTGTATGTATTTGTATTTATAATAAATAAAAAGTAACAATTCATTATAACAGTTATTTACATGGGTATCCAGAAGCAGATTTTTTATGTAATCTTTTCTCTATTTTCAGATTTAAAAAATTAGAATTCTCATTCTAAAAGAAGATTTTTAAATTCGCTTAATTAATACAGATATACACATTAAAGATTAATTTTAAAAAATATATATAAATGATAATAAAACCCATTTAAATACTGTACATAGTCTACGCTATAGTCATTATTACCTTTTCAATTTTTCACCCAAAATAGAAAAAAAAAATATTATTTATTTTTTGATTGCTTTCTTTTATTTAAATTTTTGAAATATTTCGTCTACGGAAGGTTCTTAATAAATAACTATTGTATTCCTCCATTCTGAAATTTTTCGTTTTAAATTTTTACGTTATACAAATGTTACAAATCATAAGGTTACGTTCATAAAAAATGATTATTTCATTTAAAATGGAATTTATAAGGGAATTCCCAAGTACAAAATTTTTTGCATTTTTCCTCTTTGAATGCAATCTCACATTGCCAAATTTACAAGACCTATGCTATGTTTAGCGTAGACCGAGGCAAACTGGATCAAAGTAAAAAAACAGTCCATACTTCAAACATCTGGACAGAAGCGAATTTAGAAATTAATGCTCAGTGTAATTAATCATTTTCTTCGTGTTGTTTTGGTGGCATTCATCACTTTCAACTCCAGTGCTAAAAATAACTATCAAACAGACGGTAGAGAGTTTTCGAAGTTACTCAAGTTTAAATTTGTTACCTGTGATCCTGCGATTTATAAGTAGTTAATACGTTATTTCAAATGTTTTAATCAATGACAATTTTTATAAATACGAAATATAGGAATTTAACATCATATAATATCTTTCTTTTGAACATTAACTATGGTAAATGTATGTTTATATATGCAAAAGTATACCGGTTTTATAATTGTTCACTCGCAAAAATTAAAAGAGCATTAATTAAAGCAAAAATTAAGGTCAGGCTATAGGAATTAAAAGGTCAATTTTCAAAAGAGTTATTTGTTTTTAAAAGAAAAAAAAACAATAGAATTATGTGGTGTGCAAAATAAAGGTAATAAAAAAAAAAGAAATCTTAAATAAGTTAATTCAATTAACAAATCAAGATTCAAATTGCATCCAATAATGTTCGAAATTATGCATCGAAAAATGTAGCATATCTTATGTTTTGTTACATTAACGATTTCCCGACCGGTGACCGTTACGGCAGAGATTCAATCCGCTGGCGGCTTTTTTGTAGACGCTGTTTCAAAAAACGAGGAGCCTTGATGGCGTTTGTAACATTTAGTACCTTGTCTCGTTAGTTGGACTACTCTGTGGGAGATTTCCGGTTTTCTCCCATACGATACACAAATACAAGGTTATCTTCCCTAAACGTCCTCCCGGAAGGCACTGCTCTCCTTCTACAGCCTCACGGAGCCAAGTGAGACTTCTGTCTACGGGTACTTCATCACAAAAAAAGCTGCCCCCACCTTTTCCTCCTTCCATGATACCACACGGCTCCTTGCACTTGATCTAGATGTTGCTGTCTACCAAGTGGGATAAGAAACAACAACATTAACAATTGTCCTTGGAAGGTGCATGTTTTTTAATGATTAAGAATTTGTTCTTTGTTTATTGATGCTGGAAGTTTTACTTACTATTGAAGATAACACTAAACTTTAAATTAAGTTCTCAATGTTCATGCGCTTATTAAAATACATATTCAAAGTTAGCAGATTTATTGTACAGAGTCAGCGCCACTCTAAATATATACAAAAATTCTAACACTATATGCACTGTGGCATAGTGTGTCTATTCGCTGAAGCAAACAATTCGCTTAACAATTTTGTAGAAAGGATATCGTTGGAAGTAGTCCTGTTAAGTAGGATCCCTTTGGCAATACTTTATAGAAGTATTAGCATAATGATTTAAGATCTGTCATATGACATTAACAAAAAAATTACCTACCAAATATTCTCACATTTCATTTTTAACCCAAATAGATTTGTTGTTGGTTTCAAACATTTGTTTAAGAAAATTGAATTGTTTAATGAATTCATTTCAGTAATTCACATTTTTCTCGTTTTTAAAAGAATAAAAAATATATATATTTCTTTACTTTTGGCACATAGTTAAATGCTTACTAAATAAAAAATCTCATACTTCTTGGTTTTTTGATAAAAAGCTTTTATACATTTTTGGATAAAAAGCTTCTATACATTTTTTCATAACATATACGAGTATCATAGGTGAACATAAGATAAAATCTACAAGCTAAAGAAAGTTGATTTCTCACTTTTGATCTTAGACTGATCCTATTAAATTCGTAATGCCTTGTATAACATCTTTATCTTTTGATCGATATCAGCACATTGACGATATCGAAATTTATCCACGGTGCAGTTTCCTTATTTATCTTGGCCTCCACAAGTTAGAAACAGCACGCTACTTCAACTACTTACGTTAAGCCCTACAGAAATCGAATATATCTCTGTAAAACGACGCGTTTAATCATTGCCTCCCCTGTTTTATTAATTCACAACTGCGCATCTCTCGCAAAGAGACGCAAATTAAATAAATGTTAGATCTCCAAGGCACACCGAATCTTTTCTTGCAAGATTCGAACAGCGGAAGCCCCCGTTTTGAGAACAATTTATTTTTACCATTCCACCCACTTCCCCGACTGCGATCATGTCGAACTAGATTAAGGCGAGTCCCGACATGCCTTGCGAAAAGGAAGGTGCTGATAAACCTAATCGAATTATCGTTCGCAACCAAGAGTCGTTAACATCTGTAAAGTGTTATTAACGACTTCCAAATGACAAACGGATAAATGAATTCCTGGGAGCGGACGTCGTTAAACAAGTCGCTATCAGCGGTTTAGGAAAAGTACCGTGTTCTCTTCCAGAAGAAATGAACTGAAATTATTTCCAACCGTTTCCTGATAAAAATACGATATTCTGAAATCTGATTCGAAATTCCTCAGTCTTTGATGCATTTGATGCGATATCATATTTTCTTTAATTTGCATGTACTTTTAATTAAAGAAATTTGATGTACATGACTTTTGCAAATCCGAATCTTTACGTAGTGCCTTCATTCTCACCAGCTTTTCAAAAACTTCAATTTCTCATATGAAAGTAGGAAATTTGATTTACTAGACTTTTGAAGATTCAAATCACTACATAGAACGTTCACGAACATCTTTGTACTTCATTCTTCCAACGGACTAGTCGTTCTTTTACAGTGAAATAGAACAAAAATCGGTGTTTTTATTTTCGTTGACATCAAATTCTTCAATTTCTTGTGCGAAAGTAGGTCATATTGATAGTATTTCATTTATATGTGATTGCAATACCTGAAAATTCTCATATTTCAATGATCATATTCATTCAAGGATTTAATTTCGTTATATATGCTGTATTCGTGTATTCACTTCAGTGATATTGAGTGATTGAATCTATTCACGATTGTATGATAGAGGGATATATTCGCTTGAGTATATTTGTGACATTTCTACTCGCATGAGGGATATATTCGTGATTGAATGCTTTCAGTGTATTCGCGATTGTATAGTGATTGAATGATACATAGTAAAATTTGAAGAAAGCGTGTGTATCATCACTATATAAAATCGTTTTTTTTACAATAATACAATTGAATTACTTTTATTTGATGCATTTGAAATTATTTTGAAGTTTGTTTAGCGTTTCTTTTCGCAGCATAAGTCTGCCTAATAACTTTTTTTTTCACGGTACATGTGAAAAATAAATTATTATATTTTCATTTTCATTGCCTTTACAAATTCTCGTATGGATGCATGTAATAAAAAAAATTATATCTGCAATAGAAAAAAAAAAGTTTTATATTGTATATCTTCATTTAAGCTGTCTGTTATACTACTGCATGAGTTTTTAATTACAAAATTTTACTTATCATGTACGATATAATGTATCTTTATATATAATGCTCCTAGGAAAAAGCTCATTTATTATTGTTAATTTTAAAATAATATAGCTGCATTACTTAGATTTTATTTGATGCTTTTGCAGTCAGTCTGACGTGTCTTCAATATTTATTTCACTGACAAAATATATCTGTGGAACGAAAACGATTAAAAACCGCTGGCTCCTGCTTTGCTTGTGCAAGTTCAATCGCAGCTGCTTTGGAGAAAGACATTATAAGCTCAATTTCTATTTTTCATTAAAAAAAGCGTTTTAAAATTGTACCGGTGACATACTCTCTTGCAACATACTTTGCTTTCATTAGAATGCCCACGTGGACAAATTTCTGATACATTTCACGAATAATATTAATATAAATCGACTATCTTGAAAAATACATTCTTCTCTTGGAAGTGCGGGGTATCTGTTTCTAAGTGCGTTTATCCTTAATGAATGACTGCAGTAGAGATAAGGGATGGATATGCATGTGGTTTTGATTCAGTGTTGGTCATGAGTAAACTAAAATATTTCTTAAAGTAAAAAGCGATGCTCAACTGCCATATTTTTTAAAATTTTCTAAGTCAGCTCTGCACAACTGCAACACATAACGCACAAAACAAAATTATGTAACGATTATTTACAAAATCACCCTTAAACGAACTGGCTTTTAAAGCCAGTTCGTTTAAGGGTTTGTATGCCCTCCGTCTATCTAGAATTCTTTTCTCCACTGTCTGTACAATATCATTTTTTTTCCTTTCCCCTTTTTCCATTATCGGTTCCAAAGTCTAATAGGAGAAAAAAAGTCGTGTTAAGTTCAAAGTCTAATGTAAGGACTAACACATCCTTGAAAGGTGAGTCTATCAACATTATGTTCAAGGTTATAGATATTTGTGGGAATTCATGGTGACTAATACTAACTGATATATTAATGAATTGTCAAAATCAGACCATTGACTGAATTTCTTTAAATGGTTTGTAAAGAACCAAAAAATTTTAATTTTTAAATAAACTTTATGATGACGCTTGGATTATATGTTAAGAAGATTCAAAAAAAATTCTGCTCTTTGTCTACTCTTTTTCATAATATCTACCACATAAATATTGAGAATTGCTGAATAATAAATAATAATTCCGAATAAACGCTGACCCGCGCACAAGACGAAAAAAAAAAAAAAAAACTAAAAATCCTAAAACGTTCAAGTTTGACGCCATGAGGGCGAAAATATTACCACACTGTTAAGACGGATAAAATATTATTCATACAAATCTCTGTATTGTAAAAACGCCAAACGATGGTAGTTATAATTCTGGTAACCCTATCTGAAGACGGAACTATTAAAATGTTGTCTCGTATACCATCTGTTGTATAGGCGCTAGTCTTATTTTCTGAACAATTTCATTTCTTGTCGAAAAGATAAACGATGATAGAGATTCTTATACGGTAAATTTCAAACTGCACATGTGTTACAGGTGTTCTCGTTTCTGGATCAAATCTATCGTTTTGGCAATGACACAACACAAACTAGCAATATAAACAATTACGAAAATTAAACAACACACACTTGACTTTCATAAAGCTTTCTATGTCTCGCATAGTTAAATTTTGAAGAAAATGAAGCTGACCTCCAGGTTAGGCAAGATCAAATACAATTTATATGAATTGTTTTACTACTATTATTTTGGAAAGCAGCAGGCTAGTCACTCGATTGTGGAATGAAGCAAAACTCATCCTTTTTCAGTTTTTTCTCTAAAGTTGAATCATTAGACGATTGATGAAGTTGTATTCAACTAATGTATATTATGAATAGTCCATCGACTAGGGGTATCGGATGAACATTGATTTGGATGAGCGTATGAGCATTTGAAGGAAGCATCGGATGAAAATATGAGCATTTGAAGGATTCATATGCTCATATACATATTACAAAAAAATGTTTATTGATAGTTATTATACAATTAATAATTAATCTTCAATTAACAAACAACACCATTAATTAACAATCAATAACTAGTTGTAGTTATAAATGTTTCATGAGTTTTTTCAAGAAGCTATACCCTGTATTTAAAACATAAGTTTATTTAGAAAAAATTAAGATTAAATCATTATTTTCATTGTATCAGATTTCGCTCCAATAAAAAAATTCACGAAAATAACTCATATCATTCAGTGACTCATTCTGCAGTTTTTCTGTCATTTAAAAATGACGTCAATTTTGAAAGCAGTATTGCAAACAATGGAGTGATAAGTATCTAGCTTCCAAAACGAAAATAAGCCATCGAATTCTAATTTGATTCAACAATATAGTTGCGTACAAAAATAATAAATAAATATTCCGAATAGGAAACCATTTCTTCCAATTTCTTCCTAGCAGTATCTTTGAAACCATTTCCCATACCATCTACTCTCCGAAGAAGAAAAAAAAAAAGCAAAAATTATAAGTAAGGGATTGAATCCAGAATTAAAAAGCAAATACCATCTTTAGAACCGTCTTGTTCGAGAAAAGCACCTTATATTCTTCTTCGATTCCCATGGTGCATGGTGATTCCTCACAACGATGGGTTTTGTAGAAGCTTTGATCTCAGTAATGGACTTTGAATCTTCCCCGAACTGTCTTCTTCTTTCGCAATAAAATAATCTTAGGAATAGTCTTTCTTGTTCCTTCTCTATTTATTGGTGCCCCAATTTTTTTCTTGCGATCTGCCCCATCGCCGATGCTATTGGATTGCATCTTCAATTCAAATTTTTTTTTTTTTTTTTTTTCTTCTTTCTTCTTCATCTTCCCCCTCTGCCGTGGAGTTGGGATTGTTGCTAAAAGTACCCCGTGGGTTATTCAAAGTGTATTATTTTCTCCTCCCGATTCTTTTCTTCTCTTCATCTTGACGCATGTATTTTATTTGAGGCACGGGCACATAAAAAGACTCTTCTTGATAAAGGAAGGGGTAGGAAACATTTGTTTCCTTTCGGAATGATGGGGTATCGGATCAGGGGGAATTATGGGCACCTGTTATTTCCGCGGAAGCAGCTCTTTAGAAAAATTCGCCATTGTGTTATTGCCACCCGAAATGGAGTCAAATAAGAGCATTTGCTGTCTGCTCGTTACTTATTTGCTTCGCTCCCAATTGAATCGAGGGCAATTTTAAGCCCAGGCAATGCTTGCTTCGCATTATTATGCATCGATGGATTGTGTTTCCTCCAAAAAAAGTTCAGTCGGAGTCTATATGAAAAGGAAAAATGTACAATGAAAAAAGACACTGTAGGAGGGAAGGGTTATTCTTTTCTTGTGAATTTTAATCTTGCAGCTGTAACTTGTATTACAAAATGCTACCAATGTAAATATTTTGATACACTAGATATTGATCTTGGAGATAAAACTTTTTTTTTCATACGTAATTTAGATTCAATGTATGCACTTCGAGTACATTTACTAACTCTCATGAAATATAATGGTGAGTTAATAGTTGAAATTGAAAAGTTGGTATATAGGGAGACAGAAAAAAGTGGATAATATCAATTCTAGAATAAGATGATATCAATTCTAGCAAAAAAAATATTAAGAAATATTATATTTTTTTAATTCATGGGCAATAAAATAACACCCAAATTTATCTTTTGGTTCCTGTACTTGTATTAATTTCTCAACAATAAAGATATCAATAATTTTGAGAAGTTAATGAGAAAATGTCAAATTTATGAAGCTGTACGTTCTTTTAAAGATATTCTTCCGATATGAAATATCAGTAGATAATATAGGTAAATGATGACTGTTGACCTAAAACAATTAATGATATGTCATAAACCAAAAATTTGTAAATATACAAAATTAATCATTTAATGTTGAGGACATAAACTTCTATGTTTATGCGCTTAATAATTTTTAATTTTAATGCGCTTTTTAATTTTTATGTTATTTATGTATAAAATCATAACAATACAGAGATAATGTGAGATAATAATAATGTCTACATCAAAGCCGCCAGCGGATTGAACCTCCGCCCTAATGCTCACCTGTTGCCACTGAGACACGAATCGGGCGAAAATTGTTTTTCTTAATCCAGGTTGTTTAAATTATATTAATATGCATTTAACCTGCGTATCTTTTTTAAACAAAGTTTTCTTTTAAATATTTAAAATTATATCTAAAACAATTTTATTAATTATATCTATGAAATACGACAATCTTTTCAAATAATATCTATGAAATATACAATAAATTGAATGATTTTGAAATTGATCAAAAACGTTTTCAGTCAACATTAAAATATTTTTTTTAAAAGCCCTATTCGTTATTATTTAAATTTTAATGGAATTTTGTATATTTTAATCATTGTATCTTGTGATGAGCCGTTTATCAAGTACAGAAACTTTAATAGTGAAATAAAGTACTCTTTTCGATATTTTGTTTGCAAACTTATGAAATTGCACAACTAATTCCTGTTTAAAATATGGAATGACGCAACAATTTCCGATAAACGTATTCTTACTTGTCAATATATTTAAATCTAGGTAATGTAAATGCTCAATATTTCATTGATTTAAAAAAATGATTGTTTAAAATATTAAAAATAAAACGGAATGCATTTTTTTTAAATATATCAATATAAACATATTAAGCATTTCTATTAATTTTTCTCGATTACAGTTATATCATCGCGTTTCTTTCTTTCTCTAATAAAAGCTACTTCGATATAAATATTATTATAAATAATCTAACTTTAATTTAAATTAAAAAGTAATAATTTCTCAGTCAAATAAAACCTATCCATAATCTCACTCTATCGAACTCTTTTAATCTTAATTATTATATTAAAAGAAACGAACTGGCTGTTTCTAAATTACCCTTCCTGAACAATTTTACATTTTGTTTCTCAATACACTGCCCCTCCTTGAAACTTCTGTTCCCTTTAATGCATCCTAATGAATCGTTCCCAATGACCCGTTCCAAGTACGGCCAGCAACAAACATTAATAAACTAGCACTAATGAACCTCTAATAAATATTCATTTTGGAGGCTCTGTCCGTAGCTCTTCAGCAGTTCTCTGCTCGGTAACTAATTCCCGCCAAGGGCCACTGTAAATCGTTCCATCACCATGAGGCCAGGTTGACAATCCAGTTGTTCGAATTGTCTGACAGCGTCGGAAAATCATTTCGAGATTCGAATTTCACAGCGGTCTTACCCATTATCGGAATGCTCCGGCAATCGGGACCTGATTACTAAATGACAGCGGCGCTGCGGGGGTTCGTGTGCATGCGACTTGTAGCGAGTCTGTCGCGCAGAGCATTCCTAAACAGTTGTATCGGAGTTCGAGGAATGCCTAATATTTGTTACATAAAAATTAAAGTGAAATTGAATTGGAGTGTTTCCGGGACACGAACTAAATTGTTGCCAAGTTTAATGGATGTGTCACTTAATCTTAGAATAAGTATCTGTGCATAAATGATTAATGTGAAAAATATATATCTTAGAATAAGTGTCTTTTTATATGTGATTAATATGATAATGTACATAATCATGAAAATAAAAAGTTAATATAATTACGAAATTAAAATTATTTCAATAGCTTTGTAGGATTGCAATAATATAAGTGTTATGTTATATAAAGAATTAAATTTGTTGGAATATGCTATTTTTGTGTCTTATAATCCATATATTTTTATTCTCAATATTTTGATTCAATATTAAAAAATGTGCAAAAATTTTTTTAATGTTTTAGTGTATTACATGGGCAATATTAGGTAGAATTTTACATAAAAATTAGATTACCTTGTACAGTTGATTATATTATTTTAAAATGATACTGATAATTTTTCTCTGTTAGGCTAAAAAATCTAAGTACATCAGTTTGTATAAACATATTATTAATATTGTAACTTCCAACTCTCTTTGTGTGTAAATTGATACAACAACTGATATATATAAATTAATCATCATCATTAGCACGACATCCCCCGCTAGGTGACAATGGTCTTCCAATTCTTAACCTTTAGTACAGCAAAATGTTTTTCAACTGCGTCTATCCATCGCAACTTGTGTCGCCCTCTTTCTCTTTGTCCCTGTCGCTTTGCCAAAACCAGCATTTTTACAAGGTTTAAATTGTTCATTCTATACGCATGAGCAACCCAGCTGAATCTATTGATCTTAATAAATTTTATAATATCTGAAACTTTATAGCATTTAAAAATTTCTGCGTTGTACCGTCTTCTCCAACAATTACTTTCCCTAACACCTCCAAGAATAGCCCTTAAAATCTTCTTCTCAAATATACCCAAATGGGCCACATCATATCATGCCAAGATCCATGTTTCAGAGCCATTGACCAAAATAGGTATAATAAGGGTTTTATAGAACAAGAATTTAGTTTTCTGCGTATGAACTATGATTTAAGCATATTTCTTAACACATGCCTTATTGGCAGACACAATTCTGCTTATTTATATATATATATTATATATGTAAAAATATATTTTTATATATTTTATATATATATATATATACATATAAAGTTTTTCCTTTTAAAATGTTTTTTTATTTATAAATTATCTATTAATTACACTTATTTTTTATATCTAGTTTATTCCCATTTGGCTCTAAACATTTGTAAATTTATACATTGTAACGGTAGCAAAAGTAGGAACCTATTTTTACAAAGACAGTTTTTAAAAAATAATGTTATATATATCAGTTGTTTTACCAATTTTCACTCAAAGTGAGTTGGAAGTTATAATATTAATAAAATGATTATGCAAACTAATCTACTTGAATTTTTTAGCTTAACATACCAAAATTATTAGTAGCATATACAATAAAAGAGATAAATTTACTAAATTACTACTGATGTAACTAGATTTTAAAAACTAAAACAATAAATATGTATTCTTGTTTAGATAAAAAAATAAACTTAAAAAACTTTTTTAAAGAGTTGTATATAATATGCTTTGTCTCGAAGAGGAATGCATGGAAATATCTTCAAAGGAAAGCCTTGGGCCACACTGGGCTGTCATGCTATTGATGATGATGAATATATATATAAACAGAGGGATTATAATTAATATCGCACTTTCAAAATGTTGTAAAAAAGAACCACTCACACAATAAGTTCAAAATTTAACTGAAGATATTTGAAAAAGGGAGAAACTGTACAACATCAAAAAAGTTCCAAAGTGTATTAATAGATGGCGCTGTAAGCGGCAAAGAGAAAGAAGATATTTTGAATCGTAATTACAACGTGTTTGGCATGAGTTGAACATTAAATCAACTGTAGTGTTTAATGTCCATGATTGTTTCAGTTTTTTGACGGAAAAAATGAATACAAAGTTATTCAACAGTTGTGACACTGTTAGTGGAAAGCCCATCCCTCACGGCAAGATGATACTAAATTGGATGAGAAAAATCGGTGGAGCTTATTTTGGAACTTTTTTTGATGCCCTCCCGCTTCTTTAAGTATCTCCAATTCAAGTTTGAATTGGAGATACTTAAAGAAGTGTTCATTGTGACGAGTGTTTCGTTTTTTACAGTATTTTGAAAGTGGGACTTTAATTATAATCGCTGTATATATATCAGTTGTTTTACCAATTTTCTCTCAAAGTGAGTTGGAAAATATAATATTAATAAAATGTTTATACAAACAAATATATTTGAATTTTTTAACTTAACAGAGAAAAAATTTAGTAGCATATAAAAAAAGAAATAAAATTACTAAATTAGTAATGATGTACCTAAATCTTAAAAACTAAAACAAAAACAATTTATTCTTGTTTAATAATTCCTGATCCAAGAAAATCATTAAATCGATATCTAATTTACGTGCTTTTTACCAAATATCATCATTTTGAGCCGTATTTATTAATTCCGTCTAGATTCCATCTATCTCTGTCGCGAAAGCGGTTTTCAATCAACTCTAATTCATCACACACAAGTTATCTGTACTGTAAATATTAGATAAGTGCACACTTTGCTCTGCTTCAAAATGTTTGTGCACGGAGAAACCAATTTCACTTTTAATCAGCGTTTCTCCGGATGAATTAATTAATCACTTTCTCATGCGATCCCCGACCAGATTTCCACGCTGTCTTACAAAGAGCTCTATACGAAAATTTAATGTAATAATGGATTTTCATCTATATTTCACTGCGCCATGTTACAGATCGCGCATTGTTACGTAATTAGCTGACGGAGTGTATTTGAATTTATGAATATCTAATCGATATTTGATACTGTAGGGAGAATTTGCTGATAATTCGAGAGGGGGGAAATATTAAGAAGGGGAGTTCCGTTATGAAGTCTGCCGCATTTGATTGGTCATTTGGAGGGATGATGCATGAAATCCAATTGATTAGGGAATTTAAGTCAAGAACAGATTTGTACACAAAGTATTCGGATTAAGTAGTTTAATTTCAGTTGTTGAAAATATTTTATTAAATTTCTTGGACGTAATAATGAACAGTGCAAGTCGGCAAATGAAAATTTAAGTTTACTTTAGCTTGTTAATAATTTACAATACACTAATATAATACTCTAATAATGTATATAACTTTTAATGAAATTATTGAATCTTCAATGTATTTTCGTAGTATGGGATACTATGTTAAAGTTATAAAGATTATTAATATATTATGCAATTTTCTCATTTGGATTGTTTTATTTAATCTTGGTGATATACTAATTAAATCCTAAATACTTAATAATTTTTAACAAGTATATTTATGGAGATAAATGGACTTGTTAAATATCTGCGAAGCTCCTTTTAAGTTAAATTAATGAGTCTTAATTTAATTTTGTTTAGTACTGAATTAGTAATGTAATTTTGTTTAAATACTGTACAATATATTGATCTATATATATATATTGTAACCATGCTGCCCCTTACGCACTGGCAGGGGCACCCCTTATCATTCAGGAGAACTGTTGGCTTACAGACTCTCATTGGAAGAGCAATTATCTTTCGTGTATCCTGCGCGTACCTGAGTATCGGGTTTTCCTCATTCCACTTATCTATAATTATATGTCTTTAAATGTGTTAGATATTGTACATCACTAATTGTATGTGTGTGGTGTAATTGCGTGTAAAAATAAAGAGGTAGATTCTCCCAACCTGTGCTTCAAGATCTCAACCCAACCACAACCAGATATAATTTGATTGCCCAACCTGCACGTTACAATTTAAATATATATATATATTCATTATATATAAGTTTTAATGAAATGAATATAAGAATTTAAAAGCTAGCTCTTCTTAAAAGTTTCCCAATACTGACTTGCTATACGAATTTCGCTTGTCTAGAAAAATACTTAACAATATATATGTTTGAATCTGCATTTGCTTTCGTCATCATTAATAGACAAAATATTTCTGCAAAGCAATCATTCTAATGTTTCTGATTAATGGGAATTTTGAATTTGAAAGCTTTCCTTTAAATTGAGAATTGCGGAGAAACGAGTAGATGTTTAAAATGTAGTAGAAAAAAAATCAAAACATAAGCTTTTAACTGAAAATAAGTCTTCGACATTTTACTATTTTATCTTTCTTGCTTAGTTAAGTAAGGAAATGTCCAAATTGTTTCTTAAAATTATAGTACTGGATATAAAACAATTGAATTAATTTCATATTTAATTACATTTTCATTATTTAACAATTTTCCCTAAAATTTTCCTTAAAGGTAAAAATAGTTAATTTCATGAGTAGTGAAGATAAAATATTATTAATATAAATATTATAGTTAAATGTTTAAAATTATTTCATGTAAATAAATTTATGCTCTTATGACATTTTAAATTAAAATTGCAAAGAAACCTCACAGGATACAATGCATAAAAAAGTGTTTTTAAATTTTTTAATATTTATTTTGCTGGAAATCCAAACAGAAAAGATAGAAGCATTAGAAATTTAAGCATAAAAGTACAAATTTACATACATTATATTTTATTGAATTTATAAATCAAATTAATTAATCAAACAATTTAAACTGAAATTTCACCTAAAAGTTTTTTCAATATAACGATTAATTTTCTAAATTATAATAAGAAATAATTTCTATTAGTTATGAATTTAAAATATGCAATATTTAAAAAGTGTTTTATATAAATGTATGCATTCATGACATTTTAAATTTAAACTGTCAAGAAATTTCATCAATTATGATTTCTAAATAATAACTACCCTAGATTGCTTAGATTTCCTACAATTTGAAATAAAAACGCAAGCATAAAAGCATACAAATTTACATATATATTAAATTACATTATATTAAAATTACATTTTAAGGAATTTATAAAGACAATTAATTTAGTATCAAAAGATTTATATTAAAATTCCACTTAAAGCTTTTTCATAGTGGAGTTCAATTTTCTTATAAATTGAAATGAGAATTTCTATTAATTGTGAATTTAAAATATTACAGTGTTTAAAAAGTATTTAATATAAATAATTTTATGCATTCATTTCTTTTAAATTTAAAATGAAAAGAAATTTCATCAAATATAATTTGTAAATAAGCACTTTCTTAGATTCTTTCAATTTGTAGGAAATCTACGCAAAAGCATTAGAAATCTTAACAATAAAAGTATACAAATTTACATATACATTAAATTACATTATATTTACGTTAAGTTTTAATGAATTTATAAAGATAATTAATTTAATATCAAAAAATTTAAACTAAAATTTCATTTAAAAGTTTTTCAATATGAAGATCCTCTTTCTTATTAATTGAAATGAGAAATAATTTCTATTAATTATGAATTTGAAATATTACAATGGTTAAAATGCATTTTACATAAATAAATTAACGTATTCGGGACTTTTAATACAATTTCCTTACATTTTAAATTTAAAATATAATTACTAAATAAGCGCTTTCTTAGATTATTTCAATTCGTAGGAAATCTATGGAAAAACGTAAAAGCATCGCAAATTTTAAACCTGAAAGCGTACAAATTTACATATACTAAATTTTATTAAAATTTTTAAAGATAATTAATTTTGCATCAAAACATTTAAATTAAAATTTCACTTAAAATGTTTTCAATATGAAATCTATTTTGAATAATTAAATTACTATTACTATTATTAATAATTACTATTTATTATGAATTTAAAATATTACGAAGTTTAAAAATTATTGTATATAAATAAATTTATGAATTCATGAATTTTTAAATTTAAACTGTAAAAAACTTTCAACAATTTCTAACTAAACCATTCCTTAGATTATTTAAATTTGTTGAAAATCTATTCAAAAACGTAAAAGCATTAGAATATTTAAACATAAAAGCGTACAAATTTACATATATAATTTACAAATACATTTTTACAATACAAATTTACAATTTACAAATACATTTTTACAATACAAATTTACAATTTACAAATACATTTTTACAATACAAATTTACATTTACAATTTACAAATACATTTTTACAATACAAATTTACATTACAATTTTATTGAATTTATATACATACTACGATAATTTATTTAGTGTCTGAAAATTTTTTGAATGCCAAAAGGTGTTTCCGCGATTTGAAAATAGTTCAGTGCAAAGAAACTTTTTTTTAATTTTTGATAAATGCTATTCTATTTTGCTTAATCTTCTAACTTTTCATGTTTTTTCTCAACAAATAAGAAACATTTTGAAGATTTCTTTGGAAGGATGTTGATAAAGGGTATCGCATCAAAAATTTGTCAGCATTGCATTCACGTAAACTTTTTTTGAAAAAATAAACTTACGAAACGATTATAAATAAAACTATATATAATAAAAAGAGCTTATATTTCTGCTGATAATATATTTATATAATTATATTCGCTAATTATATATTTATATTGATAATATTTTCAATTTATATTTCTGCTATACATTATGGCTGTATTTTATTTATGGTGTTTTTTATTTAAGACATTTGAAAGACTATGATTATTCATGTTTTGTCAATTATTCATAAAGCATAACCATTAAAATTCTCGCATATAATATTATTGTAAGAATTGTAATAATTTTAATCAATTTACTTCAAATAATTTTGATAATAAAGTAAGATTACATGAAATTTGTAAAGTATATTTTTAAAAAAAAAGCGTTAAGTTAGAAGATAATGTGAATATGATATATAAAATTTATATTGTTTTCATGTAATTAAAACTATTTTAATAATTTATGGCGTCAGTAAAAAATGCAACAATTTTCTCTCATTCAAAATGTAAATAATTTGCTTTATTAATGCTTTAGTGCTTAAGTACTTTTACTAAAATCCCAAAATATGATACGCAATTGTTTAAAGGTTTTGGGGTAAGGGTTAATTTATTTCAGCAGATAATTCCTTAATTTTTTAAAAAACTGTTCTACAGAATAAAATAAAATTAATTAATTTTAGCAATTAATAAATTCATAATCTAAGAGACAGTCAACCAGTCATCCAGTTAGTTCCCACGAAAGGATTGAATTATTATACTATATAATACTAAAGGCTTTAGGATAAGAGCTAATTTATTATAGTAAAAAGTTCCTTTATCTTAAAGAAGTGTCCTACCAAATAAAATTAAATAAATTCATTTCAGCAATTAATAAATTAAGAATCTAAGAGACGTTCAACGAGTCATCATTTTGTAGCCTATATCCAGTCAGTTTTCATGGAAAGATTTGAATTATTATACTAAAGGCCTTAGGAGAAGGGCTAATTTAATTCAGTAAAAAGTTCTTTTATTTTAAAAATTGTGCTACCTAATAAAACTAAATAATTTTTCAGCATCATTTTCATTTCAGCAATTAATAAATTTGGAATCTAAGAGATGGTCAACGAATAGTCTACATCTAGTTAATTTACACGAAAAGTTTTAATTATTATACTGCAAAATGACAATTAATTCAGTTATACTTCTTAAGACCTCTTTTACATAAAAATTCATTTCGTAAAAAGGTAAATATAAAAAAATTGTGAATCACAGGCATATTAACTCGTCATTTAAAAAAAAAAAACTAAAATAACAAAACATTATTATTTTAATGTTTAACTCAATTCAAAATATGTAAGAATACTCCATCTTATGAACATACGTTGTAGCCATAAATAACTAAAATGACTTTTTCTGAATAATACAAAATATTTTAATCTGCAGCCAAAAGTCTGTTTAACCTGCAGTAATATTTTTAATCTTTAATCATTAATAAACCGTCTTTAAAGGGGAACATAAACCTTTTTTTCCAAAATAGACACAGTAAAACTTTCACTCACCTAACAAATACTTTGCCATTGAGTTACATGACAATACACAGTGCAAATGAGTGTTGTAGCAATCCCAATGCTGCACCTGAATTGCAAATGCCACATCACAATCACAGTCACGAATGCCCCTTCAACGGCAACCGTTCGTCCGAGTTGAATTGCTGTGCTTTCCACTGCATGCCGCTTAATCCCTGTGGTGCAGTTCACATATTCTATTAACTCCGATAACCTGGACACAAAGTGACCATACGAGTGACCGTGAAATGGAACGCAAACCTCTCCTCTTCCGAATTAATTACGACTTGATTGGGAATTAAAGCCGGACTTGGTGCAAGATTACGTGTGGGTGAGAATTCCTTTCGAGGAGACCTTGGGTATAAGGGTTCTGCTTCAGGTTAATTTTTGTCGATGTGGGTGATCAGAGGCTTCATTTTAGAATCATTTAATATATTAATAAATGTAACCTACTGATTATAATTAAAGTTTAAAGCCTGCATGTTTATTGGAATTGTTAGATATTTGAATTAGAATTATGAAGTTCGTTAAAAAGAGATGGGAATTAAAAATAGCAATACGAAGAATGTAAAATATTTTATTATTCAAAAATGGTTCTGTATGTGATGAAAAGCAAGACACTGGAAATACTTATTAAATTTATTAAAAATGCCATTTATATTTTTGATCCTCTACTATAAATGTTCTTCACGTTTTGCTTTTAATACATCCATTATTTATTTTATAAGTGTTAAATATTTCTGCTAATCTGAAAAGTACGCTACTTTTTTTCTATGTATCATAATGTTAATATGTTTTTAAGTTTTGTTAAAATGAATTTAGGTGTTTCGATGTAATCTAAAATGTTGATTTTATGTATATAAACATTTTTTTAAGCAAGTTATAATTTTTTTTTACTTGTTAATTTTATGCGATCTAAACCAGACATATCTTCATGAAATTAAAATAAATTTTAAAATCATTCAATGGATTATACTTAATTTCTAATAACTGTATTCTCCAAATGTGTTTGTATCTTGAATTGGAGAAAAAAATATTTATAAATATTTTAAAATATAAACAGTAAAACCGTGATTTAACAGAAGTTCTGGTACCAAAAGGAAATAACGTTAAATGTAAAAAAAGTTATTTCAGTACTAGTACTTAGTAGTACTAAGTGGAGCAGAGTTTAAAATAAAAATAATTTAGGTTACATAATTGGTTTCCAAAAACAAAAAGAAGGAAATGTAAAAAAAAAAAAAAAAAAAAAAAAAATTCAGAAGTTTCTATGTATTGGAAATAAAATATTGTAGGAATATTTAAAATTAAAATTAATAAATTAATTAATATTAAATAAATTTATTAGAAATATTTTTAATTAAATTTTATAAAATTTAATAATTTTAATAAAGTTTGATAGAAATAATTTGATAAATGCTTCCAAAATTAGGCACATAATTACAACTAACAGCTTAACTATATACATATTTTTCAATCTTAAATACACAAAATTAGAATTTTCCAGAGAGCTTAGTTGAATGTATAATGAAATTCAATGTGGAGTGTGATAACCTTTGGCAGCTAAATATACAGAATAGCGAAGCTTAAAATGGTGTTTAACTCAGTTGATAACAAAACATTTTATTGAGTCAAAACAGTTTTGAACGATTTCAGAGGACCAGTAAAGAGCCACTTTACGCCTTCGAAGGGCATATCAAGCATACTCAATGGGGTTTAAGTTCGGATAAATCTTTGGTCAACCCATTTGCTTACTTAACTCTTCATCTAGGTAATTCTTCACTATTCTTCTCTTGAAAGCGTTCACAAAGCGTTGCATAAAGAATTCTACATTTCTGTATTCTTTATCATCATCCAAGTCTTATCATCAATCCAAACTATCGAAAACTGAATTTATTAAATTAAAATCAAGATATTTTATGTCACAATGATTTTTTAATTGCAAGATAGTTATTCCCCGATACACTTAAGATGGGAAATCATCATTTCTTACTTCTTGCACTCAAATTAATAATTTCTGACTTCTAGAAAACCATCTTTTACAAAAAAACTTAAGATAAATTTCCACTTGAGCCTCTCTCCTATTGTAAAAAAAATGACATAAAGAATTTATATGAGGTACTACAGACATTTTACTGAGTAAAGAAATTCTAACAAATAACGACACGAGGACTCAACAAATCGATCGCATTTATTGATGGACAGTGTGCACATGCAATGACTGTTCACAAAATCTAGATAACCATCAAAAATGTATATTTACAAATTAAATTTAAAATAAGAATATAATACTCTGGAAGCCTTTATTCCCTCATCTTGATCTTAGTGACCATGTAAATCTGCTCTTGGTCCCAGATTCCCCTCAAATCTCTATGTGAACCCTCTATTTATTTGATCTAGAAAGCGCTTAGCTGACCAGAACACATAACGTATATCTCTGTCTCCTATGTGTCCCCATCTCACTGGAAGCCATCGCTTTTATCTTATCTTCAAATGCAAACTCATCTTTCTCGTCAGGTTGTTCTCTCTGCCGCTGCAGGTTCCAGTTTGTTTTCTCCAATATAACACGCTCTGGTTCGTCAAGCAAAACCCGGAGCCTTACGGATTATCTCTATTTCCAAAGCACAGGATACATTATTTTAGCACTTGGTTTCTATTCACTTTAAACGATTACAGGATCCCCAAGAGGATCATACAAAAAAAAACGATTGTAGAATCGTTTTAATTGTATGGTCCTTATTTAAACGATTGCAAGATTCCCAACAAGGTTGGACTTTTCTTATGCAGTATTGATCTTCTCTCTTTTTCCACAAATAGAAAGGGATTTCTAATTTTGCACATGATGACAAAAGAAAGACAAATTGAGGGTAGATTCCCAGTATTATAAATGTTGATAACAATTCTTTTGTTTTTCCTTTCATCACAAGTATGGTTATTTTAAGAAAAAAGCAGTGAGACTTTTCAGCTAGAAAATCGTTAATTGTCAGAAATATTTAAAAGATAAAATGTTTTGGTATTTTTTACTATTACATATATAGGAAATCATTTGAGATCAATGAAAAGTAACATTATATGCATGAAATGTAACATGGAAGTTTCACTAAGTTTATTTTTGCAATATGAAATATGAAATATAAAGATATTAAAAAAATATTAAAAGTAATAATATACAAAATAAAATATTAATATAACATTATATTTTACATTCACTATATACATATATATATATATATATATATATATATAAATATAAATTATATATATATATATATATATATAAAATATAAATTATATATATATATATAAAATATAAATATATATATATATATATATATATATAAAATATAAATTATATATATATATATATATATATAATAAATTTATATTTTATATTCTGTACATAAACAAAAAATAAATTCTAGATTAGTCCTAGATTTAATCTTTATACGTATACTATTGTAGTATTAAAAATTGTTACAATTGTAATAGGTATAGTTATTTTCAATTAATTTAATTTTATATAATAAGCAATCACCATTGTTTGGGAACATTACTTGAAAATTTGGATGGAAATATCAAGACTCGTTTGATATGTTAGCAAGAAATTTTATAACAATGCCATTTAATAGTATATTTCTTCCTATTTAAAATTATATATGTAATTCTTTTTTATATTTTTAACCATTTTTTCAAAATAAACATACATTTGTGTTTATAATTAAAGCTATAATATGCATGAATACATTCGTCAAGTATTCGAATAAATTTGCTGCAAATATAAATGCATAGTTTGCATGGCTTCGTTACAAATATAAAGTATAATTCATACTTAAAGATTTTTTTAATCTTCAAACTATTTCGTTTTCTTGTCCAGTTGAAAGCATAACTAGAGAAACATTTAAATACACTAACCATCAACACTTAAACTATTATTTTAAAACCCTTTTCGAGTTAAACCATTAAAAAAAATCTACCATTCCAAATTATTTAAATCTCTAAGATAAAAAAAAAAAAACCTCCATTCAAGCTCCCTTCATTTTACCTCCTAAATTAGGAAACTGTCTTAATGCGTTCGAATTTCTCAGAGTTATGTCTTTGATGACTAACAGCAAATTTCTTCCGCTTCCTCAATAAAACGGAACCATTTTCTGATGGCGGTAATTTACGAAAACAAGCCAAAATGCCATTTCTCTTCATACGAATAAAAGTTGTGGTCTTCATCTTCTTCTACCCAATGCTGCTTTTTGTTCATCTTCCTCATCGCAGAACTATATCGCATCATTTTCTTCTTTTTATTTCTCTCTCTCTCTCTCCTATTGGCAATTGGATAAATTCTTTGTTTATTGCATTCGCTACACGGCCCTTTGTTGTTGAAAGTTTTCTTCCGTGCTGATTTCTTAATGAATAATGGATCAGCTATTGAAAAGGATGAGAAGGTTCTCTCTTTTGCCCCAACAAAAGGAACAGAAAAAAAGAAAGGTACTACCAAAGTAAGGGTAGCAGCAGATCTCTTATTGCCGATCGGTATGGAGTTGCACAACTTTCTAAATGGGCTAAGGGTTAATCTCGTCGCTTGGATGACGATCGAGATGTCTGATTTGCTGCGATGTCTATCAGATTATTGGATGTTGTTGTTTAGTAACTGGCTTATAACAAATAATTTTGTACGGGACAAGAGAACGAGTTTAGTAATACTGGTAAATTGAATGGTGTTGTTGCTATTTGCTTATATATTTGTATTTATCTATTATATATAATTCCTGTGTCACGATGTTTGTTTGGGAGGAACTCTGAAATTATCAATCCAAATTTTAACTTTTTTTTTCTTAAATGTATGTTTTGTTCCAACTTGAGAGATAGGATAGTTTTTATACGGATTTTTTTTATTTAAATGCAAAATCGACGATTTGCGATTTCTCCTCCGATGGACGTAATTTTGAAAGTACATTTAAAATAAAAGGTCAGGTGTACCATAAGATCGGGTCGTTGATGCCAATACATAACGAAGAGCCAAAATTTCTTCAAATTTATTTCATTGACAGTTCTGAAGAACGTGTGACAATTCGATGTCAGTATAATTTTATAGAACAAGCAAGTACAAAGAGCTATTATAGAATTGTTGGAAAATCTTTTAGAAAATCATAACCAACTTATTAAATTATTTAACGAATTTATTTATTTTGACGAAAGACAGATTAACAAGAAATATTGTTCATCGCTTAGTTCTTAATTTAATTTTTAATAATCATTACTTTCATTTATCTAAATAAAAAAATTATAAAACAGTGTTAAAAATCAACATTATCTACCTCATTCATTAAATTAATAAAAATTAAACATTTTCTATTCTTTGAAGCTTAATTTGGATTTTTCATCATTCTTTACCAATCACTTCCTTAACAATTCCAATTATAGTATCTAATAATTGAACGAAATACAAGAAAGCCACAGCAACGCGTGACCGGGTCTGCTAGTAATAAAAAGTAACAATATATTACAAGATTTGTTTACATGTGTAGGTTTTGTAATTTTTCCAGAAGTATATTTTTTTATGTAATCTTTTCGCTAGTTTTAGATTTTAAATATTGGAAGTCATTTATGGAAATGTGATGCTTTTTTTATTATACAATGCATGAATAACTCTGATAACTTTCAACTCAGATAACTTTGTAGAAACATTGTTAACTTTGTTAACAAAGTATTAACTTTGTGTAATATATCTTTAATTTTATTTTAGATGCAAAATCGAAAAGGTATTATTGACTGTAGTGCAGACTATTAATAGTATTTAAATGTATGTATGGTATTTAATACTATTACTATATATTTACCAATATATGGTGTTTAATTTTTTTTTTTATTTAATCTTAAATGCCTATACCTTTTTTTTTATTTAATCTTAAATGCCTATACCTGTATTATTCAAGGAGCTTTTTTATTTATTCATTATATATATTTATTTGTTGATTGGTATATTTTCTTGAAACATTTCTGTAATATTTCGTATATAAAAGGCTTTTAATAAATAATTACTGTATGTTGTTTTCAAATTTTTACATTATACCAATGCTGCAAATAACAAAATATCAAACTTAATGTTACGTTCACAAAAATAATTAATTCAATTAAAAGGAAATTTACGTATATAGGAATTCACAAGTACATAAAATTTTGCATTTTTTCCTGTTGAATTCAATCTCACATTCCCAAATTTACAAGACCTATGCTATGTTAAGGATAGACTCAGGCAAACTGGATCAAAGTAAGAAAACAGTCCGTACTTGAAACAGCGTGACAGAAGCGAATTTAGAAATGAATGTTCTGTGTAATTCATCATTTTATTCTTGTTTTTTTTAGTGGCATTGATCACTTTCAGCTCAGTGCTAGAAATAACCATGAAACGGGCGAAATAGAGTTTTTGAAGTTACTCAAGTTTAACCTATGATCCTGTGTCTTATAAGTTATTACAATATTTCAAATGATTTAATCAATAACAATTTTTATGAATGCAAAATGTAGTAATTTAACGTCATATAATATTTATTTAAATATATTTGAAATTCTTTTGTAAGAAGCGTATCACATGACATTTTATTTTAATTTATTTTGAATGTTAAATATGGAAAATATTTGTTTATATATGCAAAAAATTAGACTAGTTTTACAATTGTTCACTCGAAAAATTAAAAGAACATTAATTAAAGCAAATATTAAGGTTCAAGCTATAAAAATCAAAATATAAATTTTCAAAATAGGGTTATTTGTTTTAAAAAGAAAATAATAGTTAATATTATAAGGTGTACAAATAAATAAATAATAAATTGTCAAGAACAAAATCTTTGAGTTAATTTATTTAACAAATCAAGATTAAAACTGCATCCAGTATTGTTCGAAATTACGCATAGTATATCTAAAGTTTTGTAAAATTAACTATTGTTCTTAGTAGGTGCATGTTTTTTTTTTTTTTTTTACTGCTTTTTAAAGGTTTTTGTTGTTTCTACTTTTTTTTTGTGTTAGTTTTATTTCTAGTTGAAGGTAACGACAAATTTTAAATTACATTCTCAGTGATCATGCGCTTATTAAAATACATATGCCAAGTTAGCAGATTTATTGTATAGAACTAGCACGACTTTAAATATACACTATATACACTGTTGCATATTGTGTCTATTCTCTAGTGAGTGATGCAACAATTTTCGAAAAAGGATGTCGTTGGAAGTATGCCTGTTTATATCCATTTGGTAATAATTTACAGAAGTGTTGTAGACTAACGTTTTAAGGTCTATCATCTGATATTAACAAAAAAATTACCCGCCAAATATTTCCTTCTTATCCATGTAGATTTGTTGTTGGTTTCAAGGATTTGTTTAAGAAATTGAAACTGTTTGATAAATTCATTCCGATAATTCACATATTTCTCATTTTTGTTACAATAAAAAATATGTATATTTCCTTTCTTTTAGCATGTAGTTAAATGCATACTATTAAAAAAAATTATACTTATGAAAAAAATGTAAAGAATCTTTAAACCAATAACTTATATCATAAGCGGACATAAAGATTAATTAATTTTCTTTAGCTTGTAGGTTTTTTTCAATTTTGATTTTAAGCTGATCCTATTCAATTCGTAATGCCTTTTATAACATCTTTATCTTTTGATCCATATCAGTACATTGACGATATCGAAATTTATCCACTGCACTGTTTCATTATTTATCTCAGCCACTACCACACGCTATTTCAACTACTTACATTAAACCCTACAGGAATCGAATCTCTCCCAGTAAAAGGACTCGTTTAATCTTAGCTTCCACTGTTTTATTAATTCACAACTGTACATCTCTCGCAAAGAGACGCAAATTAAATAAATGTTAGATCTCCAGCTCACCCCTCCAAGGCACACCGAATCTTTCTCACAAGATTCGAACAACGGAAGCCCCCGTTTTGAGAATATTTTCTTTTTACTTTTCCACCGACTTTCCCGACTGTGATCATGTCGAACTAGATTAAGGCGAGTTCGACATGCCTCGCGAAAAGCGGGGGTGCTGATAAACCTAATCGAATTATCGTTTGCAACCAAGAATCGTTAACAACTGTAAAGTGTTATTAACGACTTCCAAATGACAAACGGATAAATTAATTCCTGGGAGCGGATGTCGTTAAACAAGTCGCTACCAGCGGTTTAGGAAATGTACCGTGTCCTCTTCCAGAAGAAATTATTTCCAACCGTTTCCCGATTAAAATACTATATTCTGAAATCTGATTCGAAATTCATCAGTCTGTGATAAATTTGATGCGATATGAAATTTTCTTTAATTTGTATGTATTTTTAATTAAAGAAATATGATTTACGGGACTTACATGACTTTTGCAAATCCAAATCACTGCGTAGAACATGCATTCTCCCCAAGATTCCACGAATCAATTTGAATTCCTGTTTCCCAACTGACTAGACGTTCTTTTAAAGTGAAATAGAACAAAAATTGCTTTTTTTATATTCATTGGCTTAAAAATCTTCAATTTCTCGTACGAATGTAAGACATTTACATGACTTTTTCAGCAAGCATTCTCACCAGGTGTCCACTAACCCCTTTGGATTACATTCTCAAAACGGATTACTCATTCTTTTACAATGAAATAGAATAAAAATCGCTAATGTTATTTTCGTTGACTTCAAAAGCTTCAATTTCTCGTACGAATATAGGTAATATTTAATATTATTGCATGTATCTGTGAGGGCAATACCTTAATAACAACCATATTTCTATTGGTAATTTCATTAAAAGAGTTCAGTTTTTATTTGAGTGGATATTTATTAGTAAATTTTGTATCACATCGACTTTTTACAATAATATAACTGCATTACATTTGTTTGATTCAGATGAAATTATTTTGAAGATGTTTAACTTTTCTTTTAGTAGCATAAGTCTGCTTAAGAACGTTGTCCTTTGATGATACTTCTGAAAAATAATCTATATTTTCATTTACGTAGACCTTTACAATTTCTCGTATGAATGCATGTAATAAACAACGGTTATATTTGCAATTACGAATAGAAAAAATATAGTTTTCTATTATATACCATAATTTAAGATGTTTGTTATTCAACTGCGGGAGTTTTTATTTTGAACATTTTGCTTGTACGATACTGTAGTAATTTAATTGTAATCATTTAATTGTAAGTAAATAATTTAATGTATCTTAATTTAAAACAAAATATTAAATTTTTTTAAATAAACTTAATTCACTACTATTTTTCATCAGATTTCGCTCCAATGAAACAATTTGCAAAAACGCTTATAACTCAGTTACTCCTTTTGCAGTTTTTCTGTCATTTAAAAATTACGTCAATTTTGAAAGCAACATTGCAAACAATGGAATGAAACGTATCTAACTTCCAAAACGAAAATAAGCCATCGAATTCTAATTCGATTCAACAATATAGTCGCATAAAAAATAATAAAAAAAAATATTCCGCATAGGAAATCATTCGTTCCAATTTCTTCCTAGCACTATCTTTGAAACCATGTCCCATATCGTCTTCATTCCGAAAGGAAAAAAAAGAAAGTAAAAATTATATGAACGGATTGAATCCAGAATTAAAAAGCAAATACCGTCTTTAGAACCGTCTTGTTCGAGAAAAGCACCTTATATTCTTCTTCCGATTCCCATGGTGCAGAGTGATTCCTCACAACGATGGGTTTTATAGAAGCTTTGATCTCAGTAATGGAGTTTGAATCTTCCACGAACTGCCTTCTTCTTTAGCAATAAAATAATCTCAGGAATAGTCTTTCTTGTTCCTTCTCTATTTATTGGTGCCCCGATTTTTTTCTTGCGATCCACCCCACCGCCCGATGCTATTGGATTGCATCTTCAATTCAAATTCTTTTTTTTTATACTTCTTCCTCCTTCTCCCCTCTCTGCCATGGTAGTTGTGATTGTTGCTTAAAGTACCGTGGGTTATTCAAAGTGTATTATTTTCACCTCCCGATTCTTTTCTTCTCTTCATCTTGACGCATGTATTTTATTTCAGGCACGGACACATAAAAAGACTCTCTTGATATAGAAGGGGTAGGAAGCATTTGTTTTCTTCCGGAATGATGGGGTATCGGATCAGGGGGAATTATGGGCACCTGTTATTTCCGCGGAAGCAGCTTTTTAGAAAAAATTTCGCTATTGTGTTATTGCCATCCGAAATGGAGTCCAATAAGACCATTTGCTGTCTGCTCGTTACTTATTTGCTTCGTTTTCCAATTGAATTGAGGGCAATTTTAAGCTCAGGAAATGCGTCGCTTTATTATGCATCGATGGATTGTGTTTCAGCCAAAATAGTTCAGTTGGAACCTATCAAAAAGGAATATGTACAATGAAAAGACACCGTTGGATGGAATGGGTTTTTACTTTAATCTTGCAGCTGTAACTTGTGTTACAAAATGCTGTGGATGTAAATATTTCGACACACTAGATTTTTAATCTGAAAGATTAAAAAAATTTTTCCATGCGTAATTTTTTACTGAGTAAAGGAATTCTAACAAATAGCGACTCGAGGACTCAACAAATCGAGCGCATTTATTGATGGACAGTGTGCACATGCAATGACTGTTCACAAAATCTGGATAACCATCAAAATGTATATTTACAAATTAAATTTAAAATAAGAATATAATACTTTGGAAGCCTTTATTCCTTCATCTTGATCTTTGTGACCATGTAAATCTGCTCTTGGTCTCAGATTCCCCTCAAATCTCTATGTGAACCCTCTATTTATTTGATCTAGAAAGAGCTTAGATGACCAGTACTCATCCCGTGTATCTCTGTCTCCTCTGCGTCCCCATCTCACTGGAAGTCATCGCTTTTATCTTATCTTCAAACGTAAACTCATCTTTCTCTCAGGTTGTTCTCTCTGACGCTGCAGGTCCCAGTTTGTTTTCTCCAGTATAACACGCTCTATCTCGTCAATCAAAACCGGAGCCCTACGTATTATCTCCATTTCCAAAGCACAGGATAAATTATTTTAGCACTTGATTTCTATAGTTCACTTTAAACGATTACAGGATCCCCAAAAGGATCATACAATAAACGATTGTATGATGCTTTTTAAACTATTGTATGTCCTATTAATATTGTATTGTACCTCAATGGTGAACGCTTCTGGTGCAGAATGGGTGTTCCTTCTTTTTACACAAATAGAAGGGGATTTCGAATTTTACACATGATGACAAAAGAAAGACAAATCGTGGGCAGATTCTCAGTATTATAAATGTTGATAAAAAAATTTTTTTGTGTTTCCTTTCATCATAATTATGATTATTTTAGGAAAAAGCATTGAGATTTTTCTGCTGGAAAGTTGTTAATTGTCAGAAATATTTAAAAGATAAAATTATTTGGTATTTTTTAATATAAACATATATAGGAAATCATTTGAGATCAATGAAAAGTGACATTATATGCATGAAATGTAACGTGGGAGTTTCACTAAGTTTATTTTTGCAATGTAAATATAAAATATAAAGATATTAATAAAATAATGAAAGCAATAATATAAAAAATAAAATATTAATATACCATTTATATTTTCCATTTACTTTATATATATATATATATATATAATTTATATTTTTTATTCTGCACATTCTACCAACACATTTTGCAATATTCTACAAAAAATAAATTATAGATTTGATCTTGGTATGATCTTTATATGTATACTATTCTAGTATTAAAAAATTGTTACAATTGTAATATGTATAGTTATTTTCAATAAATTGAATTTTGTATAATAAGAATCACCATTGTTTGGGAACATGGATAGAAATATCAAGGCTCGCTTGATATATTAACAAAAATTTTTATAATAATAACATTTAATAGTGTATTTCTTATTTAAAATTACATATGTAATTATTTTTTATAATTTTAACCATTTTTTCCAAATAAACATGCATTTGTGTTTATAATTAAAGCTATAATATGGATGAATACATTCGTCAAGTATACGAATAAATTCGTAACAAATATAAACTATAGGTTTGTATGGCTTCTTTATATATATAAAGTATAATTCATACTGGAAGATTTTTTTAATCTCCAAACTATTTATTTTTCTTATTCAATAGAAAGCAGAACTACAGAAACATTTAAATACACTAACCATCAACACTCAAACTATTCTCTTAAAAACCTTTTAAATTTAAACAAAAAAAATCTGTCATTGCAAAATATTTAAATCTCTAAGATAAAAAAAGAAATTCTCCATTCAAACTCTGTTCATTTTACTTTCTAAATTAGGAAACTGTAATGCGTTCGAATTTTCTCAGAGTTATGTCTTTGATGACTAACAGCAAACTTCTTCCGCTTCCTCAATAAAACGGAACCATTTTCTTATGGCGGTAATTTACGAAAACAAGCCAAAATGCCATTTCTCTTCATACGAATAAAAGTTGCGGTCTTCATCTTCTTCTAACCAATGCTGCTTTTTCTTGATCTTCTTCAGAAAGATATCGCATCATTTTCTTCTTTTTATTTTTCTCTCTCTCCTATTGGCAATTGGATAAATTCTTTGTTTATTGCATTCGCTACACAGCCGTTTGTTGTTAAAAGTTTTCTTCTGTGCTGATTTCTTAATGAATAATGGATCAGCTATTGAAAAGGATGAGAAGGTTCTCTCTGTTGGCTAACAAAAGGAATAGAAAAAAAAAGATCTGCCAAAGTAAGGGTAGCAGATCTCTTATTGCCGATCGGTATGGAGTTGCAGAAACTTCTAAATGGGCTAAGGGTTAATCTCGTCGCTTGGATGATCGAGATGTCTGATTTGTTGCGATGTCTATCAGATTATTGGATGTTGTTGTTTATTAACTGGTTTATTACAAATAATTTCGTACGACACAAAAGAACAAGTTTAGTAATAGTGGTAAATTAAATGATGATGTTGTGATTTCTGTATACATTTGTATTTATTGTTAAAAAAAAGTAACAATATATTGTAAGATTTGTTTACTTGTGTATGTTTTATAATTTTCCAGAAATAAATTTTTTTATATAGTCTGTTCTCTAAATTAAAAATTTTAAAATTAAAAGCAATTTATTAATATTTTATGCTTCTTTTTTTTGTTATACAAAGTATTAACTTTGTAAAAACATTGTTAACTTTGTATAATATTTTTTATTTTATTAATGTGAAAAATCGAAAACTTAATATTGACTGTAGTGTAAATTATGCATAGCATTTAAATGGTTTTTATTATTTTATTATTTTTTTTTTTATTAATCTTCAATGTATATATTTATATTAATTCTATATGAACTTAAAAATCTTATTTTTGAATGAAATAATTTCTAATTATATTTTATTCATTCAATTTATATATATAATTATTGATTGCTTTTCTTTAATTTCTGAAATATTTAGTTTATATTAGTTTTATATAAAGGCTTTTAATAAATAATTATTGCCGTCTTTTATTCTGAAATTCTTCTTTTTGAATTTTAACTTCATACCAATATTAGAAATAAGAAAATATCAAACATAAGGTTGCGTTCACAAAAAATAATTATGTTTTTTTACATGAATAAGTTTCGTAATTTTCCAGAAGTAAATTTTTTATGTGATCTTTTCTCTATTTTTAGATTTAAAAAATTTGAAGCCATTTATGGAAATTGTATACTTTTTTTTATTGTACAAAATACTAACTTTGTATAATATCTATTTTATTTTAGATGAAAAATCAAAAAGGTTATAATGACTATAGTGCAGACTATGTATAGTAGTTAAATAATTTTTATTATTATTTTTTAAGTTTAATCTAATGTCTATACCAGTATTAATTCTAAGCGAATTTAAAATCTTGTTTTAGTATGAGATATTTTCTAATTAAATAAGATATTATTTTCTAATAGATTAGAAAATATAAGTCATTTTATTCATTCTTTCTTTGCCTAACCTAATGATATATTTTCTTATTAAATAAAATACAATTTTTTTAATTAAATAAAATATAATTAGAAAATATCGCATTCTAAAACAAGATTTTTAAATTCGCTTCGAATTAATGTAGATATAGACATTAGTGATTAATTTTTAAAAAATGTATAAAAAATGATAATAAAAGACATTTAAATACTATACGTAGTCTACACTACAGTCAATATTACCTTTTTGATTTTTCACCTAATATAAAAAAAATTTATATTATTTATTTATTTATTTATTCATTTTATATATTTATTTATTTATTGCTTTTTTTCTTAAAAAAAATCTGAAATAATTCGTCTATAAAAGAGGTTTAATAAATAATTATTGTATTTTTCCATTCTGAAATTCTTCTTTTTAAATTTTTACTCTTTATCAATGTTGCAAATAAAAAATATCCAACAAAAGGTTACGTTTTTAAAAAATAATCAATTCAATTAAAAGAGAATTTATAAGAAAATTCACATATACATAAATTTTTGCGTTTTTCCCCTTTGAATGCAATCTCAAAATTCCCAAATTTACAAGACTTAGACAAACTGGATGAAAGTAAGAAAACAGTCCATATTTCAAACATTGTGACAGAAATTAATGTTCTGTGTAATTTATCATTTTCCTCGTGCTGTTTTGGTGGCATTCAGCAGTTTCAGCCCAGCTCAATAACCATCCAACAGATAGGAAGAGAGTTTTCGAAGTTACTGAAATTTAAGTCAATGACGTACGATCCTGTGTCTTAAACGCATAAGTTAATACAGTATTTCAAATGTTTTAATGAATGACAATTTTTATGAATATAAAATATAGAAATTTAACCATATAATATTTAATTAAATAGATTTGAAATTTTTGAATAAGGAACAAATCACATGACATTTTCTTTTAATTTAGTTTGAATGTTAAATAAGGTAAATATTTATTTATATATGCATAGATTAGTTTTAAAATTGTTCACATGAACATTAAAAGAGCATTAATTTACAAAAATTAAGGTCAAGTTATATAAATCAAAACGTAAATTTTCGAAATAGATTTATTTATTTAAAAGAAAAAGAAGAATGTTTCAAAGATTTGTTTAAGAAATTGAAACTATGTGATGAATTAACATTTTTGTAAGAGTAAAAAAAGATTTATATATATATATATACATTTCTATCGCTACATAGTTAAATGCATACTAATTAAGAAAACTCACAGTTATGAAAAAATGTAAAGAAACTGTAAACCAATAATATACGAGTATATGATAAGCGGACATAAAGATCAAATCTACATGCTAAAGAAAATTAATTTCTCACTTTTGATCTTAGACTGATCTTATTCAATTCGTAATGCCTTGTATAACATCTTTAACTCTTGATCGATATCAGTACATTGAAGATATCGAAATTTATCCACAGTACAGTTTCATTATTTATCTCAGCCACCGCAGGTTAGATGCAGCACGCTATTTCAACTACTTGGGTTAAACCCTACATGATTCGAATCTCTCCGTAAAAGAACTCGGTTAATCTTTGCATCCACTGTTTTATTAATTCACAACTGTACATCTATCGCAAAGAGACGCAAATTAAATAAATGTTAGATCTCTAGCGCACCCTTCCAAGGCGCACCGAACCTTTCTCGCAAGATTCGAACAACGGAAGCCCCCGTTTTGAGAGCAATTTCTTTTTAATTTTCCACCGACTTTCCTGACTGCGATCATGTCGAACTAGATTAAGGCGAGTCCCGACATGCTCCGCGAAAAGGGGGTGCTGATAAACCTAATCGAATTATCGTTTGCAACCAAGAGTCGTTAACATCTGTAAAGTGTTATTAACGACTTCCAAATGACAAACGGATAAATGAATTCCTGGCAGCGGATGTCGTTAAACAAATCGCTATCAGCCGTTTAGGAAAAGTATCGTCTCCTCTTCCGGAAGAAACGACGGGAATTATTTCCTAACCGTTTCCTGATAAAAATACGATATTCTGAGATCTGATTTGAAATTCCTCAGTCTGTGATGAATTTGATGCGTTATGATATTTTCTTTAATTTTCATGTATTTCTAATTAAAGAAATTTGATTTACATGAATTTTGCAAATCCAAATCACTTACATAATTTATACATTCCTATCAGGGATCCGGTTGTATTGTAGTTTTGTATTTGCCAGAAGTGAGGCCAAGGCTTTTGAAGAAGTTTGCCAGGCTAATGATTTAATGTCTATCATCTGGCATTAACAAAAAAAATTACATGTCAAATATTCTCACTAGATTTCATTTTTAACCCGAGGATATTTGATGATGGTTTCAAAGATTTGTTTAAGAAATTGAAACTATTTGATGAATTCACATTTTTTTTTTTTAGACTAAAAAATGATAAAATATATATATTTACTTTTGGCACATAGTTAAATGCATACTGATTAAGAAAACTCGCAGTTATGAAAAAACGTAAAAAATAATATACGTAAAAACGTAAAATCAATAATATACAAGAATATCATAAGCGTACATAAAGATCAAATCTACAAGCTGAAGTAAATTAATTTTTAACTTTTGATGTTAGACTGATCACATTCAATTCGTAATGCCTTGTATAACATCTTTATTTTTTGATCGATATGAATACATTGAAAATATCGAATTTAACCACGGTACAGTTTCATTATTTATTTCAGCCACCACAAGTTCTATAGAGCATGCTATTTCAACTACCTACATTAAACCCTACAGGAATCGAATCTCTCCCGGTAAAAGGACCCGTTTAATCTTTGCCTCCACTGTTTTATTAATTCACAACTGTACATCTCTCGCAAAGAGACGCAAATTAAATAAATGTTAGATCTCCAGCTCACCCCTCCACACGCATCGAATCTTTTCTCGCAAGATTCGAGCAACGGAAGCCCCGTTTAGAGAACAATTTCTTTTTACTTTTCCACCGACTTCCCTGACTGCGATCATGTCGAACTAGATTAAGGCGAGTCCCGACATGCTTCGCGAAAAGGGGGGTGCTGATAAACCTAATCGAATTATCGTTTCGCAACAAGAGTCGTTAACATCTGTAAAGTGTTATTAACGACTTCCAAATGACAAACGGATAAATGAATTCCTGGGAACGGATGTCGTTAAACAAGTCGCTATCAGCGGTTTAGGAAAAGTACCGTGTTCTCTTCCAGAAGAAACGAACTGGAATTATTTCCAACCGTTTCCTGATAAAAATACGGTATACTGAAATCTGATTCAAAATTTCTCAGTCTGTGATGCATTTGAGGCGATATGATGTTTTCTTTAATTTACATGCATTTTTAATTAAAGATATTTGATTTACGTGACTTTTGCAAATCCAAATTACTACGTAGAACGTGCATTCCCACCAGGGTTTCCATTCTCAAAACGGACTAGTTTTTCTTTATCGCTATTTTTATTTTCGTTGACTTCAAAAGCTTCAATTCCTCATACGAATGTAGGAAATATTTAATAGTATTGCATGTATATGTGACTGCAATACCTTTAAAACGATCATATTCGTTCAAAGAGTTCAATTCAATATGTATCTTGCATTCGTGTATATCGTGTGAGTAATATTGAGGGATATCCACTTTCAAATGTATTCCCAATTGTATAGTGATTGACTGATATATTCGCTTATATTCATAATATTCGTACTCGGTTGAGTATATTCATGATATTCGTATTCACGCGTGTAATATTGGATGATATATTCGCGATTAAGTGTATTCGCAATTGTATAGTGATTGAGTGATATATTCAGTTGAGTATATTCGTATCCCGAGCGCTTGAGTGCATATTTATTAGAAAAATTTGAAGAAAGCAAATGCATCATCACTGTATCACATCAATTTTTTACAATAATACAACTGAATTACTTTTATTTTTTGCAGTTGAAATTATTTCGAAGGATGTTTGACATTTATTTTGCTAGTCCATGCCTGCCTACGAACGTTGTCCTTTCACGGTACTTGTGAAAAATAATCTATATTTTCATTTTCATTGACTTCGAAATCTACAATTCCTCGTATGAATTTATATAATAAAAGACGGTTATATCTGCAGTTAGCAATAGAAAAAGAAGTTTTCTATTATAAACCTCCATTTAAGATGTTTGTCATTCTCCTGCTTGAATTTAAAAAATAATTTACTTATTCTGTACCGTAGTATAATGTATCTTTTTATATCATGCACATAGGGAAAAGCCCGCGTATTATAATTAGTTTAAAAACAATACAGCTGTATTATAGATTTTATTTGATGCATTTGAAGTCGTTTTGACAAGTCTTCAATATTTATTTTACTGACAAAATAAATCTATGGAACAAAAACGATTTAGAACCGCTGTTTAGTTCGTGGATGGCCAATCGCAGCTGTTTGGGAGGAAGACATTATAGGTTCTATTTTCCACTTAAATAAGGCTTTTTAAATTTGTATGATGACATACTTTGCTTTCATTGGAATGTCCACGTGGATATTTTCCTGGTACACTTCCCCTTACACTCTCTTTTCTGTTTCTATCTCTCCTATTATTGGTTCCAAAGCCAAACGGAAGGGGAAAAGAAACGTGCAAATTTCAAAGTCTAACGAAAGGTTTAACCCGGCCTTGAAAAAGGAGGATCTATCAACTTCGAGTGCAAGGTTATAGCCTTTTCTGGGAATGCATGGTAGATCCATACTATTGCAAGCCTGACATATTAATGAATTGTAAAAAACCCTCTATATTCTAAATTTCTTTAAATGATTTCTATATATCCAAATATTTTTATTTAAAAAAAAAACATAATGATGGCGCTTGCGTTATATCTTATGGGAATTAAAGAAATTTTTTGCTCATTGTCATCTGTTTTACACCACTTCTGGCACAAAAATATATTTAGAATAAATATATTTCCGAATAAACACCGATCAGCATATAAGCCGAAAATACGTCTTTTCAACAAAAAATTTGCGCAAAGATCAGAAATTTGATATAAGACAAAATGAGCAAAAACAAAAGTCCCGAAAAGTTCAAATTTGACGCCATGAGGGCGAAGATATTACCACTCTGGTAAAAACTTTGAAGTATTTTTCCATCAAATCGCTGTATAGTAAAAACGCCAGACGACAAACGGCAGTAGTTATAATTCTGGCAACCCTATGTGAAGATGGAACTATTAAAATGTTGTCTCGTATGCCATCTGTTGTATTGGTGTTGGTCTAATTTTCTCAGCAATTTTATTTTTTGTCGGAAAGATGAACCGGAAGAAATGATTTATACAGCAAATTTCAAACTGCAGGTGATGGCGTTTGTGGATCAAATCTTCCGTTTTGGCGACGGCACAACAAAAACCTGCAATATAAACAATTTTGAAAATTAAACAGCACATTTTCATAACGCGGATAACTGATTTCGTTAAAAAATTTTCCATAAATTGATAAATATAAAGTTATATTTAACGAAATATTACTTGCTGCCGGCTAACAAAAGCGTGCCTGTATGTTTTGCGAAATAACGATATGATCTATATATAAAAATATAAGCCGTTCTCCATAAAGGAAGAAAATTCTAAAATTTCTCACTTATACACGGAAGCACAAGTTATATGAATAGTTAAGTATAGAATTATTTTAAAATATAAAAATTAATATGTTTTATTGAATTTCAAGTAGCTGGAAAGATCGAAATTCATAAAAAAAAATATGCCACTATTTTATATCAAAAGACTGAGTTCTAATTGTATGGGTTATAAGTTTTTCTGGTGAATAACAACAAAATAAATTCGCAATTACTTAATTTTTCATGTGAATATTTATAATAAATTAACTAATCATGACAAAGTAATAATATTAATAAATAATTAAGATGAAGTAAATGTACAAATTCTCATCTATTATGAAAGAATCAATAATAAAAAGGCTTTCTCGTTGTTGTTGAAGAAGTTTGTCCAAGACATTTGGTAAAAAAATGATGGTGTGAAATAAAACTTTATTTTCAATTAATGATTGAAATATTAATTTACTGTAATTGGGTATTTTCAGTCTGCTCTTTGACTTAAATCAGCTATCTAATTAAAATTAGTTGGCAGAATTTCAGAGGATTACGAAACTGGATGAGGAAAGAAGCGGTTCGCAGAGCACTTCTTAGTTACTCGGTGCTTTTAAGGTTATTTAAAAGTAATGAGAATTGACTTTTACATAAAAAGAATTAAATCTCATTTCGAAACTTTTCAGGGATTCCAAACAAACTTTAAATGGATTTTAAGAACCAGTAATAGAACTAAATTCCCACCTTTTCACTTTTAATGGAAAAAAATTCATGCTGTGTTAACTTTTACAAGCAGAACTCCATCACTTTCAATCTTTTTTTAAATTTCTTACAGACAAAAATATTTAAAGTTCTTTAATTTACTCCACTATTTAGGAAGAAATCCAGTGATACAAAAAGAAAAGAAAGAATAGAAATCTAGAATGTTTCAGTAGTTCGAGAAATCCAACTTAAAAAGAAGGAAGATGGTACCTACAATTTGCATTAAAACGCATTTTAGTTTTACTTTCTATTCTATAACCTACTTTTTCGTACTGGTTTTAAACTCTATTATCTGCCAAGCTATTATCTTATTCAAGAAAGGAAATAATTTCTTCTTTCTGAGGAACTGGTTGGGGATTTTTTTTCAACAGAAAAATTGGAAGAGATAGTGAATATAAACTTTAATAAAAAAGTGGTAAAGTAAAAATACATTCTTATCCTGTAAACGTTAGTCTAGTAATACACTTTCAGAATTTTCCTAAAAGGAAAAAAAAGCTGTCTACTATTATTATTATTGTTTTGGCCATTGCTTCTCTGGTAGCATGTTTGTTATTTTGCTTCGTGAACATTTTCTTTCACCTTTCCGGATCCCGTGAAAGCGTGCAAGGCAGGAATTAAAATAAGCTTCAATCATATTTATTTTATCCAAGATTCAGAGTAGTTTTTGGGTTGTTGGAAGAGATTTTCACTATTTGACTTTCTTGTTTTTTCCTTTTAGTTCTTGTACTTACATATTTCCAAGTATTTTGAATCGAGCATTGGAAAAATGCTTTATGCGTTATAAGTCGCAAATCGAATGCGTTGAATCTAATTTTTTTGAATTGCTATCTCATAATACATATAAATGAGAAAACAACTCGTGTAAATATTCCCTTGAATGCAGCTGAATCGAAAAAAATGCGTATACTTTGTAATGCAACTGAGGTATTCCATTCTGAGCGCATTACTTTGCAAGATATAAGAACATTTAGAAAATTTTTACAAAAGAAATTTGGAGGAAAGTTTTTGTAATATTTAAATTTTTTTTATTGTAGCAACCTTAAATATAGCGGACTGATGGCCGAATAACAAGCGGTCTGGTGCCATATGTTTCTGGTTCAAATGATTCTGGTGATACCATGGGAGTTTGTAGTGGTTCGGAATCCACTTTAAACTGTATATTACTGTCTAGTTAGTTTAAAGTCTGCAAAAATATGACTGTAGAGTGACAAAATAAACCTATCCTGCTGGTTAAAGAAAAAGTACCTAACTTTTTTGCAAGATTAGCGAATCTGTATATGAGTATATAAGCCGCCATCTGTATTTTAGGTTTGGTAAAAGCTTATAAAATTTCTCACTTATACATATAAACATAAAATACATGAATAGTTGAATATAAAATTATTTAAAAATTTATAAATTAATTAAATATGATATTAAATGTTAAGTAGATGGAAAGATCACACTTCATAAAAATATGCCGTATTTTTTTATCTAAACACTGAGCTTTAATTTTGTCGGTTATAATTTTTTAGGGTGAATTATAACAAAATAAATTAGCAATTACTTTATGATATTTACACGAGAAATAATCATAAAATAATAATATTAACAAATACTTAAGATAAAATAAACGTACAAATTACATTTAATAGAAGAGAACTAACAATGAAATGGCCATTCCAACAATAAAACGGCCATTGTTGCTGATGTTGGTCCCAGAAGTTTAGTAAAAAAAATGGTGCAAAATATAACTTTATTTTCAATTAATAATAGACATATTGGAGTGATAGAATATTAATTTATTGTAATTGGGTATTTTCCATCTACTCTTTGACTTAAATGAGTCATCTAATTAACATTCTTTGGCAGTATTTCAGGGTATTACGCAACTGGATGAGGAAAGAAGCGGTTCGCGGTTCGTTACTCGGTGCTTCTAAGTTATTTAAAAGTAATGAGAATTGACTCCTACTTAAAAAGAATTAAATCTCATTTTGAAACTTTTCCGGGATTCCAAACAAACTTTAAATGGATTTGAAAAACCAGTAATAGAACTAAATTCCCCCCTTTTCACTTTTAATGGAGAGAGATTCATGTTACGTTATCTTTTCCAAGCAGAACTCCATCACTTCCAACTTTTTTTTTTATTTCTTACAGACAAAAATATTTAAAGTTCTTTAATTTACTCCACTGCTTAGAATAAAGTATCTTTATTCATTTCGTTAGCTTTTAAATGAAGAAAATCAGCGACATAAAAATTAAAAAAAAGAATAGAAATGTAGAATGTTTCAGTAGTTTAAGACATCCAGCTTAAAAAGAAGGAAGAAAGTACCTACAATTAGCATTAAAGCGCATTTTAGTTTTACTTTCTATTCTAAAACCTACTTTTTCGTACTGGTTTTAAACTCTATTATCTGCCAAGCTATTATCTTATTCAAGAAGGGAAATCATTTCTTCTTTTTCTGAACATCTCGATGGGAAATTTTTTTTCAGCAGAAAAATTGGAAGGGATAGTGAATATAAACTTTAATAAAAAAAAATGTTAAAGTAAGAATGCATTCTTATCCTGTAAGCATTAAACTAATAATACACTTTCGGAATTTTCCCAAATGGGAAAAAAAGCTCTCTTCTATTATTGTTGTTGTTGTTGTGGCCATTGCTTCTGTGTTAACAAGTTTGTTATTTTACATTGTGAACATTTTCCTTCACCCTTTCGAATCCCGTTAAAGCATGCAAGGCGAGAATTAAAATAAGCTTCAATCATATTTATTTTATCCACGATTCAGCGTAGTTTGGGATTGTTGGAAGAGATTTTCGCTATTTGACTTTATTATTTTTTTCTTTTAGTGCTTGTATTTGCATTGCTCCAGGTAGGTTGAATTGAGCATTGGAAAAGTAATTTACCTATTTTAAGTTGCAAATCGAATTCGTAGAATGTAATTTTTTGTGAATTGCTATCGCATAATACATATAAATGAGAAACAACTCGTGTAAATATTCACTTGCCTGCAGTTGGATCGAAAAACATGAGTTTATTTTGTAATTCAACCAATATATTCCCTTTTTAATCGTATGGATTTCCAAGAAGTATGAAAAATTAAAAAAAATTATAAAATAAATTTGGAGCGATCATTTTGTAATATTTAATTTTATTTTATTAAAGCAACCTTAAATATAGGGGACTCATGAATGAGTGACTGGTACTCGATACAACAGTTTTCAGATTTGAGTCTGTGTGGTGCCATGGATTTTTGTAGGGGTTTGGAATCCACTTTAAACGGTAGATCAGTGTCCAATCAGTCTAAAGTGTGCAAAAATGACTGTAGAGCGACAGACCAAACCAATCCTGCTGGTTAACGAGAAAGTACCTAAATTTTTTGCTAGATTTGCGAATCTTAATATGAATATATAAACCAACCTCTGTAATTAGGCTTTAGAATTAGTTTATAGCCAACGGCCATACCATGCTGAATATAGCGGTTCTCGTTAGATCACCGAAGTCAAACATAATGGGCGCGGTCAGTACTTGGGTGGGTGACCACCTGGAACGTGCCGTTGACATTCACAAATTTGGGACTTGAATGGCCGAGTGTCTAGCGCTCTGGCGCTCGGTGCCGCAGGTTTCGGGTTCGAATCCCAGCGGATTTTTGTAGTGGTTCGGAATACACTTTAAGCCGTAGGTCCCGGTCTCCTAAGACTGTAAGAGCGTCACGGAGCCAAAGTCAGACTTCTACCTACGGGTGCTCCATCACAACAGAAGCTGCTTCCTTCCCCTTCAATTTTGAGTACATATGGGCTCGTGGGCTTGGCCAGCCAAGTGGGATAAGAAACAACAACAACAACAACATAATTAGTTTATAAAATTTCTCACTTATACACGGAAAAAAAAGTTGAGTATAAAATTATTTTAAAATATATAATTAATTTAATGTGTTATTAAATGTTAAGTAATTAAAAGGATCGAAATCCGAAAAACCAGCTAAAAAAACTTAAACGAAAACTTGAGTGAAGGAACTTTTAAAATAATAAAAATACGAATCTTAATTTTTAATAGGACATCTCCCTAGTAAGCCAGCGTACAATGGTTTTCATTTGAAAACACAGACAAAGTATTAAAAGATAGAATTTTTATATTTAAAACGAAACCTACTTTTCAGATGGGATAATCCAGTCGTCCGGCCGAGGTAAACAGAGACGTATAGTATTTATAAGGTTTCTTCTCTGAACTCGCCAACCGATTATCAAGAGACCGATCTCTAATTGTATGGGTTATAAATTTCTAATGGCTAACAACAAAAGAAATTAATAATTACTTTATTATAAATATTCATAAAAAATAATCATGATAAAGTAATTATTAATAAACAATTAATTAAAATTTTCATTTTCTTTCTAATGCAGCTGGCAAACACAGACAGCTTGGTCTTGGATGCCTTAAGGCAAGTGCTGCACAGACGTACTCACTTTGCATGACCCAGGGGGTGCGTGTCACTTGAAGATAAGCCACGGACGCGGAGTAACAATGCCTCCGCAATGCTCTACGATCCTATTAGACCGGGACCTACTGTTTAAAGTGGATTCCGAACCACTACAAACAACCATGGCACCGCCGGGACTCGAACCCGAAACCTGTGGTACCGAGCGCCAGAGCGCTAGCCACTCGGCCATTCAGGCCCAATTAATTAAAAATAAATGCACAATTTATCATTTATTTTGAAAGGACCAACAATAAAATGAACTTCTCATTGTTGTGGAAGTTTGTTCCACTTATTTAGTAAAGAATGATAGTGCGTAATAAAACTTTATTTTCAATTAATGATAAACATATTGGGCTGATAGGATATTAATTTACTGTAATTGGGTATTTTCTAGCTGATATTTGACTTAAATGAGTTAACTAATTAACATTCTTGGGCAGTTATTTCAGGGGATTACGAAACTGGATAGGGAAAGAAGCGGTTCGCAGAGCATTTCTTAGTTACTCAGTGCTTCTAAGTTATTTAAAAGTAATGAGAATTGACTTTTACTTAAAAAGTATCAAATCTCATTGTGAAACTTTTCCGGATTCCAAACAAACTTTAAATGGATTTGAAGAACCAGTAATAGAACTAAATTCCCCCCTTTTCACTTTTAATGGAAGGAAATTCATGCTACGTTACCTTTTCCAAGCAGAACTCCATCACTTCCAACCTCTTTTTTTATTTCTTACAGACAAAAATATTTAAAGTTCTTTAATTAACCCCACTACTCAAAATAGAGTATCTTTATTCATTTCGTTAGCTTTTTAAAAGAAAAAAAAACAAAAAAGAATCTAGAATGTTCCAGTAGTTCAAGAAGTTTAAAAGGAAAAGAAAGAAAGTACCTACAATTAGCATTAAAACGCATTTTAGTTTTATTTTCTATTCTAAAACCTACTTTTTCATACTGGTTTTAAACTCTATTATCTGCTAAGCTATTATCTTATTCAAGAAAGGAAACCACTTCTTCTTTCTGAGGAACAGGATGGGAATTGTTTTCAGCATAAAAATTGGAAGGGATAGTGAAATAAACTTTAATAAAAAAAATGATAAAGTAAGAATACATTCTTATCCGGTAAGCATTAGCCTAATAATACACTTTCGGAATTTTCAAAAATGGGAAAAAAAGCTTTCTTCTATTTGTATTGTTGTGGTGGCCATTGCTTCTATGTTAGTAAGTTTGTTATTTTGCATCGCGAACATTTTCCTTCACCCTTTCGAATAACGTGAAAGCGTGCAAGGCTGGAATTAAAATAAACTTTAAACAGAGATTTTCGGTGTTTGATTTTCTTATTTTTTTCCTTTTAGTGCTTGTATGTGCACTTCTCCAGGTAGTTTGAATTGAGCATTGGAAAAATGATTTACCCATTTTAAGTTGCAAATCGAATTCATTTAATCTAATTTTTTGTGATTTTCAATCACATAGTACATATAAATGATAAAACAAGTCGTATAATAGTTTGATCGCAAATCCTGAATTTAGTTTGTAGTTCGACTAAGGTATTCCCATTCTGAGCGTATAGCTTTGCAAAAGGTTTGATATAACGTTGGGCGTATAGCTTTGCAAAAGGTTTGATATAGCATTGGGCGTATAGCTTCGCAAAATTTTCCAATGTAAAACTAGAAAAATTTTATAAAAGAAATTTGGAACAAACATTTTGTAATAATTACTTTTATTTTATTAAAGAAAGCTTAAATATAGGGACCTGATGGCTGACTGATTAGCGCTGTGGAGCTCGGAGCCCAGAGTTCGAGTTAATACGTTACTCACTTAACACTACCCAGGAGGTGCGTGGAGCTTGAAGATAAGCTACGGAAGCGGAGTAACACTCTACGATCATGTTAGACCGGGACCTACGTATTAAAATGAATTCTATAAGCATCCGTGGCACCTCCGAACCCAAAACATGTGGTACCGAGCGCCAGAGGGCTATCCACCCGGCCATTCAGGCCCCTTTAAGAATTAGTAGAAGTATTATAAAAGTATAAGTATTCTTTAAATATAAGTAATAATAAAATATAAGTATATATATATTTAAGTATTCTTAAAATATAAGTAATACTTAAATAATATAATATATATTATACTTAATATAATATATTATTATACCTAAATAATAAAATATTTATATTACACTGAAGTGACAAAAGTCATGGGATACCTCTTAATATCGTGTCGGCCCTCCTTTCGCCCGGCGAAGTGCAGCAACTCGACGTGGCATGGACTCAACAAGTCGTTGGAAGTCTTCTGCAGGAATATTGAGTCGTGATGTCTCGATAGAAGTCCATAATTGTGAAAGCGTTGATGGTGCAGGATTTTGGGCACGAACAGACCTCTCGATGATGTCCCATAAATGTGCGATGGGATTCATGTCGGGTGATGTAGGTGGCCAGATCATACGTTGGAATTGTCCAGAATGTTCTTCAAACCAATCGCGAAAGTTGTGGCCCGGTGACATGGCGCATTGTCATCCATAAAAATCCCATCGTTGTTTGGGTACATGAAGTCCATGAATGACTGCAAGTGATCTCCAAGTAGCAGAACATAAGCATTTCCAGTCAATGTTTGGTCCAGTCGCACCAGAGGACCAAGTCCATGCCATGAAAAAACATCCCACCCCATTACGGAACCACCACCAGCTTGAACAGTGCCTTGCTGACAGTTTGGGTCCATGATTTTGTGGGGTCTGCGCCACACTCGAACCCTACCATCAGCTCTTACCAACTGAAATCATGACTCATCGGACCAGGCCACGGTTTTCCATTCATCTAGGGACCAACCGATATGCTCACGTGCCCACGAGAGTCGCTGCAAGCGATGTCGTTCTGTCAGTAAAGGCACTGGAGTCGCTCTTCTGCTGGAATAGCCCAAGAAAGCCAAATTTCTCCGCACAGTTCTAACAGACAAGTCCCTTGTACGTCCCACATTGATTTCTGCGGTTATTTGATGCAGTGTTGTTTGTCTGTTAGAATTTACGACTCTTTGCAGACGTCGCCGGTCTCGGTCGTTAAGTGCAGGCGGTCGACCACTGCGCTGTCCATGGTGGGATGTTATGCCTGAAATTTCATACTCTCGGCACACTCTTGACACAGTGGATCTGGGAATGTTGAATTCTTTAACGATTTCCGAAATGGCATGACCCATGTGTCTAGCTCCAACTAACATTCCGCGTTCAAAGTCTGTTAATTCCCGTCGTGCGGTCATCATCACGTCAAAACCTCTTCACATGAATAACTTGAACAGAAATGAAAGCTCTGCGAAAGCACTGCGCATTTATACCTGTTCTACGCGATGCTACTGCCATCTGAAAATTTGCATATTGCTATCCCATGACTTTTGTCACTTCAGTGTATATGGCTTTATATAAGTAATAAATAATATAAAGTATAATATAAGTATTCTTTACTTCAAGGGCCTTTACCGTGATACCATTCGTATCGTGTTCAATGAACCTATTTATTGACTCATCGATTCATGTATGTCTTTGAATTATTGGAATTTCTTTAAGCATATTCCATTTACTCACAGATATGTGTATTTCCTCTGTATCGATATCGTCTGTTAAGAAAATGGCCTTTTAACGTTGACTCAGATTATATCTATCAGAATATGGATGGATAATCATTGTCTGTTGGTATATCTTTATGCTTGTATAGCTGAAAAAAACTACAATCCATATATGCACAAAATAAATATTTTCTATATTTTACCATGCAGGAGAAGTGATTTCCTTTTTTTACAAAAGTTATGCCAGAAAATTTAATTTATCTGATATTTAATACTCATTTTTGTACATAGATTGTGATTGCAGGGCAGTCTATGATCTCCGATATCGATTTACTTGATTAGTTCGTTAATTCTAGGCATTGGTTAATATATTGTTTAAGGAATTATTTTTTACAAATATTTTTTAATAAAAATTACTAAAAAACCCTTTCGTGTTTTAATTTCGACTTAAAATTATGTGATATATGTCTTTCAATCTCCTCTGCGCTATGGAAACTCAATGTGTGTGTGCGTGCGTGCGCATGTGTTTGAACTTGCTAAAAATAGGCGATATTTATACACAGACAATAGAAACACAGTTAAGATAATAATGATTTATTATAAAATAACAAACATTTATCGTTGTTATAAATGGTTATTCGGGTTAAGTAAATGTGAAGCAAAATATAAATTAAATAGTGTGAAATAAATATAAATTTTCTTCTACACAATAAAACAACTATTTTAAAAAAAACAAGTAATATAAAAAAGAAAATTTAAGTCAATTCCTATCTTTTTCTCACTGTAATGCAGAAAAGTCTTTTATAAATAAAGTTGAAATTTTCCTCTTTCATCTGGCGCCATCTATTATTAGATTCATGCAACTTAAATATAATAAAACCCAAAATTAATTAATTAAATTTAATTATTGAATTAATATTTGAAAAAACTGTATTAACATTCAAGTGTCATCCACTACAAGTTAAAAAAAATGTATTTGGACTTGAGTGGTTGAATATAAAGTATTTTATTAACGACTGAAAATTTGAACAATTTACATATAGGGAGAGTGTGAACTAATAGAAGGAATTGAAAAAAGTATGTGAGATAGTAGTCAGGTTATTAATGATCTGATCGTTAAAAATAGATAGAAAAATATATAGAAATACTTGGAACAAAGTACATAAATAGCTATCATACTAAGAAATATCATTTGAACTCAATAATCGCAATTCTTTAAAAAAAAATTTTCTGTGTTACTTTAGTCATATTTAAAAAGTGACATAGTTAAAAGAAAACTTACTTGACAAACACACAGGCTTAAACTAAAATAATCACAAATAATTTATCAGTAGTTTAGTTGAATCGGAAATTACTTCTCACATTTAAATAATCTCAATATTATATTTTGCTGTCATTAGACTTATCATTCAACTGGTAAAAGATAAAAATTATTTTTAGGAAAGAAATAAATACAATATTGTCATTCTGAATAGCTTCTTAAAGGGATTAGACACAAACTGTAGCCATATATAACCTACCAATATAATTTAAAGACGCAACTGTAAAAAGTGTTTATCTGTGGTCTTATTGTATGACGTCATAAACCAAGTGTTAAGTCAAAAATCGCTTTAAAAATGGACGATGTCTTACTACAGATTAATAAATTTTTATAAATTATGTATATGGGTAAAAGGAAGCATGTTTATAGAGACTCCCCCGAAAAAAAAAAAAAAAAAAAAAAAGAAACTTATGCACTTATCTTTTTATTTCTAGCAGACATAATATATATTTTAATGTTTGATACAATATATCATTGACTATATATACAATATATAATATTTATGTATCTATAATCTTTATTTTACTGTGTTTTCGTATGTACATTATTATTTGTTTCATGTTCCACTTACTTATAACCAAGTCTCCAAGCATATTTCATAATAAACACCATTCCATGCATAAGCCAAAAGCGCGGTTTTTACTTCAAAAAAAATTTGTCCTAAGTTCAAAACCTGTATTGAACACGAAATGAACAAAAAAAAAAAAAAAAAAAAAATTACTTAACGTTCAAGGTTGTCGCCATAAGATCGAGCATATTACTAAAATATTAATATTGGTGGTAAAAAGGATAAAATATTTTTCAATTAAATTGTTGTATAGTAAAACGCCAGACGCCAAACAATAGTAGTTATAATTCTGATAACCCTATCTGAAGGTGGAACTATTAAAACGTTGTCTCGCATGCGATCTGTAGTATGGGCGCTAGTCATATTTTTTGAGGAATTTCATTTTTTGTCAGAAAGATTAACGGAAAGACAAAACGGAAGACAAAGACAACGGGAAGACCGTCAAAATTAAAATTTACAGCAAATTTCAAACTACATATGATAGAGTTTGTGCATCAAATCTTTCGTTTTGGCGACAACGCAGCAAACCAGCAATATAAATAATTTCGAAAATAAAACAACACATTTTCATAAAACGGATAACTCATTTCATGTGAATGTTTTTTTTTTCATTATTGTAATAAATATAAAGTTATATTTAACGAATTGTCGTTTTTGGCATTGCCGCTTGCTTATAAAATTTGGCACTTATACACGGAAACATAAAATATATGAATAGTTGAGTATTATAATTATTTTAAAATTATAATTATTATATTTATTATTATAATTATTATAATAATATATATAATTAATATTAATTATATATATAATTATTATAATTAGTATAATTATTATTATAATTTAATTTAATATGATATTAAATCTTAAGTATATGGAAAGATCGAATTTCATAAAAATAAGCATCTTTTTTTTGAAAGATTGAACTCTTATTTTATAGTTTTATAAGTTTTTCTGGTGAATTAAAACAAAATAAAGTAGCAATTACTTTATCATAAATATACACAAAAAAAAAATAATAAAAAAAAGTAATAATATTAATAAATAATTAAGATAAAGTATTTGCACAAATACTCATTTATTATGGCAGAATCAGCAATAAAATGGCCTTATATTTGTTGTTGAAATTTGTGCCAGATATTTACTAAAAAAATGATAGTGCGAAATAATATTTTATTTCCTATTAATGACGAACATATTGGACTGACAGAATATTAATTTACTGTAAAAGAGTATTTTCTATGTTCTTAAACGAGTTACCTAATTAACATTCTTTGGCAGTATTTCAGGGGATTACGAAACTGGATGAGGTAAGAAGCGGTTCGCAGAGCACTTCTTAGTTACTCAGTGCTTTTAAGATACTTAAAAGTAATGAGAATTGACTTTTACTTAAAAAGAATTAAATCTCATTTTGAAACTTTTCCAGAGTTCCAAACAAACTTTAAATGGATTTTGAGAACCAGTAATAGAACTAAATTCCCCTTTTTCACTTTTAATGGAAAGATATTCCTGCTATTTTAACTTATCCTAGCAGAACTCCATCCCGTTCAACCTTTTTTTATTATTTCTTACAGACAAAAGTATTTAAAGTTCTTTAATTTACTCCACTACTTAGAATAAAGTATCTTTACTCATTTCGTTAGCTTTTTAAACGAAAAAAGTAGAAGTCTAGAATGTTTCAGTACTTCAAGGAATTCAGTTTAAAAAAAAAGAATAGAAAGTACCTACAATTAGCATTAAAACGCATTTTAGTTTTAGTTTCTGTTCTAAAACCTACTTTTTCGGACTGGTTTTAAACTCTATTATCTGCTAAGCTATTATCTTATTCAAGAAAGAAAAACACTTCTACTTTTTCTAGGGAACTGGATGGGAATTTTTTTTTTCTGCTGAAAAATTTGAAGGGATAGTGAATATAAACTTATGTAAATAAAAAAAGGATGAAGTAAGAATACGTTCTTACCCGGCAAGCATTAGCCTAATAATACACTTTCGGAATTTTCCCAAATAGAAAAAAAAAAGCTGTCTTCTTTTATTATTGTTGTTGTGGCTATTGCTTTTCTGGTAGCAAGTTTGTTACTTTGCATTGTGATTTTCCTTCACCCTTTCGAATCCCGTGAATGCTTGCAAGGCAAGAATTAAAATAAGTTTCAATCATATTTATTTTATTCATGGTTCAGCGCAGTTTTTGGATTGTTGAAAGAAATTTTCCCTGTTTGACTTTCTTATTTTTTTCTTTTAGTGCTTGTATTTGTATTTCTCCAGGTATTTTCCCTGAGCATTGGAAAAATGCTTTACCCATTTTAAGTTACAAATCGAATTCGTTGTATCTAATTTTTTGTGATTTGCTACCAGCATAATGCATATAAATGAGAAAACAACTCGTATAAATATTCACTTGAATGCAGCCGGATCGAAAAATATGTGTTTACTTTGTAATAAAACTAAAATATTTCCATTCTGAGCGAAAAAATTTGCAAGCAGTATGAAAAATTAGAAAATATTTATAAAAGAGTTTTGGAAGGAAATTTTTGTAATATTTAATTTTATTTTATTAAAGCAACCTGCTCAGTGCCACAGGTTTCGAATACGAGTCCCGGTGGTGTCACTGATGTTTGTAGGGGTTCGGAATCCACTTTAAGCCGTCTGTCCGGGTCTAATATGAGACGGTTGGGCATACTATTCGGCGTAGGGTTGAAAACTCTATTCGTTAAAAGTAAATTATCTCCTGTCTCAAACTATGCCAGTACGCCCACCATGGGTCTGTTGCGCTTATGATGAAGAAGCTTACATATTAGTATACATTACTTCTATGCTCTTAACCGTTATACAATTCAATAGAAAAATTCATTGATTCATGGAATCATATATATCCCTAAATTATTGGAATTTCCTTTAACAAATTCCATTTATTTTCAGATATGTGTATTTTCTCTCTATCAATAGAGTCTGATAAGAAAATAGCCTTTTGATGGTGACTGGGATTATATCTATCAGAACATTTTTGTTGGAACATGATTGTATTGTTTAAAAAACAAGATAATCCATATATGCACAAAATAATTATTTCAATATTTGAAGTTTGTCCAAGATATTTAGTAAAAAAGGATTGGTGTGAAATTAAACTTTATCTTTAATTAATGATAAACATATTGTTTGGATGTTTGGAAGATAGTGTAATAAAAATATTAATTAAGCATATTCTGTAATTGGATATCAATTTTCTATGTGCTCTTTGACTTAAATGAGTCATCTAATTAACATTCTTTGGCAGTATTTCGAGGGATTACGAAACTGGATAAGGAAAGCAGCGGTTCGCAGAGCACTTCTTAGTTACTCAGTGCTTTTAAGTTATTTAAAAGTAATGAGAATTGACTTTTACTTAAAAAGAATTAAATCTCATTTTGGAAACTTTTCCGGATTCCAAACAAACTTTAAATGGATTTGAAGAACCAGTAATAGAACTAAATTCCCACCTTTTCACTTTTAATGGAAAGAAATTCATGCCGTGTTACTTTTTCCAAGCAGAACTCCATCACTTTCAAAGTTTTTTTTTTTATTTCTTACAGACAAAAATATTTAAAGTTCTTTAATTTACTCCTCTACTTAGAATAAAGTATCTTTGTTCATTTCGTTAGCTTTTTAAAAGAAAAAAAAAAAAAGAATTCTAGATTGTTTTAGTAATTCAAGAAATTCAGCTTAAAAAAAAGGAAGAAAGTACCTACAATTAGCATTAAAACGCATTTTAGTTTTAGTTTCTATTCTAAAACCTACTTTTTCGGACTGGTTTTAAACTCTATTATCTGCTAAGCTATTATCTTATTCAAGAAAGGAAACTATTTCTTCTTCTTTCTAAGGAACTGGATAGGAATTTTTTTTTTCACAGAAAAATTGGAAGAGATAGTGAATATAAACTTTAATAAAAAAAATGGTAAAGTAAAAATACATTCTTATCCGGTAAGCATTAGCCTAATAATACACTTTTCAAAATTTTCCCAAATGGAAAAAAAGGGTGTCTTCTGTTATTATTGTTGTTGTGGCCATTGCTTCTCAAGTAACAATTTTGTTATTTTGCATTGTGAACAATTTCCTTTACCCTTTCGAATCCCGTGAAAGCGTGCAAGGCATGAATTAAAAGAAGTTTCAATCATATTTGTTTTATTCAAGATTTAGCGCAGTTTTTGGATTGTTGGCAGATATTTTCGCTGTTTGACTTTCTTATTTTTTCTTTTAGTGTTTGCGTCTGCATTTGGCTAGTGTTCTTCCAGGTAGTTTGCATAGGACAGTGGAAAAATGCTTTACCTATTTTAAGTGTCAAATCGAATTCGTAGAATCTAATTTTTTGTGAATTGCTATCGCATAATACATATAAATGAGAAAACAACCAGTGTAAATATTTGCTTGAATGTAGCTCGATAGAAAAATATCGGATTTCTTTGTAGTTCAGCTAAGATTTTCCCATTCTGATCGTATAGAATTACAAGAGGTATAAAAAATTACAAAACACTTATGAAAAGAAACTACTCATAATATTTAATTTTATTTTATTAAAGTCTTAAATATAAGGGATGATCGAGTGACTGGTTCTTGGTGCCACATACTTCGTGTTCGAGTCATGGCGATGTCATGGATGTTTGTAGCGGTTGGGAATCATCTTTAAACTGTAGGCCCCTGTCTAATTAACGTAAAGTGTGAAAAAAATGACCGTGAGTGACAAACCAAGCTAAACCATTCCTGCAGTTTAACGAAAGACCACCTTCTTTTTTTCAATTCCTTCTATTAGCTCACACTCTCCCTATATATATCTTGTTCAAATTTTCAATCGTTCATAAAAGGTTTTTTATTCCTCCACTCGAGTTCAAATGTATATTTTTTTGAACTTGTAGTGGATTAACACTGCATGTTAATACAGTTTTTCAAATATTAATTCATTCATTAAATTTAATTAATTAATTTTAGTTCTTTTTTTTACATTTAAGTTGAATATATCTACCAATAAACGGCGCCAGATAAGGTTAAAAAAATGAATTAAAATTATTTATAAAGGACTTTCTGCAATATAGTGAAAAAAAAGTAGGAAGTGACTTTATTTTTTTTTTTTTTTTTATATATTACTTTTTTTGTGATATTAGCTAATTTGTATATGGTATATAAGCCAACCTCTGTAATTTAGCTTAAGAAAAGTTTATAAAATTTCTCATTTATAAGTAGAACCATATATATGAATAATTGTGTATAAAATTATTTTAAAATATATAGTTTAATTTAATATATTATTAAATTTTATGAAGATGACAGTATCGAAATTCAAAAAAATATTCCACTATTATTATCAAAAAACTGATACCTATTTATATGGGTTATAAGTTTTTCTAGTGAATAATAACAAACTAAATTAGCAATTACATTATTTTAAATATTCATAAGAAAAATTTTCATGACAAAGTATAAATGTTAATAAATAATTAAGATAAAATAAATGTAAAAATTCTCATTTATTATGAAAGAGCCACCAATGAAATTTTCTTCTCGTTGTTGTTGAAGTTTGTTCTGAAGTTTATGATGTGAAATAAATATTTACTTTTAATTGTTGATAAACATATTGGGCTGATAGAATATCAATTTACTGTAATTGGGGGTATTTTCTATCTATTCTTTGACTTAAATGATTTATCTAATTAACATTCTTTGGCAGTATTTCAGGGGATTACGTAACTGGATAAGGAATGGAGCGGTTCGCAGAGCACTTCTTAGTTACTCAGTGCTTTTAATTTATTTAAAAGTAATGAGAATTGACTTTTACTTAAAAAGAATTAAATCTCATTTTGGAACATTTCCGGAATCCAAACAAACTTTAAATGGATTTGAAGAACCAGTAATAGAACTAAATTCCCCCCTTTTCACTTTTAATGGAAAGAAATTCATGCCGTGTTGCTTTTTCCAAGCAGAACTCCATCACTTTCAAACTTTTTTTTTTTATTTCTTACAGACAAAAATATTTAAAGTTCTTTAATTTACTCCTCTACTTAGAATAAAGTATCTTTGTTCATTTCGTTAACTTTTTAAAAGAAAAAAAATAGAATTCTAGATTGTTTTAGCAGTTCAAGAAATTCAGCTTAAAAAGAAGGAAGAAAGTACCTACAATTAACATTAAAACGCATTTTAGTTTTAGGTTCTATTCTAAAACCTACTTTTTCGGACTGGTTTTAAACTCTATTATCTGCTAAGCTATTATCTCATTCAAGAAAGAAAACCACTTCTACTTTTTCTAGGGAAATGGATGGGAATTTTTTTTCCGCGGAAAAATTATATAAGGGACAGTGAGTATAAACTTTTATAAAAAAATGATAAAATAAACGAATACATTCTTATCCGGTAAGCATTAGCCTAATAATACACTTTCGGAATTTTCCCGAATGGAAAAAAAAGTTTCTCCTATTATTATTGCTGTTGTGGCCATTGTTTCTCTGTTAGCAGGTTTGCTTTTTTGCATCGTGAACATTTTCGTTCACCCTTTCGAATTCCATGAAAGCATGCAAGGCAGGAATTAAAAAAAGTTTCAATCATATTTATTTATTCAAGATTCAGCGTAGTTTTCGATTGTAGAGAGAGATTTTCGTTGTTTGACTTTCTTATTTTTTTTTCTTTAAGAGTTTGTATTTACACTTGTCTAGCGTTCTTCCAGGTAGGTTGCATTGTACATTGGAAATATGCTTTACCCATTTTAAGTTGCAAATCGAATTCGTTGAATCTATTTTTTTGTGAATTTCTATCGTGTAATATATATAAATGAGAAACACTCGTGTAAATATTCACTTGAATGCAATTTGTTCGAAAAACATGTGTTTGCTGAGCAATCATTCTTAGATATGCCCATTCTGAGCGTATAGATTTGCAAGAGGTATGAAAAATTAGAAAATATTTATAAAATAAACCTGGAATTCTACTTTTCGTACTATTTAATTTCATTTTATTAAAACAATCTTAAATATAGGAGCCTGATGGACGACTGATTAGCGCTTTGTCGCTCTGTGCCTTAGGGTTGGTGTCCTGGCGGTGCTCTGGATGTTTGTAATAGTTCAGAATCAAATTTAAATCATAGGTCTAATATGATTGTTGGGCGTAATACTGACAACCCTATTCCTTAAAAAGTAAAATATATCCTGTCTCGAAATCTGCCAGCATGCAGACGACCTTGGCCCACCATGGTGTTGCTGCGCAGCGAAGAAGGACCTTAAATATATCGTGATGCAATTACAACTTTACAGTGATAGAATTCAATTAAACCATTCTTTGACTCATTGAAGAATATATGTCCTTAAATTATTGGAGTTTACTTAAACAAACTCCATTTACGAACAAGCATGTGTATCACGGTACAGTATTATGCCATTGATACAGTCTAATTGCATGTATATCGATACGTCTAATTGTACGTTGATGGCAATTTGTATTTTATATATTCGAATATCGGTGGAAAATCACTGTTTATTGGAACGTGATTGTATTGCTTGAAAAGCAATATAATCCATATATATATATATATAATAGATATTTTCAGTATTTGATCATGTATGATAAGTGATTAGTATAGCGCTCTGTGCCGTAGGTTTCGGGTTCCCAGCGTGACCGTGGATGTTTGTAGTGGTTGAGAATACACTTTAAAAAGCATAAATCCCGGTCTAATATGACTGTAGTGTGTCGGGCAGACAAATCTATCCTGAAGAAACAAAGCATCTCCTGTCTCGAAATCTTCCAGTCAGATGGTGTTGGCCACCATGAGTCGGCTGCACCATTGAAGAATATGTGGAACCTTAAATATAAGTATTCATTATATCAATGGCATTCACCGTGATACCATTCATACCGTGTTCAATTAAACCATTCATTGACTTATCGAATCATATATGTCCTTGAATTATTGGAGTTTCCTTAAGCAAACTCCATTTAATCACATATAGTATGTGTATTTTCTCCCTATCGATATTGTCTGATAAGAAAATGGCCTTTTAACGGCGACTTGGATTACATCTATCAGAATATCGTTGGATAATCATTGTCTGTTGGAATATGCTTGTATTGCTTAAAAAAAGATAATCCATGTATGCAGAAAATAAATATTTTCAATAGTTCGTTAATTCTAGGCATTTGATATTACATAGCTTAAGAAATTAGTGTTTGCAAAATTTTTTTAATAAAAATTATTAAAAATCCCTTTCGTGTTTTAATTTCGACTTAAAATTATGTTTCAATCTGCTCTTCTCTATTGAAACTCATTGTGTGGGTGTTTTGAAATGTGCTAAAAATGGGTTATATTTATACATAGACATTAGATAAATAATTAAGATAATTATGGTTTATTTTAAAAGAACAAACATTTATTGTTGTTGTGAAAGGTTATTCGTGATACTAAGTAAAATTTAATGATGTGAAACAAAATATAAATTAAATAGAGCGAAATAAATAGAAATTTTCTTCTACTCAATAAAATAATTATAGAAAAAAAACGAAAGGTATGTGAGATAATAGTTAAGTTAATAATGATTTGATCGTTAAAAAGAAATAGAAAGATACATAGAAATACCCGGTGCAAAATACATAACAAGATACTATTTTAACAAGAACATTTTAACTAAATAGTCGCAATTTATTTAAATTTTTGTTTCTATATTACTTAGAGGATATTAAAAAAAGTAACTTAGTTAAAAAGAAACTTACTTAACAAACACAGGATTAATTTAAAATGATCACAAATAATTTATCAGTAGCTTAGTTTTCACATTTAATTAAGCTCAATATTATATTTTGCCGTTTAATAGACTTATCCTGCAACGGGCAAGAGATAAAAATTAGTTTAAAGAAAGAAGGACATAAAATATTGTCATTCTGAATATCTTCTTAAAGGGATTAGACGCAAACTGTAACCATATCTAACCAACCAATATAATTAAAGACGCAGCTGTAAAAAGCACTTATCTGTTGTCTTATTTTATGATATCCCCCATAAACCAAGAGTTAAGCCAAAAAGCGCTTTAACAATGGAAAATGTCTTACTATAAAGGTTAATAAATTTTGATAAATTATGTATATGGGTAAAAGGCAGCATATTTATAGAAACTTCTTTCTCCCTAAAAGAAAGGAATTAAATTTTATTTTTAGCAGGCGTTATATATAATTTAGTGTTTGATAAAATATATCTTTGATTGCATTTATACATAATAAACATTTCAAAAACTCTTTATTTATTCTTCCAAATTTATTTCATCGCCTTCAAAGTAATCCTTCCGGACACTATGCACTTATGCAAGCGTTTTTAAAATTCTCAATACATGCTAAAAGTCATCGGCAGGGATGGCCTTCAAAGCTCGCGATGATTCACGTTGAATCTCTTCAATCGACTCAAAACGATACCTCCGGAGTAGTCTTTTGAGTTTAGGGAATAGCCAAAAGTCGCACGATGGGAATACGGTGTTTGTGGAATGTTATGGGTTTCACTTTTGGTGAAAAAGTCACGAAGAATCAATGCGGTGTGAGTTGGCGCATTCAGTGTTTTCGGTACCAATCGAGATTTGACGCGTTTGAGGACCAAAATGGAATTCACCGATCCTTTTGATATTCCAACAAGATCAACGAGGTCTCTAATTGTAAATCGATGGTTTGCAAGCACCGAATCTTTAATTTTTTGGACGTGAGCTTTGTCGGTTGAGGTTGATGGTTACCAGAGGGCTCATCGTTTTCAATGCGTTCTCTACATTTTTTTAACTGTTTATACCACTTGTAAACATATCTCTCCGATACAGTAATGCTCACCGAATGCCTTCTGCAGCATTCTATACGTTTCCGCAAACAAATTTTAATGCAAGTTCTTTGTTCAATTAATTCCGACATTTCAAAAATCGCCGGAATCAGTTTTAGCATCTCGGAAAACCAAGCGTAACTCAAACACTAATGGATATTTTGACCTCAAACTTAACACATATGTCATGGTTAGTGGCAACCTAAAAGCGAAATAAAATCTGAAATACCATAAGCCCGGGAAATTTAAACTGACGATTTTCATCTTAAAATTTGAAATTTAAATTTTACTTTTTGGACGCAGTAGTACTTGTTGTTTGTCTCATGTGCACCTTACTAATACCCAAGTTGGAGAATAGATTGGTTTGTCGCTCTACTGTCATTTTGTGCACAATTTAGGCTAATTGGACCGGATATACAATTTAACGTGTATACCAAACCACTAAACATTCATGTCATCGCTAGGATTCGAACCTGAATTATCAAAGGTTAGAGCGGTAGTCAATTGGCCATCAAACCACGTTGTAGAATGGAGGAATGGTAACATTCCCTTCAGAAAGGACTTCCAGGGATAACTTAACCCGAATTTGTTTCTCATAAGGAAGAAAAGTCAAATTTCTAAAAGACATTTTGATTGCCGATGCGAGATAATTTGGATCTGTTTCTAACTGTAATCCTTTCGTAATTGAGTACAAAGGACACGAATACAACTGAATAAAAAGTTCTTTTTGACCTGAAGCTTATTTTAGAAAAAGTTCATGCATTTTGCATATACTTGAAGAAACGTTTTGCGTATGTAGCGCGAAAAAAATTGGAATCCAAAACATATCGGCGCTCAACGAAATTGCTCGAATTTGATAAAAGGGTTTTTTTATTCAGCAAAGGCTGCGAGTGCTTTTTGGCCAACTTTTATGCAGTGAAAAAAAGGGAAATTGTTGTTTAGGAAATACCCATACGATTCTTGAGCATAAATATTACATTTCAAGAAGAAATTCTATAGTTTCTTTAAACAATTTGATTGATAATCATTTGAAAATACAGATGATGTGTACATGTAATTTAAAAATAAAAATTCTTATTGCATTTTAATATTTTGTTGATAAAGATTGTTATAAAGTTTAATTTGCTTGGTATGCTTCTAGCACGTTGTATCGCATGGATAATTTAATTTAAATCTGAACCTTTAAAAAACAGTTGTTTTATTATTATTATTATTTATTTTATCTAATTATTTATTATTATTATTATTATTTTGAAACAGAAATGAGGTATTTAGTTCTTCATTTTTTTTCATAAAATGTTTCAGAAAAAATAAAAATCAGTTAAATGAATTTAAACAATAATAATCACTTCATATAACTTCTTCATTGGTTCAACAGCCTACTGGAAAATTTCGAAACAGGTGATGTTTTGTTTTGACGGGGCTAGTGTTGTCAGCCCTACCCACAAGGCCCTACAATCGTAATAGACCATGAACCTATTGCTTAAAGTGGATTCCAAACCACTACAAGCATCCATGGCCCTTCAGGAACTCGAACCTGAAACCTGTGGCACCGAGCGTTGGAGTGTTGGTCACTCAGCCATCAGGCTCCCCATTGCAGTAAAAAAAGGAAAATCGTTAACAAAAAAGTTTTTATAGTGCTTTAACGAAAATCCACTTTAAATATCAATGACAAATTTGTTTAATACATCAAGGGCCTTGTATTCGTTTATGTTTGCTGCAAATCATCCCTGCCCCGAGAGAATTTTCATCCATCAATGCCTTTCACGTCTGAAACACTGAAAATTCCGACCAGGTAGCTTGCTAATCGATGCGAGACAATTGAAGACCTTATTATAATCACTTCTGAGTTACCTTGTTTCTGAAAGCTGTGATTATAATACATGCTACCAGCAGTTGCGAACAGGTATCCTTTTACGCGTTAGATGAGCGAGTTACTAAAATGCTGCTAGTCGATTATGGATAACTAAGGAATAGAAGACATCTTAATGTATTTGATATATACCAATCCTTAAATTAGTATACGAGTCTTTAATTTTAAAAATTGCATTTCTGGTAGGAAAAAATAATTATGCCATCCAAGTTGTTTAGTATTTGAAATTCCATGCTGAAATAGAAAAAAATATATTTTTATAAGTTTAATGTACAGGGTGTTATATATTGAAAGGGACAAAAAGAAAGCATACACACTAAAGCTGGAATAACGTTATTTTAATAAATCTAATTTACAGTAACGCTATAGCTATTCAAGTTTCTGTAAATGTTTTATGTGTGCCACTGCGATGACACGGCTATGGTATTCCAGTTCTTGCCACACTCGTAATAGAACATATTGTGTTAATGATTCGGGCATATCAGTTAACCACTGCTTCAGTTGCTGTATGCCCTAGGGAAATGATGGCTCGAACACTTTTTCTTTAAACAAAACAGCATATGAAAAAATCACATGAGGTAAGATCTGGGTATCTCCGTGGCCAAGAAAACAATTGCATATCATTTGATACTGTATGACCCATCCAGCAATGGGAGAGACCATATTCCAAGTTAATGTACGTTTTTATGCCACTGTGGTGGAGCACCGTCTTGCTGCAGAATGAAGCCGGAAACCACTTCCTCCAACAGAGGGAACAACCACTGAGATAGCATATCTTGGTAAATACGCTCATTGATCGATTTTTCCACGTTTGAAAAAGAACCAAAAACACAACTGTAGGAAAGGACACAAAAAACGTTTACATTTGATGAATCCTTCTCACGCTCCATTACCCCATGTGAATTTTTCGCTCTCCAAAATCGTAAATTAGGGCGGTTAACTTTGCAAGAAAAGTGAAAAGTTGATTCATCCTTAAACATAAGTCGGTTGGAAACACCACCAACCTCCCGCTTATCTTGCAAATTCTCACAGAAATCTTCACGCAACGGTTTGTCGGACACCTGCACCATCTGAGAGGTGTATGCCTGGAATTGTAGATGCTTCTGTAGCATACGCCCCACCGTTATATGAGGCACATTGAGTTCAGATATCGCATAAGGCTTTGATTTTGTGGGATTTCGTAAAAAGGTGTCACGAATTTTTTCAACCAATTCTGTTTTGGCTGATGTGGTGACCTGATAGTCAATTGGCCACCGCTCTAGTCTTTGGTACCACAGGCTTCTGGTTCGAATTCTAGCGGTGCTGTGGAGGTTTGTTAGTAGTTCGGAATCTACATTAAACTGTAGGTCCCGGTCAAATTAGCCTAAGATGCGTACAAAATGATAATACACCCTAACCAAACCAATCTGTTATTCTGAGTTGGTCAAGCACCCTTTGTCATGAAACTGTTTCACCCACCATTCGATGTCGTGATTTTTTGCTAACATTTGAGCGAAAATATCTTTTAACGAAGATATATTATGATTTCGCGTATTCCCAAACACAGTAAGACTTTTTTTTGCATGAATGACTCCATTTTGATTAACAATGCCTCTAGCGACGATTTCGGAACCAGAAGATATTTCGCTGTTGCCAGATAAAATGCTCGTAGAACTGTAGTTTGAGAATTAATTGGTTTCAGCTAACTAAATGAAATACAGAATTTGCACTATACTATTATTTTTGTCCCATTCAATACGAAACACCCTGTATATACTAATAATAATTCTGGTATCTTAAAGATTCAAAATGTGATATTCTTAAGCTTACTGTATATACTGACTTTTATTACCTTTATTAACCTATATTACCTTTTAAATTATTTCCTTTCCAAACGTAAAGTTTGCAAAACTATATAATTCATTGATCAATAGCTCTAAATTTAATTAAGAATGATAATCAGTATGAGTTTCCTTAATTTATTTAAATCTTTCAAAAGTATCAGCCATTAGCATCCAATTAACCTAAAACACTTGATCCTAATTCCCGTTAATTAAAAGAAAATTTGTATCAGTATATTTAATTCGACTTATTAGTTGCACGAGAGAATGATAAATTTCCTCATATTTATTCTAACTTCGAAATGGTAATAATTTTCAAAGATTGTCTTCAGTGTTTAGAACTCAAAGTAATATTCAGATTTCATTGTCCTTAGTTACAGTTAAAATGAAACATAATAATTTTTTATTCCTTTGAAACAAAATTTGAAAAATTAGCAATGATTTAAATTATGTTTAACCTCTATGTATTTTTAAAGAAAAACAATAAAGAAACTACATTTTTAAAGAAGTTTTGAAGGAAAAAAATTTCATCTCTATTTTATAACTAATAATATCGGAATTTTTTTTTTTTTTTTTTTTTTTTTTTTGCCATTTTATTTTGAACACGTTGGACTATTCAGATAAAAATGTGAAAAAAAATGGTTGAGTAATATTAAAATAATAAAGATGAAGTTTATCTAGATTTTATGCTAAGTAAATTTAAACTTTTTTAATTAAGTAAAGAAACTTTTATATAATTAACACTACTGTAAACATGTCTTGCAAGAAATAGTTTGTTTGAACCAAAAGTAGTTTTTAACGGAAGTATGTATTAAAATGCATTCTACACAAATATCATTTAAAATTGACGTTTTAAAAGTCATGGTCAAATTTATTAGTTTTGTATGTCTTAAAGATTCAAAACTTTTTTAAGTACTCAAACATATAAAACTATAATTTTTCTTAGAAATATTTAATTCTTCAATTAGTACACAAAATCTTTAAGTTATTTTGATCTATTCTGTTTAAGGCTTTCTTATATTGCAATGTTATACAATTATATTAAAATATATTACCATTCATATTAACCGTTAAAGTTGCAAAACGTTTAAAATTACAAGTGATCTATTTCACTTCATTTACTCTAATTTAAAAAGATTTTTATTGCAATTTTCGATTTTAAAAATATAGAATTGATTCTGTTATAAATATAGATTTCAAATTAAAAGAAAATATTTCCATAAACATTTTATTGTCAAAAAGCATTTAAAACCTAAACAAAAAAATTTCATATTTTTTAAAACACTTGTAGATACAAAACTGCTATCTCTGTCAAAAAAATGTAATCCTAAAAATTTTATAAAAAATTTAAACAGCATTTGTGTAGTCTATTTAACAATTACTTAAATCTACACGTGATAATTTTTAAAATTATTTTGACTACATATTATTTCCAAATATAAACATAATTATTTAACTTTCTCCTTGGAGATTCATTGTCTATTTTAGTTGGTTAACTTGCTTCATTTGACCTTAAACGAGTTGCTTCAAATTTTTTATTGTATCAATGTGGAGAATATCAGTAACATTAAAAACATAAATATTACTAGTATAATTACAATTATTTAACCAAAATATTCTGAAGAATTGACTTAATAATTAAAAATTAACATTTTACTCACTACTAGTAGGGACGTTACTTTTTGAGCATTGGCTACTAGCATTAAGCTAACTATATTGTAGAGGTCTGGCGCTCGGTGCCAAAGACTTCGGGCTCTAGTCTCGGCGGTGCCATTGTTGCTTGTAGTGGTTAGGAATCAAGGTATCGTAGGTATCGTAGGTATCGTAGGTATCGGTATATAGATCGTTGGCGCAAATCTGGAAATCCTACCAGTAAAATGAAAATCATCTCCTGTCTCGAATTCTGCCAGTGGGTAGCAGCCTCGGCCCACCATGCACCATGTTGCACCAATGAGGAAGTAGAAATTATAAAGGATTTAGTATTGTCCAGGTATATCTGCGATGAAAGGAATACTACTATCCACTTGCACTACATCCATACTATATAGAAAGATTATGCAAAGCTCTTTCGGCAAGATTTAACAAGAGTATCTATCTACCCATATTTAAGTATCGTATGACATTTAAGTATCTAAGAAATTTCAATCATACAGCCCGATTGTAGTTTTGAGACTGTATCAGAATTTCCATCTTCTTATTTTTTTAAATTTGATTCCTGAATGGCCGAATGGCTAGCGCTCGGTACCACATGTTTCGGGTTCCAGTCCCGGCGGTGCCACGGAAGTTTGTAATGGTTCGGAATCCACTTTAAACAGTAGGTACCGGTCTAACATGATCGGAGAGCGTTGCGGTTGTATTGTTACTCCGCGTCCGTAGCTTATCTTCAAGCTACACGCAGCTTCTGGACAGAGCTAAATGAGTAACGTCGGTGCAGCGCTTGCTTTAAGGCATCAAGGACAATTGTCTAAGTGTTTGCCAGCTGCAATATAATAAAGAAAATTAATTTAATTCCATCTTATACCAGTAATAGAGTTTGAACACTAACCTTCTTAAATGCTAGTCGGTTCAAGTTATCTCCAAAAAATCAATGCTGTATGTACTATGTCTATTTCATATGTTCGCTTAAATAAAGTAATTTAATCAAAAATACTCTGTAATAAATACAGCACATGATTAAAGATAAAGATAAAAATTAAAAATATATTTAAACAAAATGATCATTTACAATTACTTTGTATTTTTATGGCTTTGACCATCGTTATTGGGTTCATAAATGATGAACAAGCTTTTGCAGTTAAAAGTACATAAAGTTACAAATCGTAACAAAGCATGGTCATATTTAAATAAATATGTCTTTTAAATCTTAAACTAAACGAGAGCTCATTAACCGGAGAAGTAATTAAAATGAAAATCTTCAGCATAATTTGGCAGTCGGAGCAATTTGAGATTAAACTTAAGTTTTCATTCATTATCATAAAGCAGAACCATTTAAGTTTGAAACCGTTCCGATTTAAATTCCGGATTTTTTTTCCTTTTTGAGGCCGCACGTAATTTCTGTAAGGAATATGGCAGCAGTGAATACCGTTGCCATGGTTATGAAGAGCTCGGAAAGACGCGACTGGGGAAAAATACGATTTCAATCTGTCATCACTTGTGGTCTCGAAAGGGATACAATTTCCCTTTTAGCGAAACTAATAATCCCCGCTCGGATTTGCAGCGATAGAAATCGAAGTTGGTTCTGCGTAATTAAGCCTCGAAAACTTCAGCTAGTTCGTAAATAATTCGGACACTTAAAACTGAGGTTTATAGCAGCTTAAAGGCACTCTGAATTCAAGGTGAGGTTCTCGTTTTCGCAGACTGCAGGGAAAGATAACAAGACTGCTTGGTAGGAAATGAATGCAAAAATAGTGTTAATTTAATTAAAATGTGAGTTTTAATTTAGTGGTGTTTGAATTAGTATAAATTAATATTTACAGCTGTTTCATAGACTTTTAGAAATGAAACTCGTTCATACAAAAAAGTTGATGCTAAGGGAATGAAAATTATTTAAATATTGTCAGTTTGGGAAGTTTACTCATGTGTGCTAAGTTTAATTTCATGCTTTGAATTCAGTTGAAGTTATTATTTCGTATTTGATGCAAAAGTATCATTCCACAGAAATTGTAACTCTTGGTATCAAAATTCAAATAATATTTTAGTTACAATCTAAAAGCATTAGTAAAGAAATATATAACCCATTGAATATAACAATGGAGTATTTGATAAAATTCAGCAAATTAACAATTTTATTATTACGTAATTAAATAAAGCTATACAAGAATTCTACAAAAATTATTTTCGGATACAGTTTTATTTTACAAATGCCGAACACTGGCGTGATTGGTTAATGCTTTGCTCTATCAAAGTTTCTTTCTTATCCAGTATATCAACTTTTTCGTTGCCTGCAGTGGGCTGGCCTCCATTGGAAAGAAATCCTGTGTGCCAGTGTCTTAAGCAAAGGCCTTCAGTCCAAGATTCTTTGGGAATTATTTTGATTATTCAAAAGGGTTTGAAATCCGCTCTTGGAGTCAAACAATACGTCTGCTTTTGTAAAAGAGTGACTACGAATTTACAGTTGTTCAATAGCTACAGCAATAGCTTCGAATTCGCCATCAAAGGCAGTAATAAGAGGGACCACAGATAAATAGAAACTAAAATGCTGATTATGGACACCCGCACCAGCACCCCTCGCTCTCTCAATCATAGGTTTCGGCCTCATTGCCAATTGGTTAGCGCTCTACCCATTGTTCCTACAGGCATCAGGTTAAAATCCTGTTGGCTGCATTGAAGGCTTGCTAATGGTTCGGAATCTACGTTAAAATTGTAGGTCCCGGTCTAATTCTTCTAAAGTGTGCCCAAACTGACAATAGAACAATGAACATAGGAACAAACCAAACCAAACATAATCAGTATACTAGACACGCATCCGTTCACTCTGGGGATAACGAATCTCAATATTCTCCATTGCAATAGATCTTAATTGTGAATCGCTCATTTCATTTTTTATAACTCCTTGCATAAGATCAAGTTTTATTTCAAATTCAAAAAGGAGGTAAAATGATATAATCTCGGCTCAATTCCATAACATCAGATTCTCTCTGAGTAACTTTTATAAATCCAATCTGGGTTTAAAATTTCTAGACATTTCATTCTTATAGCTAGCTCCTCCACATAGAGTTAAACACGGTTAAACGAATTAAAACATTTTTGAATAAAGTATAAATAATGTAATTTATTAATCTAAAACGACTTACCCGAAATAAATTCGGTTCACAAATACGTAGCAGTTGAGCTTGTACCAGTTGAAATTAATGAATAAGTAAATATTTTAACAAAATATAATTCAACGATGAATTAATTTTTTAATAATGTAGCACTAGTCTCAGGAATCATCTGAAACCTATTAAAATATATAGACTCCTATCCTAAGAAAAAAACTTTCACTAATTTTCTTATAGCCAATAGATTTTCTTTAAAAGTTTTATATATTTATGGATATTTTTAAAGAAATTTAATAATTTTTTTTTTAAGATCGTCAGAAACATTGCCATTAAAAATATACTAATTAAGTTTTCATATATATATATAATACAATTTTTTATATTTGTTATTTTAGTTATTTTATATTTGTCGATTTGTAACATTTTTCTAGGCGGAATTAAATCTGCGGTTTTTTAAACAAACAAACAAATAATTAATTATTCATATTTTCAAGATAATTATTTTTATTATATTTTTCGAGATAATTTTGTTGATAATTTTAGTTTTATGCAAAATATGTTTAAATGACTATGAATTTATATTTAAACATTTAGATGAAGTTTTTAATAATAATATTTACTGATCAATAAAATCGGAAAGGATTATTATCAAATTTCTTAAAAATGTTTAATTTTCAACTAAGAATATTATAATTGTAGAAGCCTCTTATAATCAGTATGGGTATGAAATTTTATGTCATATATATAACAAAAAAATTATATAAAATTTTATTCTTTGCTAAAATTAAAAAAAAGAAAAAAGAAATAATTATCTTATCTTAATAATTATAATTATCTTTTATTCTGGGATAATTATTTTTTTAGCTTATGAATATGTTGAAGATGTTAAATCGAATACAAATCTCCCTCCCATACATACACGCAATATATCGTACCATACTGTACTTTTTGTTTATTAAGTAAATTTCATTATTTTATTTACTTTTTATTACACACACATACGCAATATGAATTAAAAAAATAGAAATAAATAAATATAAAATATATAATAGAAATATAAAATATAAAATAATAATATTTCATAACAGCAATTCCAAATTTAAAAAATTATATTTCAATAAATTCTGTTTAAAATGAGTATTTATTTGTCTATAATTATGTTACAAAAATAAAGAGAATTTTAAAACAACGAGAATTCTTTAAAAGCATTTCACAAATTACTTATTAATCCATTAGATCTATAATTTTACACAAACAAAAAATGCTTAAATTCATAAAGTTTGGAACCCTTATTAATTTGCACATTCTGTAATTTTTTTTACTTGTAACTTATTTCATGATGGGCAAAAAACAAAATTAGAAATTTGATGGATGAGATACAGGATTTTTCAATCATAGTTTCTTTTTTCTTTTCTTTTTTTATTTGTCTCTCCAACGATAGCTATGTGTGATGATAAATTACTTTTATAATTACTCGAAGTACTACAACGATAATGATATGTGTTTATTCTGTAAATTGCTATGATACATCATTGTAGAATATTAGAAAGCATGTTTTAGATGAAACAAGGCGATGTTATTAAAATAGCCATCTAAGAAAAACATTAAAAGAGGTTTATTGGTGACAAGAGTTCTATATTATTGATGAATTTGTTTTCAAAACATTTTTTTCCTAATAATAATGTTTTTAGACCAATAAAAACATTAGCGTAATTACGGTAGTATATAAAAGACTCACAATAATTTTAATTTTTATTTTTATAAAAAATTATAAATATTATAATTTAATATAATATTTTAATATTTATAATATTTATTTTTTTTAAATTATATTATTTTCAAATTATAGTATAATTATGATGATAAAATAATTCCTCGAAGTACTTACTACAACAATAACGATATGTATTTAGTCTGTATAAAGATATTATGAATTAGCAATTAAAAATGAGATTTATAAGCATGTGCAAAGTTGTGTGTTTCAAAAGCCTGAAATGGATCAACCCAAAATCTTATATGAAAACATTAGTTTTTTATTTAATGTTCGTAGTTGCAGAATAAAAAGAAATTTTTTTTTTACAAAATATTTACGAAACTTGCTTTTGTATGAATATATATATATATATATATATCATTATACTAAAACTAAATAAAAAAATGAAAAGCATGATTTTTTTATTTGAAATATTTTTAAGTAATATTTTTTTTTGTTTGAATTTATTATTTTTTTAATAATTTTGCTACAAAATCTACATTATCTATTACGGTTATTCATTTTCCTTCTACAAATATTAATAATTTATATCAAATGTCAAATATCTTCTTTGAAGACAATTTGTATAAATAACTTAATTTGTAATAAAAATTCATTAATTTCTTTTCACAGCATCAATTTAAAATAGAGCTTTGTTTGATGTGCTTCTAAAATTCATATTACATTGTCCAAAAAAAGTCCCTACAATAATTTTTTTATTAAAGGGACTTTTAGATGTAAGATTTAATTGATTATAATTTAATAAATTTATAAAAAGGCCGTTTATAGAATAAAAATCTGACATTTGAAAATGGCAAATATTCCAGTTTTATTCATTTACGGCAAAATACTTCATTATCTCAATTTTGAAAATCAGTAATGAATTAAATATTATAAATGATATAACTTTTTAATTATCCATTCTGCCCATTAAATTATATTCAATGTATGAAAATTAATTATTTAGCTCTCATATGAATGTAAAATTAGAAAAATTAATTATATTTCCCATTTTATAGGTTCCCAGTTCATTTAAATAATTAACTAATGAATTAGATAAGATGATTAAATTATAATACCGAACAATTTTATATCATTTTTTTATAAATGTTAATATGTTAAAGCTTTATTAGGGAAAGATAATTAAGAAGAAATTATAATAATGAACATCTTAAATCAGGAAGAAATATAAAATAATGATTACTTCATTTAAATGTATCTTGTGAAAAAAATTAATTTCTATTTCTTTTTATTCTATTTTCTTCTAAACTTTTCATTTATTATTGATAGATAAAAATATTTAAATTATAATAATGAGTATCTTGAATCAGGTAGAAATATATAAGTGAAGTAATAATATTTTTATATATCTTTTGAAAAAAATTAATATTAAGTAAATTTTTTATTTATTAGTGACAGATAAAAATGTATAATTATAATAATAAACATCTTAAATCAGGAAGATATATAAAAAATGTTTATTTCACTTAAATATGTCTTTTGAAAAAATTTAATTTCTATTTATGTAATTTATTCACTCATTTGAAGGAAATTAAAAATATTACATAAACTTTTCATTTTTATAAAATTTAAATGTATTTAGTTATAGTGTTTACAATATCTAAAAAGTTAAAAATTACCTATTTACTAAACGAAATTCAATATACGTTAGTATTGATAATTCCTATTAATTGTGATTGTTTCACATTCTTTATTCCTTATTATTCTCTCAAAATATACTAATAATTAACTATCAAATACTAACAAAAACCTACAAATTTAAAAATTCCCGATGGAATTTCCATCTGTTCTAAATGCTTGATTCAGTTTATATGTTTCTTTTTTACCATCTTGAAAATTTAATTTAAAAAAAAAACATTACTATTATGTCTTGTATAGATTTTTATGACTTAATCATGTAATAAAAGCAAACATTTTAAAAAGGATTTTATCACTTAAGATTAAATTTTGCAATTTCCTTTCTGTTGGTTCTGTTATTGTTGTGTGTTTTATTTTCCTTCAATTTAAATATTTGTCGAATTTGAAAGCGAGTGAGTTAAAGGTTTAATTGTTTAAAAATTTAAATGCATTCAGTATTTTTTTTTGTTTGTTGTTTGTTGTTGTTTCTTATCCCACTTGGCTGGCCAAGCCCACGAGTCCATATGGACTCATGATTGAAGGGGAAGGAAGCAGCTTCTGTTGTGATGGAGCACCCGTAGGTAGAAGCCTGACTTTTGCTCCGTGACGCTCTTACATTCATAGAAGACCGGGACCTACGGCTTAAAGTGGATTCCGAACCACTACAAACATCCATGGCACCGCCGGGATTCGAACCCGAAACCTGTGGCACCGAGCGCCAGAGCGCTAGACACTCGGCCATTCAGGTCCCAAATTTGCCAACGGCACGCAGTGTTTCACCCACCCAAGTTGACCGCGCCCAATGATTTAACTTCGGTGATCTAACGAGAACCGGTATAATCAGTGGTACGGCCGTTGGCTTTTTTTTTTTTTTTTTTTTTTTTTTTTTTTTACTTTATATAAAGTAAGCATTTGTTTTTTTGCTTAGTTTTTAAACTTCAAATTCAATTATAAAAGTAAATTAAACAAATTATTTCTTGCTGAATTTATTTTAATGAATCACATTAAAAAAGGATTCATTATTGTTTATATGTTAAAAAAATAAAATCTTAAGTTGTGCAAAGATGAAGATAAAAAAACATCTGAAGTTAGATAAACAACAATCTTAATATACCAATGACCTCGGTTTCCTTGTATTGATTTTCGCAATTCTTATAGCATATTCTTTTCTTAAGAATTGTAAATAAATGGCTTAGTCAAAACTATCCGTTATAAGCTGATATATAGTATAATTACGTCATAAAAATGTGATTAACAATGATTTAATTAAAAAGAAAGCGTATAAAAATTTCGTAGGAATCTAATTTACATTATTTTATTTCTGAAAGAATTTATTGCGTAAAACCTTTTCTCGTTCATTTAGTGTATCATAAGAACAAAATTCTTTAACACAATGTGAAACTTCAGTGTAAGAAAATCAAATTTGAGCATGAATTTATAAATGAATTAAAATATTTATCAATGTGAATTTGTAAGTGAATTTGTATTTCGTCAATGGAAATTTAATTTTTGTCAGTGGGAATACGTAACACATTGTACATATGATATGTCGCTTTTGGGTTTCTTTGTAAAATCAATTTTAATTGATTTTTTCTGAGGGAAATTAGATCTTAAATGCATACATGTTGAAACAAAATATTTATCTATTATTTACCGATAAGAATGAATTTTTTAAAAATATCTGGTATCGACTACTTTTTATCATGCCTTTGAAACTAAAGAAATATTAATTACATTTATAAATTTTTGTTAATAAGTTAGCATAGCTATTACAATTATTATTGTATAACTTTCAATAGCATTTATTCCCTATAATTATAGTGTTCAAAATCAAAGATTTCCCCAAATATTAATTTAGTTTCATTGGCAATCCATGAATTAAAAAAAAAAAAAACTCTTTGAAATCAATTTTAGATTTAACATGATGTGTGGTAGTTTTGAAAGAAAGATTTTGACCAGAAACATAACAGAAAATGATAAAAACTATTGCTAATTTATAAAAATGTATGAACTTAAATAAGAAACAATATTTAATTTCTTTTGTTATTTAAAGATCTGTTACTATATAGAGGTTTCCATAATGGTGTTATACGTTAATAAAATCGAAAATTCTCCACGAAATTACACGAAAATTCTTCAAGTAAGTCCCATTACTTTTTGTATTTTGATAAACTGTAATGAGATATAATTAAATTACTTAAGAATTGAATAAAACATTTAATGCAATAACAGATAATAATAGCGTTCTGGCTGTGGGAGCCACAAGTGTAAGGTTCAAATCCCGGCTTTACCATTGATGTTTCCAGTGGTTTGGAATCCACTTTAAAGCCTAGCTCCCGGTTTAATATGACTGTAGAGCGTTGGGAGTAAGGCTGACAACCCTCCCGTAAAAAATAAAGCATCTATTGTCTCGAAATCTGCCAGTAGGCAAATGGCCTTGTCTCACCATGGGGCTGTTGCTCCAATGAAGAAGAAAAAGGAAATAAAAAAAGAAGACCTTCACAAAATATCGATTTCATAATTGGAAATAGTTCCTTAAAACTAAATGCTACAATCTTTTCCGTATTACTCTATAAAAATAAATCATACTAACTCCATTAGAGCTTATTAACACTACCAGCTTTTACCCAGACTTTTACGAAAAGAAAACTATTTCTCTTTCGCGACTACAAACAAAGAAAAAACAATCCCGAAGATGTGATTTCAATTCAATGAAATAATCATTACGACCACCCACTTGTGATAAATCTACATCAACAAATACAATAAACAAAGGAAAACTATTCCATTTACCAGGAGACACACACACACCATTGGTGCTTCCACCACACACCGCAGCGAAATAATCCCATACCTTCACCTAGAGAAAACAAAAACTCTTTAAGATAAAGTTTTTCTCTCACAATAAAAGAAAAGATAATAAATATATAGAAATGATCTCACATACACAAAATATGAAGAGCCCCTTTTTCCATAGCGTACTTCTAACCGCGTGTGCATCTCAATAACGTGCAGGCTGGTAAAAATAAAAAGAAATAAAAAAAATTACAAAACTTTCTTTTGCCTGTTTCTCACATATATAAAAACCCTTTTTCGCCGCATTTCTTTTTGTCCTCTATAGGATCTAGGATCACGGTTTCTTGTTTCTATGGCTACCAAAGTTACTGGACTAGTTCTCCGTGGAGGATCCCTAGAGGAGTAAGGGCTTGAAGCAGGGTTGGTTGTAAGCACATTTTCCTGTAGCTTTTCCCTTTCTCCTAAAAAGTGAATGCGTATTTCTCTTATTTGTTTTTTCCCCTTCTTTTCGCTTCTCCTTTGTTTTTAGCTTTTTCTTCCCTCTCTGTCTTTTGGGGATTTCTTTTTTCCGGGAAAAAAGGGGAAAATAAAAATAAAGGTGGCAATGAATTGTTTAACATTTACAGGTAGGGCGGAAATAAGTCCTATTTGGTTATCAGTCTTTCTGGTGAATTTCTTAGGTGGATTGCAGTAAATCCTGAAGACTGGATAAGATTTTTTTTTATTTCTGACTTTGATAAGAGTAGTAGTATTTATTTCGCGGAAATTGTGAATTGCAGTTTTGTGATTTTTAATTTTTTTACAAGTTGATTACAGTATAAGGAATGTAGAATCGTAGTAGAGTATTATTGTTATTTTAATCGTATTATTAAGTGTTATTTTAATTGTATTATTAAGTGTTATTATGAAAACTCTGAAATTACTATTAAAAGATTGAAAAATAAAATAAAATATATATGTTTATACTATATTCCATGTTGTAAATTATGGTTATTTTTTTATATGCTTTAAGAACAGTTAATCCTCAGTTGTGGTTATTGTTACAAAAGAGGATCTTTCATTGATAGTGAGAAGCTCAATTGATAATGCAATGTATTATAATTAGGGAACTGTTGGTCGAGTGACTAGTGGTCGGTACCCCGGTGTCAGGTTCGAGTCTCGACGGCCCCATATATGTTTGTAGTTGTTCGAAATCCACTTTAAATCGTAGATAGAACTTTTAATTTATTTAAGCACTAAATTATCCCAAAAAATCTCCTAAGCAATTTTTATTGTTTTCCTTTTCAATTTCAAAACTTTGCGTCATACTAATATATAAAATAAATAAATTAGAAATCCTCCATTTTCGATTTATGAAAATTATAAATTGAATATTGATTTCATTAAGTTTTAAATAAAAAGTTCCGAATTACTAACTTTAAAACAAATTTATTACAGTGTTTGATAAAAAAATATTTTTCCTTTTTGTCGTTTAATATCAATAAATTAGTTACAAATAAGTAGTAATTCAAGATCAGAAAAAGTATCATAATATTAATGATGGTGGTATAGCGTACAGGATAGGGTTGAAAACCTTATCCCAAAAACACAAAAAATACTAAGGGCTGGAAACCCTATCGTATCTATATCCCCTAATCCCGCCCCCCTCTTTTTTTAATGGTTTGGAATCTACTTTGAACCGTCGATCACTATCTGATATGACTGTAGAGCATGTAGGGTTGACAACCCTACCCCATCAAAAGAAAACATCTCCTGTCCTAAATCTGAAAGTTGACTAACGGCATTGGCCCATCATGGGGCTATTGCACCAATGAAAAAGATGAAGAGAATAAGCAATGAAAGCCTTCAAAAAATATCTGTTTCATAATTTAAAATAGTACCTTAAAACTAAATGCTACATTCCTTTCCAAATTCATATATAAAAATAAATCACGCCAACTCCATTAGAATTTATGATTCCTGTAAGTTTTCATCCAGACTTTTATGTAAAAAAAAAATATTTATCTTTTACCACTACAAACAAAGAAAAAACAATTCAGAAGATGTGATTACTATTCAAAGAACTACACATTCCGACGGTCCTATTGTGATAAATCTACATCAACAAATACAATAAAAAAAAAAGAAAAAAATATTCCATTTACCAGGAGAAAAACACCAAAAACTGCAAACACACACACCACTGATCCTTCCACCACACACCGCAGCGAAATAATCCCATACTTTCACGCAGCAAAAAAAAATACTCTTTAAGACAAAGTTTTCCTCACAAAATAAATGAAAAAAAATAATAAATATAAAGAAATGATCTCACACACACAAAAGATGAAGAACCCCTTTTTCCATAGCGTACTTCTCACCGCGTGTTCATCTCTATAACGTGCAAACCGGTAAAAAAAGAAAAAAGACAAAAAAATTACAAAACTTTCTTCCCCTACTTCTTACATATATAATAACACTTTTTCGCCGCATTTCTTTTTGTTCTCTATAGGATCTAGGATCACGGTTTCTTGCTTCTATGGCTACCAAAGTGACTGGACTCGTTCTCCGTGGAGGATCCCTAGAGGAGTAAGGGCTTGAAGCAGGGTTGGTTGTAAGCACATTTTCCTGTAGCTTTTCCCTTTCTCCTCAAAAGTGAATGGGTATTTCTCTTATTTGTTTTTTTCCCCTTTCCTTTCGCATCTCTTTTGTTTTTGGCTTTTTTTCCCCTTCTCTCACTTTTGGGGATTTCGTTCTTCAGGAAAAAGTTGGAAATAAAAATAAAGAGAGGAATGAATTGTTTAATATTTAGAGGTAGGGTGGAAATAAGTCCTATTTGATTATCAGTCGTTCTTGTGAATTTCTTAGCTGGATTGCAATAAATCCTGAAGTTTGGATGATATTTTTTTTTTATTCTTACATTTCTCTTAGCTTCTTTGCTGAGGTTAATAAGATAAACTGCATTTATTTTACGGAAATTGTGATTTGATATTTTGTAATTTATAATTTTTTTACAAATTTATTATAGTATAAGGAATGTATATTTGGTTTGATTATCATTCAACTGACAAAATATAAACATTATTTTAAGGAAAGAAGGAAATAAAATATTGCCATTCTGAATAACTTCTTAAAGGGATTAGACACAAACTGTAACCATATCTTAGCCAACCAATATAATTAAAGACGCAGCTGTAAAAAGAGCTTATCTGTTGAATTATTTTATGACGTCCCTCATAAACCAAGTTTTAAGCCAAGAATCGCTTTAACAATGGACGATGTCTTACTGCGAATGTCAATAAATTTTGATAAATTATGTATATGGGTAAATGGTAGCATATTTACAGAGCCTTCTTCCACCCTAAAAGAAAGGAATTATCTTTTATTTCTATCAGGCGTAATATATATATATATTTTAATTTTTTATAAAATATATCTTTAGTTGCATTTATACATAATATATATTTAGCTACATTTTATTGTGTTTGTGCGTGTACTTATGTTAGCGTTTTTTTTTTCCTTTTCATTAAATAAAACTATTTTCTGTTATTTAAAATTGTATACATATATTTAATAACATTTTATATACGTTTTAGTGCTCTCAATCAACCTTCGTTGTTTACATCCATCCTTGTTCTTACCTAGGAGACCCCGTAGCGACACACCTCATTATATTTCTGTGCTGTTGGTGCCATCTATCACCATTTACATTAAAAAAATAGTTAACATTTGCTGTTTATCTCATGTTCCACTTACTTATACCCAAGTTAGAAAATGGATTGGTTTATCGCTCTACGGTCATTTTGAGCACCCTTTAGGCTAATTAGACCGGGATCTACATTTTAACTTGGATGCCAAACCACTAACAAACATCCATGCCATCTCCTGGATTCGAACCTGAAATACCAAAGTCCAGAGCGCTAGCCAGTTAGCCATCAGACCACGTTGGAGAATGGAGGAATGGTAACATTTCTGTCTTAGAAGATTTTGTGATAATTTAACCTGAATTTGCTTACCATAAGGAAGAAAAGCCAAATTTCTAAAAGACATTTTGACTGCTGATGTGAGACACTTTTTGTTGTGTCCGTAACCGTAATCCGTTCGTAATTGACTGCATAGGACACCACTACAATTAAATAATAATAAAAAAAAATTTGTACTGAAGTTTATTTAGAAAAAGTTCATGCATTTTGCATATACTTGCAGAAACGTTTTGCGTGTGTAGTGCGAAAAGAATTGGAATCCAAAACATATCGGCACTCAACGAAATTGCTCGAATTTGATAAAAGGGTTTTTTTATTCAGCAAAGGCTGCGAGTGCTTTTTGGCTAACTTTTGTGCAGTGAAAGAAGGGAAATTGTAGTTTAGGAAATACCCATCCGATTTTTAAGTATAAATATTACATTCCAAGCAGCAATACTGTAAATTCCTTAAACAATTTAAGTGATAATCATTTAAGAATACAAATGATATGTAACTGTAATTACAAAAACAGAAATTCTTATTACATTTCTATATTTTGTTGATGAAGATTGTTATAAAATTTATTTGCTTGATATGCTTCTATCTTGTTGTTTTGTATCGAGTTTTTAATTTAATTTAATCTGGAAGCTTTTAAATAAATAGTTATTTTATTATTATTTTTTTGAAATAGTAATAAACTAATTATTTTTTTTTTCATAAAAAGGAAATCTATTTTTATAAGAGTGGTTTATGAATTTAAACTGTAATAATCATTGCATGTAACTTCTTCATTTATAAAACAACTCCATGTTGGATCAAGGACATCTGTATTTCTAGACAGGAAATATTTTCTTCTGAATTAGTAGAATTGCCAGACCTGCGCTCTACAATAATATTAAATTGGAACCTACTGTTTAAAGTGGATTTCAGTTCACTACAAGCCTCCATGGCACAGCTGAGACTCGAACCCAAAACTATAGTACCGAGCACCAGAGTCCATTCATTCGGCCATCAGGTCCCGTTGCATTTAACTAGTCAGTAAAAAAAATAAAATCGTTAACAAAAACGATTTATCGTGCCTTAATCAAAATCAGTTTTAAATATTGATGCCAAATTTATATAATACACCAAGGGACATATATTCATTTATGTTTGCCACGAATCCTCCACTCATTCGAGGGATTTTTCATCCATCGATGCCTTTCCCGTCTGAAACCCTGAAAATTCCAACCAGGTTGCTTGCTAATCGATGCGAGACAATTGAAGACCTTATTATAATCACTTCTGAGTTACCTTGTTTCTGAAAACTGTGATTATAATGCATGCTGCCAGCAGTTGCGAACATGTACCCTTTTAAGCATTAGATGAGCTAATTACTAAAACTCTGCGAGTCGATTATGGATAACTAGGGAATAGAAGACATCTTAATGTATTTGATATACACCAATCCATAAATTAGTAAAGATGTCTTTAAGTTTAAAAATTATATTTCTTGTAGGAAAAAATTACTATGTCATCAAGTTATTTAGAGTTTAAAATTCCATGTTGAAATTGGAATAAAAAATATTTTGATAAGTTACAGGGGATATATTGAAGGGCACAAAAAGAAAGCATACACGTTAACGCTGGAATAACTTTATTTTTATAAATCAAATTTACAGTGAAGCTACAGTTATTCAAGATTCTATAGATGTTCTATGTGTGCCCTTGTGGTGACACGGCTGCGATATTCCAGTTCTTGCCACACTCGGGAATGAATACTCAGTGTTAATGATTCGAGTATTTCAGTTAACCGCTGCTTCAGTTGCTGTATGCCCTGGGGAAATGGTGGCACGAACACTTTTTCTTGAATAAAACCACAAGGGGTTAAATATGGGGAATCTCGGTGGCCAACAAACAATGAGTTGTAATTTGATACTGAATGACCAATACAGCGATAGAGAAGGCCCTATTTCAGGTACTAAAGTATGTTTTTATGTCAATAAGGTTGAGCACCGTCTCGCTGCAGATGAAACAGAAAATCGCTTCCTCCAACAAAGGAGGCAAATACATCTATAGTATATCTTGGTAAATGCTCCCGTTAACTGATTTTTCCAAGAAGAAAAACGGACAAAAAAATAACTGATGGAAATGACGCATAAAACGTTCACTTTTGGAAAAATCCCCTCTCACGCTCCATTACAAAATGTGGATTTTCCGCGCCCCAAAATCGTAAATTAGGGCAATTAATTTTGCCAGAAACTGGAAAAGTGGCTTCATCCGTAAGGAAAACCACCGACCTCCCGCTTATCTTGCAAATTCTCACAGAATTCTTCACGCAACAATTTGTCGGACGACTTTAACGCCTGCACCATCTGAAAGGTGTATGCCTGTAATTGCAGATGTTACTGTAGCATACGCCCCACCGTTATATGAGGCACATTGAGTTCAGAACTTGCGCAATTCGCTGATTTTGTGATTGGGATTTCATAAAAAAAATTTCAATTTTTCAATTTAATTTTTCAACCACTTCTGTTTTGGTTGCTGTAGCGGCCTGATGGCCAATTGGCTATCGCTCTGGCCTTTGGTATCACAGGCTTCAGGTTCAAATTCTGGCAGTGGCATGGATGTTTGTGAGTGGTGCGGAATCCACGTTAAACTGTAGGTCCCAGTCTAATTAGTCTAAAATGTGCAGAAAATGATAGTACCACAAACCAAACCAATCTGTTTTGGCTGCTGTGCATCCTGAGCTGGTTAAGCAGCTTTTGTCATGAAACTGTTTCACCCACCGTTTGTTGTTGTGACGATGCGGTGGCTCTTTACCAAATTTCGTTAAAAAATATCTTTGAACAACGATAAACTATATTTTTGGCGTATTCCCAAATACTGTACGTTTTTTTCTGCATGGATGACGCCATTTTGATTAACAGTGCCTCTAGCGGCAAATTCACAGCCAGAAGAGGTTTCGCTGTTGCCAGATAAAATGCTCGTATAATTGTAGTTTGAGAATTAATTTGTTTCAGCTAAATAAATCAATTACAGATTTTGCGCTATGTAATTATTTTTGTCCCATTTAATATGAAACACCCTGTATATATTGATAATATTTTTGGTATCTCAAAATATGATTTTCTTAAGTATACTGTATATACTGACTTTTATTACTTTTATTAAACCTATATTACCTTTTAAGTTATTTCCTTTCCTACCGTAAAGTTTGCAAAACGATATAATGCAATGATCAATAAGATTTAAATTTCATTAAGAATGATAATTAGTATGAGTTTCATTAATTTATTCACATCTTAAAAAGTTTAAGCCATTAGCATACTATTAACCTGAAACACTTGATCCTCCTTCCCATTAATTAAAAGAAAATTTGTATCATTATATTCCATTCAACTTATTAGTTGCATGAGGGAATGGTAAATTTCTTCAGAATATATTCTCAATTAAGTTTTGAAAGGGTAGTAATTTTAAATAATTGTTTCAATTTTAAAACTCAAATTAACATTCAGATTTCATCGTCCTTAATTGCAGTTAAAATGAAAGCATTAATTTTTTATTGTTGTGACTAATCCTCAGTATCCGGTAGTGAGGAGCAGACACCCCATGAGTAGTCTACTCATGGATGGAGGGAAAGGTGACACATTTTGTTGTAATGAAGCACCCGTAAAGAGAAGTTTGATTTGGCTCCGGAAGGACTTTTAGGGGGAACTACCCCGCATGGGCGTATCGTATGTGAGAAAATCTGGAAAATTCCCACTAGATATTCCGACTAACGAGGCAAGATGCTGAACATCACAAACAGCATCGAGTCTCCCCGTTTTAGAAACATTAATTTTTTTATTGCTGGAACATAAAATTTTAAAAATTAACAATTTAGTGTCAGAAATGGGCAACCATTTAGTCACAGGGCACGGTTGGGTTGAGATACTTGAGAAACAGGTTGGAGAACTCACAGTTTTATTGACACAAGCACAAACACCACACACATATAGTTAGAATCAAACAATATTTAACACATTTAAAGATGTATAATTATAGATTCGTGGAAGGATTCCACTTCTAAGCCAAAACCCCAACTCAGGTATGAACAGGGAGACCAAAAGATACTTCCTCTCCGGGTGAGAGTCTGCAGGTCAACTGGCAATTTCATTTGAACGGCATAGGGGATGCTATTGTCTGCATAGAAGAAAGCATGGTTACAATAATGATTTTACATGTTTTTCCTCAATGTATCTTTTAAAGAAAAACTATAATAAACTACATTTTAAAAGAAATTTTGATTAATTTCTTTAAAATTTCCATCTCTATTTTATAAATGATAATATCAAAAAAATAATTTTATGCTAATTTTTATTGAGCACACTGTACTATTTATATGAAAATCTGTAGAAATCGTTAAATTTCATAATATTTTAATATTATTTATCTCGATTTGAAACTAATTTAATTTAAACTTTTTAATTAATTAAAGAAACTTTTATACAATTAACATTACCTTGTAAGAAATAGCTTATTGAACTAAAAAGCATTTTTTAATGGAAGTATGTAATAAAATGCATTTTACTGAAATATCTTTTAAAATTAACATTTTAAAACTTAGGGTCAAATTTAAAAGTTTTGTATATTTAGAGGTTTCAAAACTTTTTAATGTACTCGTATCTATAAAATTATCATTATTCGTAAATATATTTATTTCTAAAAGTCATATACAAAATCTTTAAATTATTTTTGCAAAACGTATAAAATTACGACTGATCTATATTTCTTCATTTACTCTAATTTAAAAATATTTTTATTGCATTTTTTAATTTTATGAACAAGGAATTAATTGCGTTATATATATAGATTTTATATTAAAAAGAGAAAAATATTGCTGTAAAATATTTTTTTTATCAAAAAGCATTTATAATCTAAAAAAAAAAATCAAAATTTTTAAAACACTGAGATAGATACAAAATTACTATCTCTCTCAGAAATATTTAATTCTAAAAATGCTATAACAAATTTAAATCATATTTGTGTAGTCTATTTAACAATTACTTAAATCTACATGTGATAATTTTTAAAATTATGTTCATCATATATTATTTCCAAATATAAATATAATCATTTAACTCTGCTTTGGACATTCAGCATCAATATTAGTTGATAAACTGGCTTTATTTAACCTTAAAATGAATTGCTTCAAATGTTTGATTGTATCAATATGAAGAATATCAGTATCATTAAAAACATAAATATTACTGATATAATAATTTTTTGACCAAAATGTTCTGAAGAATTGACTTAACAATTAAAAATTAACATTTTACTCCGCATTGGTAGGGGCGTGATTTTTTGAGCATCGACTACTATAATTAGGCTAAATATATTGTAGAGGTCTGGCGTTCGGTACCAACGACTTCGGGCTCAAGTCTCGGCGGTGCAATGGTTGGTTGTAGAGATTAGGAATCAACTTTAAGCCGGAGGTATCGGTATAACATGGCTGTAGAACGTTGGACACAGAGCTGAAAATCCTACCCGTAAAATGAAAAGCATCTTCTGTCTCGAAATCTGCCAGTAGGCTGACGGCCTTGGCCCACCATGGGGCTGGTGCGCCAATGAAGAAGAAGAAGAAATTGTAGAGGATCCAGTATGATGCAGGATTATCTGTGATGAAGGGGCTATTGCATTATATCCAATAGAGAGAAGGATTTTTCAAACTTCTTTTGGCAAGTCTTCTAAGGACATCAGCCCTAATTTAAGTATCTTATGCATTAAATACTAACACATTTAACCAGACAGACTGATTTTAGTTTTGAGACTATATCACAATTTCCATGCTCTTGTTTTAAAATTTAATTCCAGCATATACCAGCAATAGAAGTTAACAATTAGTGAAACAATTAAATTAGATAGCGTGCACTGACTAACATGTAAGAGGACTATCTCCAAGGAGTCAATGCTGTATGTCTATTGCATATGTTCTCTTAAATAAAGTAATCGAAATAATAATAATCGAAAGTCTCCTATAATAAGTACAATACATGATAAAAATTAAAGATAAAAATTAAAATTAAAAGGATATTTTAAATGAAATGATCATTTACAATTACCTTGTATTTTTATTGCTTTAACCATCGTTATTGGGTTCATAAATGATGAACAAGCTTTTGCAGTTAAAAGTACATATAGTTACATATCGTAACAAAGCATGGTTATATTTAAATAAATATGTCTTTTAAATCTTAAACTAAACGAGAGCTCATTAACCGGAGAAGTAATTAAAATGAAAATCTTCAGCATAATTTGGGCAGTCGGAGCAATTTGAGATTAAACTTAGGTTTTCATTCATTATCATAAAGCAGAACCGTTTAAGTTTGAAACCGTTCCGATTTAAATTCCCCATTTTTTTTTTTCTTTTTAATGCCGCACGTAATTTCTGTAAGGAATATGGCAGCAGTGAATACCGTTGCCATGGTTATGAAGAGCTCGGAAAGACGCGACTGGGGAAAAATACGATTTCAATCTGTCTTCACTTGCGGTCTCGAAAGGGATAAAATTTCCCTTTTAGCGAAACTAATAATCCCCGCTCTCGGATTTGCAGCAATAGAAATCGAAGTTGGTTCTGCGTAATTAAGCTTCGAAAAACTTCAGCTACTTCGTAAATAATTCGGACATTGAAAACTGCGGTTTATAGCAGCTTAAAGGCACTCTGAATTCAAGGCACAGTTATCGTTTTCGCAGACTGTAGGGGAAAGATAACAAGACTGCTTGGTAGGAAATGGATGCAAAAATGGTGTTAATTTAATTAAAATGTGCGTTTGAATTCAGTGGTGTTTAAATTATTAAAATTCAATGTTTTCAGCTGTTTCATACACTTTTAGAAATTAAACTCGGTCGTACAAAAAAAGTTGATGTTAAAGGAATGGAAATTATGTAAATAACCTCAGATTGGGAAATTCGCTCATGTATGTCAAGTTTAATGGCATGCTTTGAATTCAGTTGAAGTCATTATTTTGTATTTCGTATTTTATGCAGAGTTATCATTCCGTAGAAACTGTAGCTCTCCGTACTAACATTCAAATAATATTTTAATTACAATCTAAAAGCGTTTTTAAAGAAATATATAACCCTTGAAATATAACAATACAATATTCGATGAAATTATACGAATTAATAATTTTATTATTATAACATTATATTGAAGTATATAAGATATAAGAATTCTATAAAAAAAATTTTTGAATAAAGTTTTATTTTAGAAATGCTGAACATTGGCGCTGTCGATTAACGAGTTGCTCTATCAAAGTTCATATTTGATCCAGTATATCAGTTTTTTCGTTGCTTATAATTCTCCATTGGTGGCTGGAATACATTGGAAAGAAATTTTGTGTGTCAGTGTCTTAAGCAAAGGCCTACAGTACAAGATTCCTTGGGAACTATTTTGATTATTCAAAAGAGTTTGAAGTGCACACGTGGAGTCAGACGATATGACTGATTTTATAAAGGAGTGAACGGGCATGATGACAAAGTGGCTGGGACTCTGGAGTTCCGTGTCATAGGCTTCGGTTTTGAGTCCATGTAGTGTCATGGATGTTTGTAGTGGTTCGGAATCCACTTTAAATCGTAGGACCCGGTCTGGCATGACTGTAGAGCATTAAAAAAGATGAACATCTCCTCTCTCAAAATCTGCCACTAGGCAGACAACCTTGGTCCTCCATGGGGGTGTAGAGCCAATGAAGAAGAAGAAATTGTAACTGATATTGTATTATCCAGGCTTATCTACGATGAAAGGCTATTGGCACTATATCCACGAGAGAGAAAGACTGTCCAAACCATTTTTGGCAAGATTAAAAAGGACATCTGCTCAAATTTAAGTTTCTTATGGGATAAATTACAAGAAACTTCAACCAGGTAGACCGATTGTCGTTTTGAGACTCTATCACATTTTCCATCCACTTATTTTTTAAATGTAATTCCACCATATACCAGCAATAGAAGTTGAACACTAACCTTCTTAGATGCTAGTTAGTGCATTCTATCTCCAAAGAGTCAATGATGTCTATTCCATATGTTCGTTTAAACAAAGTAATTTAATCGAAAATACTCTGCAATAAATATAATACATGATAAACTAACAGGATATTTTAAACAAAATGATCACTTACAATCACCTTACTTTTTTATTGCTTTGACCATCGTTATTGGGTTCATAAATGATGAACAACCTTTTGCAGTTAAAAGTACATAAATTTACATATCGTAACAAAGCATGGTTATATTTAAATAAATATGTCTTTTACATCTTAAACTAAACGAGAGCTCATTAAACGGAGAAGTAATTAAAATGAAAATCTTCAGCGTAATTTGGGCAGTCGGAGCAATTTGGGATTAAACTTAAGTTTTCATTCATTATCATAAAGCAGAACCGTTTAAGTTTGAAACCGTTCCGATTTAAATTCCGGATTTTTTTTCCTTTTTAAGGCCACACGTAATTTCTGTAAGGAATATGGCAGCAGTAAATACCGTTGCCATGGTTATGAAGAGCTCGGAAAGACGCGACTGGGGAAAAATACGATTTCAATCTGTCTTCACTTGTGGTCTCGAAAGGGATGAAATTTCCCTTTTAGCGAAACTAATAATCCCCGCTCGGATTTGCAGCGATAGAAATCGAAGTTGGTTCTGCGTAATTAAGCCTCGAAAAACTTCAGCTAGTTCGTAAATAATTCGGACATTTAAAACTGTGGTTTATAGCAGCTTAAAGGCACTCTGAATTCAAGGTACAGGTTCTCGTTTTCGCAGACTGTAGGAAAAGATAACAAGACTGCTTGGTAGAAAATGAATGCAAAAATAGTGTTAATTTAATTAAAATGTGCGTTTTAATTTAGTGGTGTTTGAATTATTATAAATGAATGTTTACAGCTGTTTCATACACTTTTAGAATAAAACTCGTTCATTAAAAAGTTAATGCTAAGGGAATGAAAATTATGAAAATGTCTTCAAATTGGGAAATTCGCTCATGTATGTCAAGTTAATGGCCTGCTTTGAATTCAGTTGAAAATATTATTTCGTATTTACTGCAGAAATATCATTCTGTCGAAACTGTAGCTCTGAGTATCAACATTCAAAATATATTTTAGTTACAATCTAAAAGCATTATTAAAGGAATATATATCTAATCGAATATAACAATACAATATTCGATACAATTCAACAAATTAACAATTTTATTATTATATATTATTAAATTGAACTATATAAGAATTCTAAAAAATTATTTTTGAATAAAGTTTTATTTTTGATAAATGCCGAACATTGGCGTGGCTGATTAATGCATTGCTCTATCAAAGTTCTTTTCTTAGCCAATATATCAGCTTTTTTTTCTATATTTTTCGTCGTCCATAATTTTTCACAGAGAGATGTAATCCATTGGAAAGAAACTAGTATGTTGTCAGTAGCTTAACCAAAATCCTTCAATCCAAGATTCTTTGTAAACGATTTTGATTATTCAAAAGGGTTTGAAGTGCACACTTGGAGTCAGACAATATGATTACTGTTATAGAGGAGTAGATACGAATTTTTAGACACATCAATAGCTTCAATTTCGCCATCAAAGGCATTAATTAGTAAGGCTCACATGTAAATATGATCTAAAATGCTCACTATGGATAACCCGCTCTAGAACCTTTCGCACTCTCAAACATACAGCCGTCAGTATAGACGCGCATCCATTCATTCTAGGGTTTGGTTTGTTGCTCTACGGTCATGTTTTTGCACTTTTTGGGCTAATTAGTAATGAATCTACAGTTTAACGTGGATTCCGAACCACTAATAAATATTTATGCCACCGCCAGGTTTCAAACCTAAAGCCTGTGGTACCAATAGCCAGAGCGCGAGCTAATTTTCCATCAGTCCGCCATTCATTCTGGGGTTGATGAATCTCAATAGTCTCCTTTGCAATAGATCTTAATTGTGAATCGCTCATTTCGTTTTTAACAACTCTTTGTATAAGATCAAGATTTATATTCAAATTCAAAAGCCCAAAGCTATAATTATAAAAGAGAGAAATAAATTATCTTTAATCCTGAGATGAATATATTGAAGATGTTAAATCAAATGCAAATCTCTCTCCCGTACATATGCGCAATATATAGTATCGTATCATACTGTACTTTTTGTTTATTAAGTACAAAGGTACAAACGGGGAAGGTACAAAGGGGAGGAGGTAAAATTAGATAATCTTGGTTCAATTCCAAAGAATCAGATTCTCTCTAAGCAGTCTGGATAAATCCAATTTGGGTTTTAAGATTTCTAGACATTTCATTCTTAGAGTTCCTTCAAATAGATTTATGAGTAAGCGCACATTTTTTAATAAAGTAAAAATAATGTATTTTAATTAATCTAATCATAATTAATAATAATTAAACTACATAATTAGTAAAAATAATGCAATTTAATTAATCTTATTATCTACATATCTCTTAAATTTAATTATATAATGTGGTTTAATTAACCAAAAGAAAGTCAGTTCACAATCATGTAGCAGCTAATTGTCAGTTGGGATTAATGAATAAGAAAATATTTTAACAAAATATAGTTTAAATATGGATTAATATTTATATAATATACCACTAAAAGTGTGACATAATTCAGTCTAAGGACTGATTAGAAAACTATTGAAAAATTTAGACTCCCATCTTGAGAAAAAAAATTCACAAAAAAAAATTTGTTTATAGCGAAAAGAATTTCTTTAAACGTTTTATATACTTATGGATATTTTTAAAGAAATTTAATTTTTATCTTTCTAAGATCGACAAAAATATTTCAATAAAAACTTTATACTGATTTTTATGTATCAGATACAGTTTTTTATATTTTTTTTTTTTTTGTTGTTTTATATTTGTTAATTTGTAACATTTTCCTAGGCAGATTTAAATCAATGGTTTTAAAACAAATAATTAATGAATTATATTTTTTAAGATAATTATTTTTCATTATATTTTTCGAGATAATTTTGTTGATAATTTTAAAGTGGTTTGCGGTTTTATACACAATATATATAAAGAGAGTGTTATTAATGGAAATATTTACTAATCAATAAAATCGGAAATGATTTTTTTTTGAGTAAGTAATGAATATGCTGAAGATGTTAAATCAAATGCAATTCTCCCTCCCATACTTACACGCAATATATTGTACCATATGTACTTTTATATTATTAAGCAAATTTCATTATATTATTTACATTTTATTACACACACACAAGCAATATGAATTAAAAACAAAGATAAATGATAATATCAAATAATAATTCTTTATCAAAGCAATTGCAAAATTTTCAAAATTATATTTTATTAAATTCTGTTTAAAATGAGTATTTACTTGTCTATAATTATGTTAGAAAAATAAAGATAATTTCAGAACGACCAAGAATTCTTTAAAAGTACTTCACAAATTACTTATAAATCCAATAGATCTATAATTTTACACAATCAAAAAATGCTTAAATTCATAAAGTTTGGAACCCTTATTAATTTGCACATTCTGTAATTTTTTTTCACTTGTAACTTATTTCACGATGGCCAAAAAACAAAATTAGAAATTTGATGGATGAGATACGGGATTTTTCAATCATGGTTTCTTTTCACTTTTCTTTTTTTTTTATTTGTTTCTCCACCGATAGCTATGTGTGATGATAAATTACTTTTATAATTACTCGAAGTACTACAACGATAATGATATGTGTTTATTCTGTAAATTGCTATGATACATCATTGTAGAATATTAGAAAGCATGTTTTAGATGAAAGAAGGCGATGTTATTAAAATAGCCATCTAAGAAAAACATTAAAAGAGGTTTATTGGTGACAAGAGTTCCATATTATTGATGAATTTGTTTTCAAAAAAATTTTTTTCCTAATAATAATGTTTTTAGACCAATAAAAACATTAGTGTAATTACGGTTGTATATAAAAAAACCAGCAATAATTTTAATTTTTATTTTTAGAAACATTTATAAACATTATAATATAATAAAATGTTTTTTAAAATATTTTAGTATTTATAATATTTTAATATTTTTTAAATTATATTATTTTAAAATTATAATATAATTATGATAATAAAATACTTCTATAATTACTCGAAGACTACAACTGCAGACTATTGTGTTTACTCTGTATGAGGTTAATATGAATTAACAATAAAAATGAGATTTATAAACCGTATTCAAAGTTGTGTGTTTCAAAAGCCTGAAAGGAACCAACCAAAAATCTTATATGAAAACATTAATTTTCTATTGAATATTCGTAATTGCAGAATAAAAAGAAATTTTTTTTTTAAAAGAAATTTACGAAAATTGCTTTTCTATGAATATACATATTTGTTTTTATCACGATACTAAAACTAAATAAAAATTATGAAAAGCAAAATTTATATTATTTGAATTTTTTTAATAGTATTTTTTTCATTTGAAATTATTATTTTTTAATGATTCAGCTACAAAATCTACTGTATATATAACGGGTATTCATTTTCCTTCTACAAATATTAATAATTTATATCAAATGTCAAATGTCTTTTTAAAGATAACTTGTATAAATAACGTAATTTGTAATAAAAATTCATTAATTTCTTTTTACAGCATTAATTTCAAATAGAGGTTTGTTTGATGTGCTTCTAAAATACATATTACTTTGTGCAAAAAAAGCCCCTATAATGATTTTTTTATTAAAGGGATTTTTATATTTAATATTTAATTGATTTATAATTTAATAAAATTATAAAGAGACCTTTAATAGAATAAAAAGCTGTCTGATCAGAAAATGGTAAATACTCCATTTTTATTCAATTACGATAAAATAATTCATGCTCTCAATTTTGAAAATCAGTAATGAATTAAATATTGTAAATGATATAACTTTTTAATTATCGTTCTTCCCATTAAATTATATTCAATGTATGAAAATTAATTATTTATCTCTCATATGAATATACAATGAGAAAAATTAATGATATAATTCCTATTTTATTGCGGCAATCCATTTGAAAATAAAAGAATTAGATGGGATGATTAAATTGTAATACCAAATAATTTTATTTCAATGAATTTTTTATAAATGTTAATATGCCGAAGCTTTATTAGTGAGAGATAGAAATGTATAAATTATAATGAACATCTTAAATTAGGAAGAAATATATGATAAATAATAAATTTTTATATACATTTTGATAAAATTTAATTCTATATATGCAGTTTATTAACTGAAATAAAAGAAAAAAAATGAATATTAAATAAATTTTTCATTTATTAATAATAAATATAAATGTATAAATTATAATAATAAACTTCTAAAATCAAGAAGATATATAACAAATGATTACTTCCCGTATATGCATCTTTCAAAAAAATTAATTTCTGTTTATGCAGTTTATTCACTCATTTAAAAGAAAAAAAATGAATAATAAATATTTTTTTTATTTTTATAGCATCTAACTGTATATAGTTATATTGTTTACAATATCTACAATTGGAAAATTACCGATTTACGAAACGGAATACAATAGTGTTTATTATCGATAATCCATGTTAATTGTGATCGTCTCAAATTCGTTATCGCAGACATAATCTCTCAAAATACACTAATAACTAACTATAAAATACTAACAAAAATCTTACAAAATAAGACTATGTATTTAGAAGAATTATGTATTCACTAATAATATATTATTAGAATTATGTTAGAGTATCATCAGAATTATATATTTAGTTTAATATATTAAATTATGTATTTTTATGTCGTTTAATATCAATAAATTAGTTACAAGTAGTAGTAATTCTAGATCAGAAAAAGTATCATCATATTCATGACTGTAGAATGTATTGTGTAGGATTAAATAACCTATCCCATAAAAAAGTGGCCAAGTGGCTAGTGCTCTGATCATTGGTATCACAAGTTCCAGATTCGAATCCTGGCGGTGTCATGGAGGTTCGTAGTGGTTCGGAATCCACTTTAAACTGTAGGTCCCGGTTTATTTAGCCCTCGTGTGCACAAGATGAAAATAGAGCGACAAATCAAAACAAACCATAAAAATGAAAGCATCTCCTGTCTCGAAATATGCCTGAAAGGAGACGGCCTTTAGCCAGTATGGGACCTGTTGATACAATGAAGAAAATGAGCAGAATAAACAATGAGAACCTTCACAAAATATCCATTTCATAATTTAAAATATTTTGTTAAAACTAAATACTACATTCTTTTCCATATTCATCTATAAAAATAAATCCCACTAATTTCATTACAATTTATGAACCCTGCAAGCTTTCATCCAGACTTTTACGAAAAAAATTATTTCTCTTTTACCACTACAATCATAGAAAAGACAATTCAGAAGATGTGATTGCTATTCAAAGAAGCAGTATTTCCGACCACCCTCTTGTGATAAATCTACATCAACAAATACAATAAAAGAAAGGAAAACTATTCCATTTACCAGGTGATAAACACCAAAAACAGATATGCTACTTATCGATGGGGAGAAAGATACTGCAAACACACACACCACTGATCCTTCCACCACACACCACAGCGAAATAATCCCATACTTTCACCTAGAGAAAAAAACTCTTTAAGATAAAGTTTTCCTCTCACAAAAAAAGAAAAATAATAAATATAAAGAAATGATCTCACACAAAAGATGAAGAGCCCCTTTTTCCATAGCGTACTTCTAACCACGTGTTCATCGCTATAACGTGCAGACTGGTAAAGAAAAAAAATTACGAAACTTTCTTTGGCCTGTTTGCCTGCTTCTTACATATGTAAAAACCCTTTTTCGCCACATTTCGTTCTGTCCTCTATAGGATCTAGGATCACGGTCTCTTGTTTCTATGGCTACCAAAGTTACTGGACTAGTTCTCCGTGGAGGATCCCTAGAGGAGTAAGGGCTTGGAGCAAGTTGGTTGTAAGCACATTTTCCTGTAGCTTTTCCCTTTCTCCGAAAAAGTGAATGGGTATTTCTCTTATTTGTTTTTTTCCCTTCTTTTCGGTTCTCTTTTGTTTTTTGATTATTTTTTTCCCTCTCTCTCTTTTGGGGAATTTCGTTTTTCCGGAAAAAAGGGGAAAATAAAGTAAAAATGGGAATGAATTATTTAATATTTACAGGTAAGGTGGAAATAAGTCTTACTTGATTAGCAGTCGTTCTTGCGAATTTCTTAGCTGGATTGCAGTAAATCCTGAAGACTGGTGAGAATTTGTTTTTTACATTTCTTTTTGCTGCGTTGATAAGAGAAATACTAGTATTTATTTCACTGAAATTGTAATTTGCTATTTTGTAATTTTAACTTTTTTGCAAGCTGATTACAATATAAAGAATGTAGAATTGTAGGAGTTGTCATTTAAAGTATTTTTAAGTGTTTTATAAGATTTTTTTTAAATAATGCAGAATCAGTCTCTTTTAATGAAAATTTGGAAAATACGATTAAAAAACTTCGAAATAAAGTAAAATATATATGTTTACACTAGATTCCATGTTGGAAATAACGTTTTTATGTTTTTTTATTTTATAAGCTTTGTAGAACGGATAATCCTCGGTTGTGGCTATTGTTACAATAGAGGATCTTTCATTGATAGTGAGGAAATAAATTTTTATTACCATATATTATAATTAGAGGCCTAATGACGGAGTGAATAGCGGTCGGTACCACAGTTTTCGAGTTCGAGTCTCGACGTCCCATATATGTTTTTAGTGGTTCGAAATACACTTTAAATCGTAGATAAAACCGTTTAATTTATTTAAGCACTAATAATCGCAAAAAAACTTCTAAGCAATTTTTATTGTTTATCTTTTCGATTTTAAAAATTTTGGCTTATGCTAATATTTAAAATAAATAAAATGGAAATCATCCATTTTTGATTGATGAAAATTATAAATTGAACATTGAACTCAGTATCTTTTAAATAAAAAGTTTCGAATTAATTTCATTTAGAGCAGATTTTAAAGCATTTGTAAAAAAAAAAAAAAATATTTTTGTCATTTATTATCAATAAATTAGTTACAAATCAGTAACAATTCTAGATAAGAAAATGTATCCTAATATTAATGATTGTTGATCGTATTGCATAGGGTTGAAAACTTCAACCCATATACCTAAAAAAAACTGAGGGCTGAAACAACTACCCTATCCCTAACAATATCCCATAACTCCCCCGTCCCCGTTCATAGTTGTATGGAATCTACTTTGTACCGTCCATCACGGTCTAATACCATTGTAGAGCTTGTAGCACTGGCAACCCTACCCCGTAAAAAGTAAGCATCTCCTGTCTCAAAATATGCCAGTAGGCCGACATCTTTTGCCCACCAAGAAGCTTTTGCTAAAATGAAGAAGATGAACAGAATATACAAAATATCCACTTCATAACTTAAAATAATTTCTTAAAACTAAATGCTGCATTCTTTTCTATCTTCATCTAAAAAATAAATCACACTAACTCCATTCAAATTTATGAGCCCTGCAAGTTTTCATTCATACTTTTACGAAAAAAAATTATTTATATTTCACGACTACAAACAAAGAAAAACCCCATTCAGAAGATGTGATTGTTAGTCAAAGAAATAGTCCTTCCAACCATCTTCTTGTGATAAATTTTCATCAACAAATATAATAAAACAAAGAAAAATATTCCATTTTCCAGGTGATCAACACCAAAAACAGATATGCTACTTATCGATGGGGAGAAAGATACTGCAAGCACACACACCACTGATCCTTCCACTACACACCGCCGCGAAATAATCCCATACTTTCACCTAGGAAAAAAAACTCTTTATGACAAAGTTTTCCTCTCACAATAAAAGAAAAAATAATAAATAAAAAAGAAATGATCACACACACACAAAAGATGAAGAGCCCCTTTTTCGATAACGTACTTCTAACCGCGAGTTCATCTCTATAACGTGCAGACTGGTAAAAAAAAGAAAAAAATTACAAAACTTTCTTTGCCCTGTTTCCCAGCTTCTTACGTATATAAAACCCCTATTTCTCCGTATTTCTTTTAGTCCTCTATAGGATCTAGGATCACGCTTTCTTGTTTCTATGGCTACCAAAGTTACTGGACTAGTTCTCCGTGGAGGATCCCTAGAGGAGTAAGTGCTTGAAGCAAGTTGGTTGTAAGCACATTTTCCTGTAGCTTTTCCTTTTCTCCTAAAAAGTGAATGGGTATTTCTCTTATTTGTTTTTTCCCCTTCTTTTCGGTTCTCTTTTGTTTTTTGATTATTTTTCCTCTTTCTCTCTTTTAGGGATTTCGTTTTTAAGGAAAAAAGGGGAAAATAAAAATAAAGATGAGAATGAATTGTTTAATATTTACAGGTAGGGTGGAAATAAGTCCTATTTGATTATCAGTCGTTCTTGCGAATTTCTTATCTGGATTGCAGTAAATCCTGAAGACTGGATAAGATTTTTTTATTCTAACATTTCTCTTTGCTGACATTGACGTTGATATGAGAAGTAGTAGTATTTATTTCACGGAAATTGTGATTTGCTATTTTGTAATTTGTAAGGTTTTTGAAAGTTTGGTGTGATTTGGTTTGTCGCTCTACACTCATTTTGTGCTCAGTTTGGACTAATTAAACTGGGACGTACAGTTTACCGTTGTAGAATCGTAGGAGGTGTCTTTTAAAATATTTTAGACTGAATTAATTTGTTTTCAATAATTCACAATCAGTTTCTTTGAATGAAAACGCAGAAGTTACGATTAATAAATTTCAAAATAAAGTAAAATATGTATGTTTTTACTATATTCCCTCTTGCAAATTACGTTTATTTTTTTTTATTTAAAATAAATATGAATTAGAATTTTAAAAAAAATATATCGTCAAGCGAGATACTATATTCAAAAAATATATATATATATATTTTGTCAAGCGATATATTTGTATGAATCCATCCTATTATGGGTTTAATATGGACACAATTTAGTTGCAGTCTGATGGCCAATTGATTATCGTTCTGGACTTTGGTACTATAGGCTTTTTAGATTCGAATCCTGGCGATGGCATGGATGTTTGTTAGTGGTTCGGAATCCAGATAAAACAATATGTCCCGTTCTAATTAGCCTGAAGTGTGCAAAAATTTACCGAAGAGAGACAAACCTAAATTAGGACTTGTTGGCTTGCGGAACATCCTTTACACAACATTTTATTTCTAGATCTATAGACACGAATCATTATTTTTTAATATTAGTACATAATTTTAATATCATTATCATTGATACAAAAAAATTGTATCAAACAGAGTGCCCATCAAGATGAAGAATAGGGAGAATACATCACAGTATTTATTAATTTCAAATAAAGATTTCTGAAGTCTGACTGAGCATTATTGAAGTCTGATACTGAGAAATATTAATTTTTAATTATAAACTCAAAATAACTCAAAGGCATAAAATTTATAATTAAAAATAATTGCAATTATGTTTAACTAAAATTATTTCATGAATAATATTAGAAAAGCCACTATTTTTGAAAATTCACTATTTTCGAAAATTTCACATCTTACTTTTTCAGAAAATTCATCATCATTAGAAACTTCATATCATCATTATTTCTATCGATTTTTTAAAAAAAAAAGTTAAGATTTATTTTCTAATTTGATTAAATTTAAGGTAAATAAGATTGTATTGAATTTAATTTATGAAGAAGTAACATTACGAGAATTTTATTGCATCGCATTATAATTAAAAAAATTGATTAAATATCAATGACAATTGATATTTACCTTTGCTATGAATAATTTTTAATTCAACATGCAATGTTTAAAAAGGATATCATCCTACTCTTATATGCTTAGAATGTTTAAATTCCCTGAAATAGTTTATAGTGCAAATATTTGCTAAGCTAGGAGTAAATTTCATTATACAAAGAGTTAATTTTTATACAATTGCAAAGAAAGTTTATAAATTTTGAATAAATGTAACACTTGTATAGCCATATTTATTTATCTATAAAATTATAATTTATTAGCGCAGTAAAAAATCCCCAAAAAATTTCTAAAAATTTTTGATTGTTTATCTTTTTAATTTTAAAATTATGGATTATACTAATATTTAAAAAAAAAAAATAGAAATCCTCCATTTTCGATTTATGAAAATTGTAAATTGAATATCGAACTCAATAAATTTCAAATAAAAAATTTCAAATTAATTCCATTTAAACAAGTTTCTTGCAGCGTTTGTAAAAAAAAATATATATATATATATTTTTCTGTCGTTTAATATCAAAAAATTAGTTACAAATAAGTAGTAATTCCAGATTAAAAAATGCATCATAATATTAATGATCGCAAAATCTTTTCTTTGAGGGGAAAACTCTATCCAATAACAAAGAAAAACAACACCTGTCTCGAAATCTGCCAATAGACAGACAGCCTTGGCTCATCATGTGGCTATTGCTGCTATGAAGAAGAAAATAAAAAAAGACCTTCACAAAATATTGATTTCATAATTTAAAACATTGCATTAAAACTAAATGCAGCAGCCTTTTACACATTCAACTAAAAAATAAATCACACTAACTCCATTAGAATTTATGAGACCTGCAAATTTTCAATCAGACTTTTACAACAAAAAAATTTTCTTATATCACTACAAACAAAGAAAAAGCAATTCAGAAGACGTGATTGCTATTCAAAGAAATAGTCATTCCAACGATCCTATTATGATAAATCTGCATCAACAAATACAATAAAAAAAAGGGGAAAATATTCCATTTACCAGGAGATAAACACCAAAAACAGACATTCTACTTATCGATGGGGGGAAAGATACTGCAAGCACACACACCACTGATCCTTCCACCACACACCGCAGCGAAATAATCCCATACTTTTACCTACAGAAAAAAGAACTCTTTAAGATAAAGTTTTCGTCTCAATAAAAGAAAAAATAATAAATATAAAGAAATGATCTCATACACACAAAAGTTGAAGAGCCCCTTTTTCCATAGCGTACTTCTAACCGCGTGTTCATCTCTATACCGTGCAGGCTGGTAGAAAATAAAAAGGAAAAAAAATTACAAAACTTTCTTTTGCCTGTTTCTCACATATATAAAAACCCTTTTTCGCCGCATTTCTTTTGGTCCTCTATAGGATCTAGGATCACGGTTTCTTGTTTCTATGGCTACCGAAGTTACTGGACTAATTCTCCGTGGAGGATCCCAAGAGGAGTAAGGGCTTGAAGCAAGTTAGTTGTAAGCACATTTTCCTGTAGCTTTTCCCTTTCTCCTAAGAAGTGAATGGGTATTTCCCTTATTTGTTTTTTCCCCTTCTTTTGGCTTCGCTTTTGTTTTGGGGCTTTTTTTCCCTCTCTCTCTTTTGGGGATTTCCTTTTTTCGGAAAAAAGGAGGAAATAAAAATAAAGATGGGAATGAATTGTTTAATATTTACAGGTAGGGTGGAAATAAGTCCTATTTGATTATCAGTCGTTCTTGTGAATTTCGTAGCTGGATTGCAGTAAATCCTGAAGACTGGATAATAATTTTTTTTCTTATATTTCTCTTTACTGACTTTGGTAAGAGAAGCTGTATTTATTTCAAGGATTGCGGGCATCGATGTTTGTAAGTGGTTCGGAATCCAGTCTAGTTGGCCTAAAGTGTGCAAAAAAAATGATCTTAGAGTCTCAATCCTCTCAGTATTGTGGGTTAGACGGATCATCCTTTACACAAAACTTTATTTCTAAGTATATCGAGACAAATCATTATTTTTTTATATTGGTTCATAATGATAATATCATTAACCGCTGACACAACAAAATTCTATCAAACTCAGAGTGCTAGTCAGAGTGAAGCATAGTAGAATAGAATACATCACATCATTTCATAAATTTCAAATAAAAATTACTGAAGTCTGACTATACATTATCGAAGTCTGACTGTGAGAAAATTTATTTCTCAATTACAAATAATTCAGAAGAATACTATTTACAATTAAAAAAACTTACAGTTATTTCATATTAAAAGGTTTCATGAACAATATGAGAAACGTTTTTGAAAATTCCACTATTTTTTAAAACTTAATTGAAATTCTACATCATACTTTATCAGAAAATTCATCACTATTTGCTCATTAAAAAGTTCATATCATCATTACTTTTGTGGAATTTTTTATTTTCTCTTTGTTCTAATTTGATTCAATCTAAGGTAACTAAGATTGTAATGTTACTCTTTTATATTGTTTAATTATATAAAATAGTCACATTATGAGGATTTTATTGTATCACATTATTATAAAAAATTGAATAAATATCAATGACAATTTATATTTACTTTTGCTAAAAATAATTTTAAATGTAAAATACAATGTTTAAAAAGCATATCCTCCTACTCTTATATGCTTACTATGTTTAAATCCCATGAAATATGAATGCAAATATTTGATAAACTAGGAAAAAAATTTCATTATACAAATAGTTAATTTTTATACAATTGCAAAATCAGCTTATAAATTTTGAATAAATGTAATATTTGTATAGTTATATTTACTAATCTAAAGAATTAAAATTTATTAACGCACTAAAAAAAATTTTAAAAATCGCCTTGAAATATTTTTAATTGTTTCTTTTTCAAATTTAAATGTTTGAGTTACACTAATATTTCAGATAAATACTATAGAAATTATTCATTTTGTATTTATGAAAATTATAAATTGAATATCGAACTCATTAAATTTTAAATAAAAAGTTTCGAATTATTTCCATTTAAACACGTTTCTTGCGGCCTTTGTTAAACAAAATATTTGTTTTTGTTGTTAGTTAGAAATCAGTAGTAAATCTAGTTCAGAAAATGTATCAAAATATTAATGACTTTATCCCATCAACTTTAAAAAAACTGCTGGCTGAAACCCCTAACCTATCGTCGGTCATAATATAACTATAGAGCGTGTAACGCTGACAACCATACCCCAAAAAAAAAAAAAAACATCGCCTGCCACGAAATCTGCCAGTAGACAGATGGCATTGGCCCAACATGGGCCTGTTGCTTCAATGAAGAAGATGAACAGAACGAACAATGAAAATGTTCATAAAATATCTATTTCATAATTTGAAATAGTTCCTTAAAACAAAATGCTACATTTTTTTCCGTACTAATCTATAAAAATAAATCACACTAAATCCATTATAATTTATGAGCCCTGTAACTTTTCATCCAAACATAAAAGAAAATTATTTCTCTTTCATGATTGCAAAGTGAAAACAATTCCGAAAATGTGATTGCTATTCAAAGAAATAGTACTTCCGCCCACCCTCTTGTGATAAATTTACATCAACAAATACAATAAAAGAAAAAGGAAAAATATTCCATTTATCAGGGGATAAGCACCAAAAACAGATATGCTACTTATCAATGGAGAGAAAGATACTGCAAACATTCACACCACCGATCCTTCCACCGCATATCCCAGCGGAATAATCCCATGCTTTCACCTAGAGAAAAAAAAACTCTTTAAGACAAAGTTTTCCTCTCACAATAAAAGAAAAAAAAATAAGAAATATAAAGAAATGATCTCACACACACAAAAGATGAAGAGCCCCTTTTTCCATACCGTACTTCTAACCGCGTGTTCATCTCTATAATGTGCAGACTGGTAAAAAAAAATAGAAAAGAAAAAAAAAATTACAAAACTTTCTTTGGCCTGCTTGCCTGCTCCTTACATATATAAAAACCCTTTTCCGCCGCATTTCTTTTTGTTCTCTATAGGATCTAAGATCACGGTTTCTTGTTTCTATGGCTACCAAAGTTACTGGACTAGTTCTCCGTGGAGGATCCCTAGAGGAGTAAGGGCTTGAAGCAAGTTGGTTGTAAGCACATTTTCCTGTAGCTTTTCCCTTTCTCCTAAAAAGTGAATGCGTATTTCTCTTATTTGTTTTTTTCCCTTCTTTTCGGTTCTCTTTTGTTTTTTGATTATTTTTTTTCCTCTCTCTCTCTTGGGGCTTTCGTTTTTCCTGAAAAAAGGGGAAAATAAAAATAAAGATGGGAAGAATTGTTTAATATTTACAGGTAGGGTGGAAATAAATCCTATTTGATTATCCTTATTTGATTACTATTATACAATTTCAAAATAAAGTAAAATATGTATTTTTATACTATATTCTGTATTGCAAATTAGGTTTATATTTTTTTTTACTGAAAAATTTTTATGTAAAATAAAATATTAATTCTAATTTCAATAAAAAAAAAATTATTATTTTTTTGTCAAGCGAGATACTTGTATGAATCCTTCCTATTAAGGGTTGAATATGGACATAAATTGGTTGTGACTTGAGGGTCTATTGGCTAGCGCTCTGACGTTTGGTACCACAGACGTTTTTGATTCGAATCCTGGCAATGACATGGATGTTTGTAGTCATTTGGAATCCACTTTAAACTGTAGGTAGACCATTTAATTTATTAAAGCAATAAAAAATCCCGAAAAGCATTTTTATATTCATCTTTCAGATTTTAAAAATTTAGGTTATGCTAATATTTCAAATAAATAAAATAGAAATCCTCCATATGAAAATTACAAATTATCGAACTCATTAACTTTTAAATATAAAGTTTCAAATTAATTCCATTTAAACAAGTTTCTTGCAGCGTTTTGTCGTTTAATATCAGTAAATTAGTTATAAATCAGTAGTAATTATAGATTAAAAAAGTATCATAATATTAATGAATGTAGAGGGTTTTGCGTTGGGTTGAAAATCTTATCCCAAATCTCCTGTCTTGAAATCTGCCAGTAGGCAGACGGCCTTTATCCATCATAGGAGTAGCGCCAATGAAGGAGAATAATGGATTTTTAAACATTGTCTGAAACACTATTATAATTTGAGTGTCAAATTAAAATCTTCCCCGACTCGCGGCTCAGTGATGTCATGCGCAGGTATCGTCCACGAGGACCTAGGTTCAAATTTGCTGGGGGCTTTGTTGCAGTTGCTTTCGATTCAATGGGAGTTGTGACAATATGTATAAAAAGCATCTTGCATCTATAGTCAACATGCCTGGTCAGACCTAAAGGGCTTTCTACCATTTAACACATAAATGAGGTACAGCTAACATTAAAACACTTTCTTCTCCACATCAACCATCGGTGGATAGTCAGAGGGATATATATGTGGTACATAAGCCCCGACGATGTTATACACCAACTAACAAAAAAGTGCTATATTCAGGGTTGTTGTTCCAACAAAGAAGATAAACAATGAAAATTTTCACAAAATATTCATTTGGTAATTTAAAATAGTTCCTTAAAACTAAATGCTACATTCTTTTCCATATTCCTTTATAAAAATAAATCACCCTAACTCCATTACAATTTAATGGGAATTTCTTGCCAGCTTTCATCCAAATTTTTACAAAAAAAAAGTTATTACTCTGTCACAACTACAAACAAAGAAAAAACAATTCAGAAGATGTGATTGCCATTCAAAGAAATACTCATTCCGACCACCCTCTTCTGATAAATCTACATCAACAAATACAATAAATAAAAGGAAGAATATCCCATTTACCAGGAGATAAACACCAAAAACAGATAGGCTACTTATCGATAGGGGAGAAAGATACTGCAAACACAGACACCACTGATCCTTCCACCACACACCGCCGCGAAATAATCCCATACTTTCAACTACAAAAAAAAAAAAAAAAAAACATCTTTAAGATAAAGTTTTCCTCTCACAATAAAAGAAAAAATAATAAATATAAAGAAATGATCTCACACACACAAAAGATGAAGAGACCCTTTTTCCATAGCGTACTTCTAACTGCGTGTTCATAACGTGCAGACTGGTACAGAAAAGAAAAGAAATTCTACAGAAAAGAAATGAAAAAAAAAAAAATTACTAAACTTTCTTTGGCCTGTTTGCCTGCTTCTTACATATATATATATAAACCCTTTTTCGCCGCATTTCTCTTTGTGCTCTATAGGATCTAGGATCACGGTTTCTTGTTTCTATGGCTACCAAAGTTACTGTACTCGTTCTCCGTGGAGGATCCCTAGAGGAGTAAGGGCTTGAAGCAAGTTGGTTGTAAGCACGTTTTCCTGTAGCTTTTCCCTTTCTCCTAAAAAGTGAATGGGTATTTCTCTTATTTGTTTTTTCCCCTTCTTTTGGCTTCGCTTTTGTTTTGGGGCTTTTTTTCCCTCTCTCTCTCTTGGGGATTTCGTTTTTCCGGAAGAAAGGGGGAAAATAAAAATCAAGATGGGAATGAATTGTTTAATATTTACAGGTAGGGTGGAAATAAGTCCTATTTGATTATCAGTCGTCCTTGTGAATTCTTAGTTAGATTGCCGTAAATCCTGAATACTGGATAAGATTTTTTTTTTTTTTTACTATTCTTACATTTCTATTTTCTGATGCTGATAAGAGAAGGAGTTTTTATTTTACGGAAATAGTTATTTGCAGTTTTGCCTTTTGTAACATTTTACATGTGTATTACAGTATAAAGAATGTAGAATCGTAGGAGTTGTCGTTTAAAGTATTATTAAGTTTTTTTTTTTTTTTTTTTTTTGAAGGTTAATCAATTTGTTCTTTAACAATACACAATCTGTTTCTTTTAATGAAAACTCGTAAATTACTATTAAAAACTTTCGAGATAAAGTAAAATATATACTATATGACATGTTGTAAATTAGATTTATACGCTTTACAATCTTTTTTAATTTCAAAAGGAATATTTTTTTTTTATTTAAAATGAAATACTAATTACACTTTCAAAAACTATTTTGTTCTTTTTGTCGTTTATTATTAATAAATTAGTTACAAATTAGTTGTAATTCTAGTTCAGAAAAGTATCATAGTATTAATTATTGTAGAACGTATTGCAAAGGAAAAAACCCTATCCTATGAAAAAGAAAACATCTTCTTCCTCGAAATCTTCCAGTAGGCAGACGGACTTGGTCCAAAATGGTGCTGTTGAATAAACAATGAAAACAATGAAAAGCTTTACAAAATATTCATTTTATAATTTTAAATATTATCTTAAAACTGAATGATACATTCTATTCCATATTCATCCATAAAAATAAATCCCACTAACTTCATTCAAATTTATTAGCCTTGTAAGTTTTTATCCAGATTTTTACGAAAAAAAAAAATCTTATTAATCTTTTACACTACAAGCAAACAAAGAAAACACAATTCAGAAAATGTGATTGCAATTCAAAGAAATAGTCATCCCAACCACATACTTGTGATAAATCTACATCAACAAATACAACAAAAAAAAAAAAAAAGGAAAAATATTCCATTTATCAGGGGATAAAAACCAAAAACAGATATGCTGCTTATCGATGGGGAGAAAGATACTGCAAACACACACACCACTGATCCTTCCACCACACACCGCAGCGAAATAATCCCATACTTTCACCCAGAAAAAAAACCTCTTTAAGATAAAGTTTTCCTCTCACGATAAAAGAAAAATAATAAATATAAAGAAATGATCTCTCACACACAAAAGATGAGACCCTTTTTCCATAGCGCACTTCTAACATCGTGTTCATCTCTATAACGTGCAGACTGGTACAAAAAACATTACAAAAAATTACAAAACTTTCTTTCGCCTGTTTGCCTGCTTCTTACATATATAAAAACCCTTTTTCGCCGCATTTCTTTTTGTCTTCTATAGGATCTAGAATCACAGTTTCTTGTTTCTATGGCGGCCAAAGTTACTGGACTAGTTCTCCGTGGAGGATCCCTGGAGGAGTAAGGGCTTGAAGCAAGTTGGTTGTAAGCACATTTTCCTGTAGCTTTTCCCTTTCTCCGAAAAAGTGAATGGGTATTTCTCTTATTTGTTTTTTTCCCTTCTTTTCGGTTCTCTTTTGTTTTTTGATTATTTTTTTTCCTCTCTCTCTCTTGGGGATTTCGTTTTTCCTGAAAAAAGGGGAAAATAAAAATAAAGATGGGAAGAATTGTTTAATATTTACATGTAGGGTGGAAATAAATCCTATTTGATTATCAGTCCTTCTTGTGAGTTTCTTAGCTGGATTGCAATAAATCCTGAACACTGGATAAGATATTTTTTTTTTATTCTTACATTTCTAATTTGCTGACATTGACAAGAGAAGTACTATTATTTACTTCACATAAATTGTGATTTGCTGTTTTGTAATTTGGAACTTTTTTGTTGTATTTTGATTACAGTATAAGGAATGTATAATCGTATGAGTTGTCGTTTAAAGTACTATTAAGTGTTTTTTTATGACTGAATCAATTTGTTTTTCTTAATAATACACAATCAGTTTCTTTTAATGTAAACACTGGCATTACTATAAAAAAAAAATTTGAAAATAATGTAAAATATATATGTTTATACTATATTCAATGTTGTAAATTACGTTAAAATTTTTATTTTATTTTATAAGTATTGAAGAACGTTTACTCCTCGATTGTAGTTACTGTTACAATAGAGGATATTTCATTGATAGTGAGAATCCAAGTTGCTATTACTATATATTACAATTAGGGGCTTGATGTCCGAGTGAATAGAGGTCGCTGCCACATGTTTTTGGATTCGAGTCTCGAAAGGTCCTATATATGTCTGTAGTAATTAGAAATCAACTTTAAATCGTAGATGGACCTTTTAATTTATTAAAGCACTAAATGATCCCCAAAACACTATGAAAAATTTTTTATTGTTCATCTTTTCGATTTTAAGACTTTGGGTTATGCTAATATTTAAAATATGTACAATAGAATTTCGCCGTTTTAGATTTATGGAAATTATGAATTGAATATCGAACGCATTAAATTTTATGTAAAAAAGTTTCGAATTTATTACTTTTAAACAAATTTATTGCAGCGTAAGGTTAAAAAATATTTTCCATCGTGCCTTTTTATATCCATAAATTAGTTACAAATCAGTAGTAATTCTAGATCAGAAAAGGTATCATAATATAAATAACTGAAGAAGAAGATACAGGCAACCCATGAAGAATATACAGAGAATAAACAATAACAACTTCACAAAAAAAAACATTTAAAAATTTAAAATATTTTTTTAAACTACATTATTTTCCCAAATTCTTCTAAAAAATAAATCACAATAATTCCATTAGAATTTAGGAGCCCTGTAAGTTTTCATCCAGGTTTTTAAGAAAAAAAATCATTTCTCTTTTCCCATTGCAAACAAAGAAAAACAATGCAGAAGATGTGATTGCTATTCAAAGAAATAGTCATTCAAAGAAATAGCCTCTTGTGATAAATCTCCATCAGTAAATACAATAGAAAAAGGGAAAATATTTCATTTACCAGGAGATAAACATCAAAAACAGATAGGCTACTTATCGATGGGGAGAAAGGTACTGCAGACACTCACACCATTGATCCTTCCACCACACGCCGCAGCGAAATAATCACATACCCTCATTTAGACAAAAAAATCTTTTAAGATAAATTTTTCCTCTCACAAAAAAAGAAAAAATAATAAATATAAAGAAATGATCTCACACAAAAGATGAAGATCCCCTTTTTCTATAGCGTACTTCTAACAGCGTGTTCATCTCTATAACGTGCAGACTGGTAAAAACAAAAAGGAAAAAAAAAATACAAAACTTTCTTTGGCCTGTTTGCTTGCTTCTTACATATATAAAAACCCTTTTTCGCCGCATTTCTTTTTGTCCTCTATAGGATCTAGGATCACGGTTCCTTGTTTCTATGGCTACTAAAGTTACTGGACTACTTCTCCGTGGAAGATCCCTAGAGGAGTACGGTCTTGAAGCAATTTGGTTGTAAGCACTTTTTCCTGTAGCTTTTCCCTTTCTCCTAAAAAGTGAATGGGTATTTCTCTTATTTGTTTTTTCTCCTTCTTTTCGCTTCGCTTTTGTTTTTGGCTTTTTACCCTTCTCTCTCTTTTGGGATTTCGGTTTTCCGGAAATAAGAGGGAAATAAAAATAAAGATGGGAATGAATTGTTTAATATTTACAGGTAGGGTGGAAATAAATCCTATTTGAATATCAGTTGTGTTTGTGAATTTCTTAGCTGGATTGTAGTAAATCCTAAAAACTGGATAAATTTCCTTTTTTTATTATTCTTACATTTCTCTTTGCTAAAGTTATTAAGAAGAAGTAGTATTTATTTCACAGAAATTGTGATTTGCTACTTTGTATTTTGTAACTTCTTTACAAGTTGAGTACAGTAAATCCTGAAGACTGGATAAGATTTTTTTTTCCTTCTTTCTTTTCTCTTTGCTATTCTAAGCGAATATTATTTATTTTACAGAAATTGTGATTTGCTATTTTGTAACTTATAGTTTTTTTTTGTATGTTTATTGCAGTATAAAGAATATAGAATTGTATGTTCGGTTTAATTTGTCGCTCTGCGGTCGTTTTTTGCAAACTTTGGGGCTAATTGGACTGGGACCTACAGTTTAACGTTGTAGAATCGTAGGAATTGACTTTTAAAGTATTTTTAGCAGCTTGGTGACCAAGTGGCTAACGCTCTGGCCTTTGGTATCACAGGCTTCAGGTTTGAATCCGGGTGGCGGCATGGAAGTTTGTGAGTGGTTCGGAATCCCCTTTAAACTGTGTGCCCCTTTCTGTTTAGCTCTCGAGTGCACAAGACCGTGGATCGACAAACCAAACCAAACTTTAAAGTATTTTTTAAGTGTTTTATTACGACTGTATTAATTTGTTTTTTACTATCGACAATGTTTTTTTTTAATAAAATTGCGGATTTACGATAAATTTCAAAATAAAATTAAAGTGATATGTTTATCCTATATTTCATATCGCGAACTAAGTTTATATGTTTTCAATCTTTTTTATTTCAAAAACTTTTTTATTTAAATTAAAATATTAATTAGAATTTCCAAAAAAAAAAAAAATATTACGTCAAGCGAGATACTTGCATGAATCCGACTTAATATGTGTTTAATATGGACGCAGTTTAGTTACGGCCTGACGGCCAATTGGCTAGTGCTCTGGACGTAAGTACCACAGGCGTTAGGTTCGAATCCTAGTGATGGCATGGACGTTTGTTAGTGGTTCGGAATCCACACTCAGCTGTAGCTACCAGTCTAATAAGTCTAAAGTGTGCAAAAACCAAACCGTAGAGCGACAAACCCAATGTAAGCATTGTGGACTAGATGGACTATCTCTTACACAACATTTTATTTCTAGACCTATAGAGACGAATGATTATTTTTTTTAATATTAGTACATAATCTTAATATCATTAATCAATGACACATCAAAATTGCAGCAAACTCAGAGTGCTTGTCAGGATGAAGAATAGGGGAGAATACATCACATCATTCCTTTAATTTCAAATAAAATTTTTTGACGTATGATTGTGAGAAGCATTAATTTTCAACTACAAATAATTCAAAGGCATGAAATTTATAATTAAAAAACGTGATAATAAAGGATAAAAAAATCTTTTTAAAGCGATTTCATCAATAATATGAGAATCCATTTTTTTTTAAAGTTCATTATTTTTTAAAATTTAAATGTTATTTCACGTGAAACTTATTCAAAAAATTCATCATCATTTGATCATTAAAAAGTTCATACCATCTACTCTTTCGTGACATTTTTTTTTAAATTTAGTTTATCTTTAAGGTCCTAATTTAATTATATCTAAGGTAAATAAAATTAAATTGGATTTAATTTATGAAAAAATAACATTACGATAATTTTATTGCATCACATTATAATTAAAAAAATGATTATCAATGACAATTGATATTTACTTTTGCATATGAATAATTTTAAATTTAATAAAAAATGTTTAAAAAGGATATCATCCAACTCTTATATGCTTAGAATGTTTAAATCCACAGAAATAGTTTATAGGTACGCAAATATTTGCTTAACTAGGAGTAAATTTCATTATACAAATAGTTAATTTTTATTCAATTGCAAAGTAAGCTTATAAATTTTGAATAAATGTAATATTTGTATGGCTATATTTACTTATCTACAGAATTATAATTTATTAGCGCACTAAAATATCACCAAAAAACTCCTAAATTTTTTTTTAATTTTTTATTATTTTAAATTTAAAATTGTGGGTTTATGCTAACATTTCAAATAAATTAAATATAAATCCTCCATTTTCGATTTATGAAAATTATAAATTAAATACCGAATTCATTCAAAATTAAATAAAAAGTTTCATATTAATTCCATTTAAATAAGTTTCTAGCAGCGTTTTTTTAAACAAATATTTTTCTTTTTGTCATTTAATATCAATAAATTTATTACAAATCAGTGGCAATTCTTGATCAGAAAAAAAGTACATAATATTAATGGCTGTAGAGCATTTAGCGTTGGGCTGAAAACTCTATCCCATAAAAAAAGAAAAATATCACCTGTCTCGAAATCTGCCAGTAGATAGACGGGTTTGGCCGACCATGGGACTATTGCACCAATGAAGAAGAAAATAAACATTGAAAATTTTCTTAAAATATCAATTTCATTATTTAAAACAGTTCCTCAATGCGACTAAATGCGACATTTTTTTCCCAAATTCATCTTTAAAACAGTTCCTTAAAATTAAGTGCTACATTTTTTTCGTAAATTCATCTATAAAAATAAATCACTCTAACTCCATTAGAATTTATGAGCCCTGTAAGCTTCCATCCAGACTTTTACGGGAAAAAAATTATTTCTCTTTCATGACCACAAATAAAGAAAAAAACAATGCACAAAAAGTGCTAGCTATTCAAAGAAATAGTCATTCCGACCTCCCTCTTGGGATAAATCTACATCAGTAAATACAATAAAAAAGAAAAAATATTCCATTTCCCAGGCGATAAACACCAAAAACAGATATGCTACATATTGAGGGAGAGAAAGATACTGCAAACACACACACCGCTGATCCTTCCACCACACACCGCAGCGAAATAATCCCATACTTTCACCTAAGAAGAAAAAATTTTTAAGTTTTCCTCTCACAATGAAAGAAAAAATAATAAATATAAAGAAATGATCTCACACACACACAAAAGATGAAGAGCCGTTTTTTCCATAGCGTACTTCTAACCGCGTGTTCATTTCTATAACGTGCAGACTGGTAAAAACAAAAAGAAAAAAAAAAAAAAAAATACGAAACTTTCTTTGGCCTATTTGCCTGCTTCTTATACATACATATATAAAAACCCTTTTTCGCCGCATTTCTTTTTGCCCTCTATAGGATCTAGGATCACGGTTTCTTGTTTCTATGGCTACCAAAGTGACTGGACTCGTTCTCCGTGGATGATCCCTGGAGGAGTAAGGGCTTGAAGCAAGTTGGTTGTAAGCACATTTTCCTGTAGTTTTTCCCTTTCTCCTAAAAAGTGAATGAGTATTTCTGTTATTTGTTTTTTTCCCTTCTTTTCGGTTCTCTTTTGTTTTTTGGTTATTTTTTTTTTCTCTCTCTCTCTCTTGGGGATTTCGTTTTTTCCTGAAAAAAGGGGAAAATAAAAATAAAGATGGGAATGAATTGTTTAATATTTATAGGTAGGATGGAAATAAATCCTATTTGATTATCAGTCCTTCTTGTGAGTTTCTTAGCTGGATTGCAATAAATCCTGAAGACTGGATAAGATATTTTTTTTATTCTTACATTTCTCTTTACTGACATTGACAAGAGAAGTACTATTATTTACTTCACGTAAATTGTGATTTGCTGTTTTGTAATTTGGAACCTTTTTGTAGTATTTTGATTACAGTATAAGGAATGTATAATCGTATGAGTTGTCGTTTAAAGTACTATTAAGTGTTATTTTAAGTGTTTTTTTTAATAATACACAATCAGTTTCATTTAATGTAAACTCTGGCATTACTATAAAAGAATTTGAAAATAATGTGAAATATATATGTTTATAGTATATTCAATGTTGTAAATTACGTTTATATTTTTATTTTTTATTTTATAAGTATTGAAGAACGTTTACTCCTTGATTGTAGTTACTGTTACAATAGAGGATACTTCATTGATAGTGAGAAGCCAAGTTGTTATTACTATATATTACAATTAGGGGCTTGATGTCCGAGTGAATAGAGGTCGGTGCCCCATTTTTTTGGATTCGAGTCTCGACGGTCCTATAGATGTCTGTAGTAATTAGAAACCAACTTTAAATCGTAGATGAACCTTTTAATGTATTAAAGCACTAAATGATCCCCAAAACACTCTCGAATAATTTTTTATTGTTCATCTTTTCGATTTTAAGACTTTGGGTTATGCTAATATTTAAAATAAGTAAAATAGAATTTCGCCGTTTTAGATTTTCGGAAATTATGAATTGAATATCAAACGCATTAAATTTTATGTAAAAAGTGTCGAATTTATTACTTTTAAACAAATTTATTGCAGCGTAAGGTTAAAAAAATTTTTCATTGTGCCGTTTAATATCCATAAATTAGTTACAAATCAGTAGTAATTCTAGATCAGAAAAGGTATCATAATTTTAATAACTGAAGAAGAAGATACAGGCAACCCATGAAGAATATACAGAGAATAAACAATAACAACTGCACAAAAAAAAAACATTTAAAATTTTAAAATATTTTCTTAAAACCACATTCTTTTCCCAAATTCTTCTAAAAAATAAATCACAGTAACTCCATTAGAATTTAGGAGCCCTGTAAGTTTTCATCCAGACTTTTAAGAAAAAAAATCATTTCTCTTTTACCATTTCAAACAAAGAAAAACAATTCAGAAGATGTGATTGCTATTCAAAGAAATAGTCATTCCGACCACCCTCTTGTGATAAATCTCCATCAGTAAATACAATAGAAAAAAGGGAAAATATTTCATTTACCAGGAGATAAACATCAAAAACAGATATGCTACTTATAGATGGGGAGAAAGATACTGCAAACACGCACACCACTGATCCTTCCACCACACACCGCAGCGATATAATCCCATACTTTCATCTAAGAAAAGAAAAAAAAAACTCTTTAAGGTAAAGTTTTCCTCTCACAATGAAAGAAAGAATAATAAATATAAAGAAATGATCTCACACACACACAAAAGATGAAGAGCCGCTTTTTCCATAGCGGACTTTTAACCGCGTGTTCATCTCTATAACGTGCAGACTGGTAAAAAAAAAAAGAAAAGAAAAAAAAAAATTACAAAACTTTCTTTGGCCTGCTTGCCTGCTTCTTAACATACATATATAAAAACCCTTTTTCGCCGCATTTCTTTTTGTCCTCTATAGGATCTAGGATCACGGTTTCTTGTTTCTATGGCTACCAAACTTACTGGACTAGTTCTCCGTGGAGGATCCCTAGAGGAGTAAAGGCTTGAATCAAGTTGGTTGGAAGCACATTTTCCTGTAGCTTTTCCCTTTCTCCTAAAAAGTGAATGGGTGTTTCTCTTATTTGTTTTTCCCCTTTTTTTCGCTTCGCTTTTATTTTTGGCTTTTTTCCCCCTCTCTCTTTTGGGGATTCCGTTTTTCCGGAAAAAAGGAGGAAATAAAAATGAAGATGGGAATGAATTGTTTTAATATTTACAGGTGGGGTGGAAATAAGTCCTATTTGATTATCAGTCGTTCTTGTGGATTTCTTCGCTGGATTGCAGTAAATCCTGAAGTCTGGATGTGATTTTTTTTTATTCGTACGTTTCTCTTTGCTGACGTTGCTAAGAAGAAGTAGTATTTATTTCCTGTAAATTATGATTTACAGTTTTGTAATTTGTAACTTTTTTACAAGTTGATTACAGTATACGCAAAGAATGTAGAATCATTGGTTTGATTTTTTGCTCTACTGTCATTTTGTAGACACTTTGACCGGAACCTACAGTTTAACGTTGTATGATCGTAGGAGTTGTATTTTAAAGTGTTTTTAAATGTTTTATTACGACTACATTAATTTGTTTTTGATAATTGACAATCAATTTTTTTTAAAGAAAACTGGGAAATTTCGATTAATAAATTTCAAAATAATGTAAAATATATATGTTTATACAATATTGCATGTTGTAAATTACGTTTAAATGTATTTTTTTAATTTAAAAGGTTTCATTTAAAATAAAATATTAATTAGAATTTCAAAGAAAAAAATCGTTAATCGAAATACTTGTGTGAGTAAATCCTAATATGGGTTTAATACAGACACAAATTAGTTCCAATTGGCTAGCGCTCTGGTCTTTGGTATGACAGGAAGTTTAGGTTCAAACCTGGCGGTGTCATGGATGTTTGATAATTGCTCGGAATCCGCATTAAACACTAGGTCCGTATCTAAATAATCTAAAGAGGGTAAAAAATACGACTATACAGCGATAAACCAAACCTAGGCATTGTGGAGTAGATGGACCATCCTTTATACAAAAGTTTATCTATATACCTGCAGACGAATTATTATTCTTTTAATATTAGTAAATAATCTTAATATCATTAGTAACTGACACGACAAAGTTGTATCAAACTCAGAGTGTTCGTCAGGTTGAAGAATAGGAAAGAATTTATCACATCATTTATTAATTTCAAATTAAGATTTCTGAATTCTGATTGCGGATTATTGAAGTCTGACCTTGAGAAACATTATTTTTCAATTACAAATAATTCAGAGGCATAAAATTTATAATTAAAGGTACTTGGAAATAATTCAAATTAAAAGAACATGTTTAAAACCTTGTTTAAAAGTTCACTGTTTTTGAAATTTTAAGTTAAATTTCATATCACACTTGTTCAAAAAAATTCATCATCATTTGTTAATAAAAATTAATTTCACACATTATTTCTACTGAATTTTTTAAAAATATCGTTAAGATTTATTTTCTCTTTGTTTAAGATTCTAATTTTATTAAATCTAAGATTAATAAAATTGTAATGTATTTAATTAAATGAACAAATAACATTACTAGGATTTTATTATATCACATTATTATAAAAAAATTGATTCAATATCAATGACAATTGATATTTACTTTTGCTATGAATAATTTTAAATTCAACATACTATGTTTAAAATGATATCTTATAAGCTCAAAATGTTTGAATACCGTGAAATAGTTTATATGTATGCAAATATTTGCCTAACTAGGAGTAAATTTAATTATACAAATAGTTCATTTTTATATAATTGCAAAGAGAGCTTATAAATTTTGAATAAATGTAATATTTGTATAGCTATATTTACTATTACTGCAGAATTACAATTTATTAACGTGTTGAAAAATCTGGAAAAAAATGTCCAATCTTTTTTTTTAATTGTTTACTTTTCAATTTTAAAATTTTGGGTTGTGCTAATATTTCAAATAAATAAAAGAGAAATCATAAGTTTTTGTTTTATGGAACTTATAAAATGAATATCGAGCTCTAACTTTTAAATAAAAGTGTCGCATTAATTTCATTTAAACAGTTTTCTTGCAATGTTAAAAAATATTTTCTTTTTGTCATTGGATATCAATAAATTAGTTACAAATCAGTTGTTATTCTAGATCAGAAGAAGGGCCATAATATTTAATGAAGTGTAAATAATCTTTTTAATCATAAACTTATACTTTTTGTTAATTAGTGTAAAATTAAACTTTGGATTTTTCCCCTACCAATCTTGTCTAGAAAAAAAATCTATTTTTCAAAAATATTTTTAAGAAATAATTTAGAATATTAGAAACATTTTAATGCAACCACATTTAAATCTGAAAAAAGATACGGTTACAGTATCAAATAAAAGGTATTTGAAAAAAAATTTAATGTATTTTTTACTCTTTCATAGTGATTTTCTTACTTTTCTGAAAAATTATTTAAAAAATTATAATTCTAAAAATATAATATTTTACATGAATGTTTAACTTATATATCTTTATTCAGTTTATTAATAGTGCCGTTACATTTTAATATATAACATGATATATAACATTTAATATATTTTTAGGTCTTTTTTGATCTTCTGTATTTTTAAAACATTATTAACTATTAGATATGTTTAAAATTTGAGGTTTCAAGAATAAACATATTATTTAGCTCTGTAGTATGCACGTTGGGCAACCAGATTGTAAGTGGGTTGGGTTGAGATACTTAAGATACAGGTTTGAGAACTCACAGATTTATTTACACACTCATAAACACCACACATATACAATTAAAGACATACAATATTTGACACAGTTAAAGACAGATAATTATAGATTTGTAGAAGAACTCCACTTCTAAATTAGAAACCCGAAACTTGGATATGCTCAGGGTGCGCAAAATATACTTTCTTTCATGTTGAATTTCTGTTGGTCAACTAATGCGCGGGGTTGCGCTAAATATATTTCCTCTTGGAGTTCAACTAATTGTTTCCCAACAGAATTCGTGTGTTGCACTGTACTTCCTCTCGGGTGAGAGTCTGGAGTCCAACTGTCCATTTCTCCTGAACGAGACAGGGGACGCTGTTGCTTGAATATAGGAGGCAGCAAGGTCACAGCTCCTATTTGATACAATAATTTAAATTGTACTTTTTATCTCTTAAAAGTTGTCTTTCCGGAAACAAAGCTTAAGTTTATTACTAAATGATTTTATTAGTTAAGTTAAGTTAAATTAAGTTTATTTTATTTTTTATTTGCTAAATTATTTAAAGAAATTATTAATATTTAAATTAAAATTATTATTATTATTATTATTATTTTAATTATTGTAAGAAATATATCAATTTAATTATAAAAAAGAATATAATTTCTCAAACACTAAAACTTATTTATAAAAGATACTGAAATTTCAATCAATGATGTATAAAATTTTTGTTTTATGATGAGTTGTAAAAAAGCGTTATAATGATCCATTTTTTTTACTCGGAAGGTACTATGTTGCCCATTATAAAATTTTTGTTGGATATTTATTTATAACTGATTTATTTGTATGTTTATTTACTTTTTGTCAATATAAAAAAAATAATACCTTTATTTATTTAGAACTATAAATTAATGGATAGAAAATAATTATATGAAAAAGGTACATGTTTCCAAATGGAATTTAATTTATAAACATTATAAATTATTTATTATTTTTAATTTATAAACATTATATTTTGTGTTATTTGAAAGTTGGGGGGGATAAAAAATACTTTTAAAAATATAATGTACCTTTTCATATTCAACTGAATCTACTGCAGCTTTACAAATTTTTAATGAGGGTTTATAGTAAAGTATTTTGTATTTACTATCTGCACTACATTGAATATCATGTTTAAATTATTTTTATTTCGGTGCTTATTTAAAATATTAATACAAATTCAGAGTAAATACATTTTTTAAAATAATTTCAATTTTGGAACACTTTTTATACCGTGAATTTCGAGCAATTTTTTTTACTAGTAACAAATAATATCTTTTCGCTTTATATACACATATTTTATGAATTTTATAATAAGTTTATTATAATAGTTTTTAAATATTAAAATATTTAATTTTCATTGTTATTTAAACTATAAAATATTTATGATAAGGTACGTAAATGAGTTTTTAGAGTTTAAATAAAAATATTATAATTCGTGGAGTTTTATGAATTTAAAATGAATTATTCTAGATATGAATGAATTAAACATTGTTGCCCATAATTTGATATGTAGAACTAATTATTATAATACAATAATCAAATGTGCTTTGATTTCAAACTAATTAAAGCAGATAACTGTCTAATAACAATATAAAAAAATGTTTCTCACAGCTTGAAAATCTAAAGAGACATAATGTTGATACTACTGTGCCCCTTCAATCGACTCAAAAAGGTGTCCCCGGAGTGATCTTTTGAGTTTAGGGAATAGCCAGAAGTTGCATGGTGTGAACACGCTGGTTGTAGAATGATTTCGGTTTTATTTTTGGCGAAAAAGTCGCGAAGAATCAATGCAGTGTGAGCTGGCGCATTCAATGTTTTCGATACCAATCGAGATTTGACGCGTTTGAGGCCCAAAATGGAATCGACAGATCCTTTTAAAGTTCCGGCATTATCATCAAGGTCTCTAATTGTAAATCTACGGTTTTCAAGCAACAAATCTTTAATTTTTTGGGCTTAAGCTTCGTCGGTTGAGGTTGATGGTCGTCCAAAGGGCTCTTCGTCTTCAACGCGTTCTCTGCCTTCTTTGAACTGTTTATACTATTTTTAAACATGTCTTTCAGATATAGGAATGCTCACCAAATGCCTTTTGCAGCATTCTATACTTTTCCGCAAACAAAATTTAATGCAAGTTCTTTGCTTAATTAATTCAGACATTTCAAAAATCGCCGGAATGAGGTTTAGCGTCTCACAAGGCCAAGTGTAACTCAAACACTAATGAATATTTTGACGTCAAATTTCACACAAGGACAGTGTCAGCAACCTAAAAAAGAAAAAAAATTTAAATTCATAAGCCCCAGGAATTTTAAATTAAAAAATTGCTTTAACTTTTTGGATAAAATTAAAGCAATTTTATGGATAAAATTATTGCCCTAACTTTCTGACAACAAAATTAAAATTTCTATATAATTATTTTTTTTATAATTTCTGACTACGAATTTTTGGAAGAAGTTAATAAATTCAGAAGAAAATATAAGAGTTGCAATTTTTTATGTTATACTGAAACATACACATTCACAAACACACCTATTTTATATATATCTTCAATTAACAAAAATCATATGTAAACAAATTTGTGTCATTATTTTTTTCTTAAAATATATTGATTGTTATTTATCGCATTAACATGATTAATTTCATTTTTTATATCAACATTCAAATGATTAATTTCATTATTATATTAATATTTTTAAGGTATTTTATTTAACCTAAATACAACTTTATGTGCCTTTATGGGAATTTATATAAAAATCTTCTTAGCATATATGGAACACTGCATCTATCACAAATGGTAAACTAATCCCCCCTATCTGAGTCAGACAACAAGTGAACAAATTCTCTCAGGGAAAGAGCAGAAATGCTGCGAACCCAGAAGTATGTGTAGACGTGCCTTGATGCTTGTTCTTGGATAATGCAAGAAAAAGCGATGCGATGCAGTAGCGCAACCACTCCGGGAAATGTGAAAGAAGAAACATTCAGGAGATGCTTTCTTTTATTAGATTTCGCTTAATGCACAAGATGAACCTTGTCCTCTGCTCCGCAATGAGATTCACATCTACTGGAAAGAGATCGGCAGCAAATGCATCATTTCTTTTCTTCTAAAATAGGAATTGCTTTAATGTATTTTATATTATAGAGATAAATATCAGTTGAGCATAGTTTAAATCTGTTTAAAGTAGAGGTAATATTATTACTTTCATTTATAAACTGAGTGATTCTGAAATAAGTAAAAGAAATCATGAGTGCTAATCATTTGGGGAAATCAGATAGGAAGTATTTCTTCCTGCTAAAGATATTTAATAATTCAATATGCAATGTATTTCTAGAATTATTGGTTTTGTCTTTGTGCGACTTTTAAAATAAAATTTCGATATATTAACATTAATTTCAACGTCCCGTATGGTATGTTCTTTCGTGAACCAGTTATTAGTTAGTTTATGAATAATAACGATAAAGTAACGATAAATATTGTATAACGCTAAACATAGTACGATGCAATGTTTTTCAGTGATTCTAAAGAAGATACTGAAAGCTTAAGATTAAGCATTTTGAAGAGGAATCATTTTGCTCATTTAACCAGTCAAATGCAAGTTTAATGCGTAATAGTTCAACAATAAACACGGTACATTCATTACGAATTATATATTGATTGAATTCTAATCTATTATCATTTTATTACAAGATCATTTTATTTTTCAAAACAAAATCGGGATATTTAGCTGTATTATTTATTAAAATTTGTTAAGATAGCACTGTATATTTGCAACATATAACAGACGAAACACAATTATATAACAAGTATTTATAAAATCATCTTAAAATCTAATTAATTAAGACTAAATTAGGCTAAAGTAGAATCTTAATTAATTGTAGACCACAAATAGTCCGCAACATAATGCATCTTTATATTCTTCGAAGTAATTTAAGATTGATCTTTTTGTTTAGTGCAGAATCTTATTCAGTGAAGGCATAAGAAATGAAAAGTACAATACTAATAAATAATGGAAGAATAATTTTATTTAATTTCAAAAGAGTAGCAAGTAATGTGTTTTAATGCTTAATCCAAACTATAATTTGTGAAATATATAAGATACATGATTTTTCCAGCAGAAATGTCTTCTTCGGAGATTTTTTTTTTCTTCACTTACGATGAAAAAAAGTAGAAATACATTGAGAAATAAAGAAAACTTGTGGAAGAATTTTTTTTCTTTTTAATAAGCATTATTTTAAGTAAACATGAGCACTAGAATTCTTTTGTCCAATTTGATCTCTTTTAATAGAGATCAATTTGTAGTCTGCTTTGATGTTTTTTCATGTTGGAACCCGAAGTGATTATAGTTGTTCAATTTTTCAAGAAATCGTCTGTTATAGAGAAAATGTTGCTACGAATTCTCCTTTCATTCAAAATGTTAATAATGTTGGCCATCATACCACCATCAAAAACTCCTTGAATGTCTAAAAAATTTAGAGTGCATAACAATTTCCTTTTTTCCACAGTATTCTTCGAACGCGAAAGGACATATTCGTCACTTTTTTGCACAGTGAATTCATATTGATCGTTGCTAAGTAGATTTTCATTTTGTAAAAACCACATGATTCTATTAAAAAATAGTTATTCGAGATATTTCTCAAAAGAAGAAAGCAGACTGACACTTCGGGCATTGTCTAGGTTTGGAGCTTTAACAGTAAAATTTTTAAGAATTAGAATAACGTGAGAATTTTTCCGTATATCTGGGAACTCTAAGATTTAAATATGCACTAAAGATATTGATAAATAAACGAAGAAAAAAATGATGGAACTGTATTATCTCATTTGAGATATCGTCTGATCCAGAAGTCTTTTGAGCTTCAGATATCGTCAATTCAGGAGTCTTTTGAGAATTTTTTTTTTCAATTTTTGAATGACACCGTTCACATTAACTTGGGTAAAAGGAGGATCTTCTCACATTTAAACACATACACATTTGTATATATACAAGTGTGTCTCACCAGTTCATGGTTCACCATTACTAATTTGAATATTTAGTATGCAGTTGCTATGAATTGATGGGTCCTATGCCCTAGAACTTTTAATCCTTTTATTTCCTCTGCACTGGCTTAAAGTGGATAGGCAGATTAGAGAGTGGGCTCTCTATAATCTAACAACAATCCATCGGATTACTGAGAGTGACCCGATTGCATAGTACGCTCAATAGAAAAGTGCACTCTAGTTTGTACTACATCTGAACTTCAATGAAAACCAAGACTAAAACATTTTGTATATTTGTGTATTTCATGACATAATAAAATTAATAACATAACTTAAACACACAAATTATGGCAAATTAATTATTTTTTTCCTATAAAAATAGATCATGTTTATTAATAATTAAGATACTTGCTAATTTACTTAAAATAAAAAAACTGGACCAACAAAATTAATACTTTGATTCATCTTTAATACATTAATGCAATGAAAATAAAAAACTTAATGAAACTTTCTTGCAAAACAAGTGACACAGCGAAAATTTTCTTTTCATTTTCCAAATAATTTTTTTTCGTTTTAATGATATAGCTATCACTTTTAATGCGTTTTTGATTTTTGCTTTTTCACTTTAAACATTATTTTATCTCAAATAAAAAATTAAATTACGTTAATTAATAAATTATTTTTAAAAAGTTTTGTTTACGTAATATGAAATTGGAAACAATTTGTCGAATAAATTAAATAATTAAAACGGGTATTTTTTGAAATACATAAAAATTTGAAATAAATGATTAAAAAAAAAAAAACACTGGCGAAAGCATCATCTTCCGTTTAAGCGATAAAATATTTACTTTTTCAAAGGTCACATTTTTACTTTTTTAGTCTGACAGAAAAGGTCATCATAAATATACAAATAAATATTGGATAAATGGTTTAAAAGCAATAATGGGCTAACGTATTCCAAGCATAATACTTTAACAGCAATTTGATTAATAATTTTCACACTAAAGAGACATTTGCTGATTAATTAAACAGATATGTATACCATTATTGTTTCATACCTTAAAGTAGTGGAGGAGAGTAAGAGATTCAGCACCCTCTTGGTTATCACTGTGTTTTATAGTTTTGTTTTCTATTTAATGTTCTTATACATGATTACTTTTTCCAAAATTTCTGTTTGTTAAATTGTTTAAGTAGAATTAAGAACAATTTAGATCCGTTGTTTAATTGTTTAATTCCATTGTTAATCTATTGTTTAATTCCATTGTTCCGTTGTTTAAGTAGAAGACAAAAGCATTTAATAATAAAAATTAATTTATTTTAATCTGATTTACCAATCTCAACTAACACATCTTCAAGAAAATGAGGATTTATTTTTATAAATATCTAAATAACAGTTAAATTTATATTTTAGCAATTCTTAAATTGTTAAATGTTTTCTATGTTAAATCAAAATAATCATGCAAAACGTTTTTATAGTTGCTGTTTGAAAGTACTTAAATTTAAAATACAGAGTAATGACTTTATTAAAATAAACTGTAGGAAATTTGACAAGAGTGAAAAAACCTCATAATCTGAAGTCATTTCCGTTGCATTTGCATTGTATGTTTCGTAAGTAGGAATATTTATAATACTTTTTATGACTAAGCCTTCACTTTTATCATTGCACAGAAATAATGAAAATTTGGGCGTCAAACAAAAAAAATCCTCGAATCGGAGCTTAAAATGAACATGGCTAACTTAGATTGACGACCAATCTATATATATCAATCAATCAATATTGTATCAAGTTATTTATATTGTTTAATGTTTTCTTTTTTAATTGAAAATAATCATTCAAAACTTAGTACAAAATGTTGTTATATTTGCTGTTCGACATTACTTTAATTTAAAATACAAAGTAATGACTTTATAAAGTGAACTGTAGGAAATTTGATAAGAATGAGAGAATCTCCCAATCTGACCTCATTCTTATTCTCATTGCATTAGCATTGCTGTTTTAGTATATAGAAATATTTAGAAGACTTTTTAACCAAAGAAATCTTTAATTCAATTTGTTCTTTACACACAAATAAAGAAAATTTGGGAAAAAAAAAACAAAAAAACCCTGAAATCAAAGCTTAAAATGAGCATGGCGAACTTAGACAATTAATCTATCAATTAGCCAATCAGCATTGGAACAATTTTTGTATATTGTTTAATGTTTTTTGTTTTAAATCAAAATAATCAACCAAAACTGGGTAAAGAAGCTAAAGTTTTTTTTAACGTTAACTTTTTTAAAAAAAGTACTTCAATTTAAAATACAATGTAAGAACTTTACAAAGTGAACTGTAGGAAAGTTGGCAAGAATGAAAGAACCTCACTATACGACGTCATTTGCGTTGAATTAGAATTGTCTTTATCGTTTGTAGGAATATATATCAAACATTTTAAGGCTAAAAAATTTTTTAATTCAGTTTATTCCTCACACAAGAATAATAAAAAATTTGCGCCAAAAAAATTCTGAAATCAAAGTTCAAAATTCACATGACCAACTTAGATAGACGATCAATCTGTTCGCTGCAATGGTGATCACGAACTGGTCTCGAGGATGAGTCTCGTTAATAGATGGTTCTTCCCAGGACTAATTTTAACTGCGTCGTTTAAATGCGGCTCCACGAGGATCAGCTCTTTGCAATTTCGAGTCACAAATTCGGCCCGGAAAAGCGTATTATCCTTCCAATTCTCGCCAAGGTGATCGTGTGAAAAGAGTTGGTAAACACGCCGCTCGCTGGAATTTTGAAAATAATCGCCGGCGTAACTCGATGGGAAAGAGGGCAGCTATGTTCCCGAGAATTACTTTAAACCTCTTCCTGTGCCGAGTTGGTACAAATTATCAGATGGAACTTGACAGGGAATTGGGATTTAAAGTTCTTGGTTCTTTAGCAAACTCTTTTATACTTTGGATGAAAGATGAGGAATCTTTTCTTATTCTTATGATAAACTTTTTCAATTTTCTTTTCAACTGTAAAAGAATGTTTGAAGGTATGGAAGTAAAATCATCACTTACAATGATAATGATCTTGAATGATCAAATTGGAGTAGTATCGTTGAGTAGTTAGTAGTTTCAAAAGAGAAAATCTTCATTTTAACAGAAAAATGAGCAAAAATGTAATTTGTAAATCTTAAATTAAAAAATGGCTTTAGTTAATTTTTTTTTTAATATTGAAGATGCCTTCTTACAAATTTCAATTCACCAGGAGTAAAAATATTATTATTAGCCTGTAATGAATAATAAAATATTGTGTTTAGATACACATTTATAATACCACGTATCTTCAAATCCCTTACATGCAGATTACACTTATTATTGTGTTCGTTAAACAAAAAATATTTAATATTGAAGAAGTCTTGCAGATTTCAATTCACCAGTAGTAACAATATATTCTAATGGGTTGTATTGAATACTAAAATGCTGTGTTTAGATGCTCCTTCATAATACCACGAATTTTCAAATCCTTTATTTGCAGATTGGATTTATTATTGTGTTCATTAAAATGAAATATGTTAATATTGAAGAAGCCATCTTACAAATTTTAATTCACCAAGAGTAACAATATTTTTATTGGGCTGTAATGAACACTAAAATTCTGTGCTAAAGCTCATTCATAATACCCTGAATCCTTAAATTCTTTACATGCAGATTGGAATTATTATTGTGTTCATTAAAAAAGAAATATTTTAATATTGATGAAATCGTTTTACAAATTTCAATTCACCAGGAGTAACAATATATTTTAATGGGTTGTAATAAATACTAAAATACTGTCTTCAGATGCTCATTCATAATACCACGAATCTTCAAATCCCTTACATGCAGATTGGACTTATTATTCTGTAATGGTCCCATTGTTCCTTTTATCATTAATAGTCACTATACACTGAAGTGACAAAAGTCATGGGATACCTCTTAATATCGTGTCGGTCCTCCTTTTGCCCGGCGAAGTGCAGCAACTCGACGTGGCATGGACTCAACATGTCGTTGGAAGTCTTCTGCAAGAATATTGAGCCATGCTGTCTCGATAAACGTCCATAATTGTGAAAGCGTTGATGGTGCAGGATTTTGGGCACGAACAGACTTCTCGATGATGTCCCATAAATGCTCGATGGGATTCATGTCGGGCCATCTAGGTGGCCAGATCATTCGTTGGAATTGTCCAGAATGTTCTTCAAACCAATCGTGAACAGTTGTGGCCCGGTGACATGGCGCATTGTCATCCATAAAAATCCCATCGTTGTTTGGGTACATAAGGTCCATGACTGGCTGCAAGTGATCTCCAAGTAGCTGAACATAAGCATTTCCAATCAATGTTCGGTCCAGTCGCCCCAGAGGACCAAGTCCATGCCATGAAAAAACAGCCCACACCATTACGGAGCCACCACTAGCTTGAAAAGTGCCTTGTTGTCAGTTTGGGTCCATGGCTTCGTGGGGTCTGCGCCACACTCGAACCCTACCATCAGCTCTTACCAACTGAAATCGTAACACATCGGACCAGGCCACGGTTTTCCATTCACGTAGGGACCAACCGATATGCTCACGTGCCCACGAGAGTCGCTGCAAGCGATGTCGTTCTGTCAGTAAAGGCACTCGGGTCGGTCTTCTGCTGGAATAGCCCAAGAAAGCCAAATTTCTCCGCACAGTTCTAACTGACAAGTCCCTTGTACGTCCAACATTGATTTCTGCGGTTATTTGACGCAGTGTTGCTTGTCTGTTAGAATTTACGACTCTTTGCAGACGTCGCCGGTCTCGGTCGTTAAGTGCAGGCGGTCGAGCACTGCGCTGTCCATGGTGTGATGTTATGCCTGAAATTTCATACTCTCGGCACACTCTTGACACAGTGGATCTGGGAATGTTGAATTCCCTAACGATTTCCGAAATGGCATGACCCCTGCGTCTAGCTCCAACTAACATTCCGCGTTCAAAGTCTGTTAATTCCCGTCGTGCGGTCATCATCACGTCAAAACCTCTTCACATGAATAACTTGAACAGAAATGAAAGCTCTTCGAAAGCACTGCGCATTTATACCTGTTCTACGCGATGCTACTGCCATCTGAAAATTTGCATATTGCTATCCCATGACTTTTGTCACTTCAGTGTATTACAAGGACATCAATCACATTCGATGACCACAGGAACTGACTACTATTCTAATTATAAGCAATACATGAAACAAAAATTAAAATAATATTAATTGCAAGAACATCAATAAGATTCATAACAATCATAAGTTATCAAACAAATTCAGATGCTACTATTCAATAATCACAGCCAGTCCATGAGAGAGAAAGTATTAATGATATTATAAGAACATCAACCAATATTAATAGACATAGTAACATTAGAACTACAAATAAAAATTATAAAATAATCAAATGTCTATTAATTAAGATGTTATCTCCAGCATTTAATCCATATTATAATGATTAACCATCTTCTTCATTGGTGCAACAGCCCACGGTGGCCCAAATGTTTTTATCATTAGTCGATATCTTTCACAGTATCATTTTCTGGATATAATTTCAATTTCATGTCAACTTGATGACAAATACTTTACAACGAATTATTATAAAAATACTTTTTCTTTTACTTTTGAATTACATCGTTTGTGATTTATCAATATTTATCGTCAAAAAAGTGAATGTTAAATTCATGTGAATTTTTAACACAAAAAGTTGAATTCATAAAAAATAGAAAACAAATCAAAAGTAATTCTTATAATAGAATATATCCAATGCTGTCATTGATTCATGTGATTTTCGAATGAATGGTTACATAGAATAGTTTTGTGACTTAGAGTAATAACTGTCAGATGTTTCTTGAGCCCAGGGAAATTATTGCTTTGTTCACATTATACAAAAATCATTGTTTTGTGCTCACTACACAAAAATCATTTTATGCTCATTATAAAAAAAATAATTGTTTTGAGCTTATTATACAAAATCATTGTTTTGTGCTAGTTATACAAAGGAATTTTTAAAATAATTAAAAATAAGATTAAAGTATATGAATTGCTAATACTCCCGCAAAAACAACTTTCTTGTCATGAAATAAATAATATCAGTACTGATTATTGCCAAATATTTGAATAATAAGGTATATATATATATACATATATATATATATATATATATATATATATATATATATATATATATATATATATATATATATATATATATATATATGAATACATAAATAATTTAAAATTTATACAACAAATGAATAAATTTGTTTTAAAAAAAAGAATTCTTATGCAGGGCAATCAATTTAAACTTCACCAAAAATAAAATTCAATGGTGAAATATGTTTAAGAGTGCTTAAATATATATAATATCATAAAAGATGTAGAATTATTAATTCAACTAATGTTTTTCCATTTCCTTTTTTTTTTTTCTTTTTCTCATGGAAAACCAAAAAATATTAAACATGTTAACTTTTACACTTGTCTTATTCCCTATTAATAAAAAGTATTGATATTTGGACAGAATTAAATTACTAAGCTTGTCTCTCATGCATTAAATTCAAATAAAACACTTCCCTGTATCCAAAAATACAGAATACTTTATAAAAAAAGTATCCATTCTTCAAATCTCTCAACATTTCAGTGTCACGCCCACAGGTTCGAAAACAGTTGAATGATTCTCAAAGTTGTAACGAATCCCAAAATTCAAATTTAGTGGTAACAATTGTTTGACTATTTTCTTCCAAAAGAAGCAAATCCAGAATCTGCGCAAACCGCCCTCTTCTAAGTGAACAGGCAACTCTTCGATTTTTCAACAATTTCCATATTCTTCGTTCCGTAAACCTCTCAATTTAACGAGATGCTGGAACGCACCGAGCATGAATCTTTCTTTTGCCTTGGAGAATAAATCCTTAGCAAGGCTTGGAAACAATTCTCAGCCATGGAATGAAATCACTGGCATTGATAAACATAAAGAATGGAATATATCTATCCACCTCCAAGGCACTCGCACACACATACACACTTGCTGACTGAATAATATTTGTTTTCAGATTCTTATGTAAAGATATTCGCTGTATTTTGCATTGTCTTTTGTTTTAAAATATAGACTTTCGGGTCAATAGAGTGGTGGTTCAGTGAATATGTATGAAAGTTTGTTACTTTTATTTTATGTCTAAGAATTCTTTGTTTTTAGAAATGTCTTTTTAGTTTTATAGTGCGAAAAATGTTTCGTATAAAATTAAATATTTAATAAAAGAATGTTAATTTAAAATCGGATACGTTTTACTGTATTTAATTTACTGATATATTCTAAATGAAGCGGAAATGGTTTTCTTATGTAGAAAGTTGATTAATCAATGATTATATGTTGTATGTCATTATGGAAAAAAATATAGATATTGTAACGTCTCGACGTATATTAAATCTGTAACAGCTTCAAGAAAAGGGCTACTTTTAGATTCATGGGAACACTTTAATTTTTATTTACAAGCACTATTTATCTATGTATATATCTACAAATACTGTACTCTGGGTTATTATACAAAGAAATTATAAGTTAAAATAAAATTTGATCACAAGTAACGATTAAATCACAAGTATATTTCCCTCCAACGTCGAAGATTTTCAGAATTCGCGAGTCTACGTCGAATCTAATTGCCTGGTCTGCGGCAGACCTTAATTTATCACACGACGTGATACACAAAACCACAAGGGATTCACTTTGGAAACAGGCGAAATCGCCGGTCTATTCAGTCACTTCAGAGAAGAAAAGAAAAACAACACTTCTGATCAACTTGTCGCAGAACACTTACTTTTCTCCATCAAAATAAACTCCTATTAAGACAATTCGTCCAGAAAGGGGTAGATATCCATCATTGTAAATATTTCTCAGTTCTTCGTCTGTCACCAATTACGATGGAACCACTCATGGTATAGTTTATATTCAATCTGTAGTTGTTTCGATTTATGAAGGTCGCCCAGACATTCGCTAATTTTTGGCGTCTCATTTTGCCCGATACCGAATATCTGCTATCAGATTTGTGTATCAAATATCTGCTCTCAGATTTGAGTGGCAGGTTGTTCCTATTAGTACAAAACATTAATTGCATATAATATAACTAGACACAATACTGCGTGTCTGATGTCAAATTTGAGTGATGGGTTGTTATTATATACTTGTCAAATAACACACATTACTCTCTGTTAGGAATGAAATGCCAAAACTCTTCCCATGAGAAAAAAAATGCTACAATATATTTTCAACTCAGAAAAAAAAATGAATACATATGTTTAAAAGTTTTTTTCTTTTGCAAACACTAAACCTAAATTTCATGAAAAATATCTTACTTCTATATTGCTTGATATTTAGAAATTTTAACACTTATAAATCGTTGAATAAAGTATTATTATTCGAATTACTTATGTTTTTATAAAATGATCATTATAAATATTTAAAAAAAAATAATTGTCACTATGCATTTGGCATTTCCGTAGAAGAGATTATAGAAATATTTTTATTTTCCAATATCGAATTTTTGAACTGTCGTATAAAATCATTTTAAAGTACTAGGCAGAAATATAATATCTATAATCTGAATACCCAAAATGACTCATAAACCAATAAAATGAGTAATTTCGCATAAAAGTGTGATTTTTTTAAAAACTAAAAACGATGTTACGAATGAACCTTTAACTATGATTATCGATTTTCCTATAATGAGAACTGTATAAAATGTTTTTTTTTCTTCTTTCAGTTGACAAATATTTTAAAATTATTCTCATTTACAAGATAACTTGTGCTTAAAGATAAATGTTCCAAGTGTTTATACAGTATAATAAAAATTATTATTGCCTAATATTATATTGACTTAAAAGCTACTAATTATTATTTTTCTAATCCGTTTTAAGTTATTAAATTTTTTTGCAATTTATTTAATAAAATTTCTGAAGATTAAGATTTTTTTGTATCAAAATGGTAATAAAAATTTATTTTTAGTGAATTAGTACTAACAGTATGCCATACAGTTACATCTTCGAATTAATTTTCCTTATTTTTATACCATTATTTTGGCAGTTGTAGATTAAAAAAGTAATATCGCTATTATAATTATTCCTACCATTTTAAATTTAACAGCTTTTTATCTGTTATGAAAAATAAATAAAATTAAATGTCTATTTTATTCATTTCACGATAAGTCTAAGAAATGCTACAAAATAGAGATATCTATGTTACACAATTTACCAATATAGAAAAGTATTAAATTTAATATGTACATTTTAAGTTTTAACTAGTCATTTAATTTTCAATTAAATTTCTTTTTGGAATTTTCCATATTTATAATTTTTGTTTCTTGATTTTAAGAAAATGACATCAGTACCACTTATACAGTACAGCATATATTACATTTTTTTCTATTTGGGGCATTTAAGACTATTACTATTCATTTACTATATTATCATGTGAGAACATGATGTTTCCATGGTCTGTTGTCCATAATGTTACTAAAAATGTGAAATTAATAAAAAAAAAATTATAATACTGATTTTTTAAACGTTGGGAAAGATGTGTGTTTCCCACGTTACAAACCTTGTAAGTGATGTAGAAACTGTAGAATATTTCTGAAAAATTCATAAATTATAATAAAATTTTAAACTGATGTCATCAAAAACACTTGGGAGTAAACTACGATTTTCAGTTAAATCCAAATTTATACTTGAATGTACTGATTAAATGCTTTAAATAAGAACTTGGTTAATAGGAAATAGCGACTATGTTACAATTTGGGGTGATGATTCTCATATTCGTTCGGCTAATGAACTTGGTATATGTTCTTAGCAGGTGAATGCAGTACTAGAGACGATTGAAGATTGTTACTGTACATAATTATATTCCTTTAGTTGCGAAAGTGAAGCAAACAGTTGATGCATAGATGCACAGAATTCTGTGATTTTTTAAGTTTCTCAAATGTGGTTTAAACTACTTGAAAAGTTAAGTATCTATTGAATTTTATTAAACAATCCTCATTTATGATGTAGTGGTAGTTGGAAAAACGCTTGCAATAGTAAGAGCGATTGTAGCACAATAATGTATGCTGCATTCATTGGTCTGAATTGGTGGTGATAGTGCAGGCGAGGTACATTGGTTATGGCGAAGTAGATTGTTTAGCTAGAAATTCTCATTTTTTTTCTCCAATATGACACAGGTTGGAGTGGTGAAACTCGTAGATCTCCGCGGTTTGGTATTACTTTGTATTTCTTATGAGTGTGACATCTTATATAGTTTGCATACATGCATAGATGCACTGTATTCTGTGGTTTGTAAAGTGTTTTCTCTCAAGTGTGGTCTAAACTATTTGAAAGATTAAGTAACCATCGAATTTTATTAAACATTACTCATTTAGTGTAATGGTAGTAGGTAAAAAGCTTGCATTAGCAAGAATGATTATAGCACAGTAATGTATGATACACTCATTGGTCTAAATTGGTGCTGACAGGGAAAGCGAGGTAAATTGGAGAGGTAGATTGCTTCTGGCGCTATAGATTTTTTGGCTAGAAATAGCCAGATTTTTCTCCAATATGACACACAGGGTGAAGTGATCAAACTTGTAGAATCTCAGAGGTGTGGTATTACTTTGAATTTCTTGTTAATGTAATGTCCTTTATGGTTTGTAGACAAGGCTCAAAAATTGTGCGTGCTACAATTTTACCACAAATAATGGAAAATGATAAACCAGCTTGGCATTTTTTTCTTTTGTATATCGGTATACCTCCGTTTCTATATATGCATATACATATGCCATGAAAACCCAACGATTGGCTGTGAAAGGAGAACATAGGTCACAATCATGTTAGTCTCTTCCTTTTTAAAAACTTATGGCAACGGACGCATCCAGCTGATCCAAACTATGAGTTCTATATACTAACTGCTGATTTTACAAATGGACTTCGAACTAAGCGAGTTTGGCATTTTGAAATTAAATCAATTTTTATTAATTTGCATTTATTTATAAAATTGGAAATTTGTACATGAGATAAAAATAATGCAAACAGAGATAAGATGTACATTTTATTGTGGCAAAAATGCTACACAACACGTAATGAATAAAAATTCGATAGCGATATATACTGATATTCATGTAGAAGACCCGAGAATAACAACGACAATATTTTTACAATATTTTATTCCACATATTATTTAATAATTATACAAAACAAAGATAACAATAAAAGTAATAAAATATCACTTTAAAGCTTATGTCTTGCTAGACAAATAAAAGATAATGGAAATTTCCCTTAAAAAGTTCACTTTATAAAACAATTATTTCAGACCAATATTTGGCACATTTAAATATGTTTTTTCTTTATCGTTTACATGAGTTCTTACTTCTCACACCTAACCATGATTTAAAATTCGATCCTAACAAATACACACACAAGCAAGCTCTGGGACTTGAATTTCTTTAGAAAACTTTGATTTTTATAATTTTTTTCTGTTGGTTGACACTGATAATCACTATCTAAATTTATTTGGTCTGTTTGAAGACTATTATTTTTTATCGTCTAAATATTTAATGCTATGTCTGAAAATAGATAATTTTTATTATTATTTACATATTATTTTCTAAGATGAATTACATTTTTAAGCAAAAAATATGTAAACAATAATAGAATGAATATATGAGAAGAAACTGGAAGAAATTGATAATAATATAGATATTATTATTAAAAGAATAAATCAATGTAATGTGCACTATTAAATCTCTATAAAAAACTTCTTTTTTAAAAAAAAATAATAAATGAATAAAAATGTTATTTCTTATTTATTATATTAAAATTTTGTATTAAATCGACATTTAAAATTTAAAGATTTTTTCAGGATAGAACTTAATTGTCTGAACCAAATCTTGCTTTGATAATCAATAAATATAACCGTATATCAATAATATACCATACGGTTTATATTGGATACTTCGAAAGAAAGACTATAGACCCATCCTTATATTTGCCAAAATATTTCTTCCATAAATCTATAACATAATTCCTTGCCTTCATTATAATAAAGAGTGTGAATGTTTTTCCATTTCTCTCTTTTGTAACACAAATTTCCATGAATGAGTGGGTTATGTTTAATTTCATGTCGTATATTTTTTCCTTACAGAAGATCTCAGGGTAATCATTCCTCTCTCATTTTGCATCCTAATGACTTATTGAGTAGCGCTGTGGCCTTTGATGCTACAGGCTTCAGATTCGAAACATGCCGGTTATACTGACATAGAAATGGGGCCGTTGGTCTACGTATACTCGTAGGACGGCCAAATGAATTAACATTAATAAAAAGCAATTAAAATAAATACTAGGGCAAACAACTAATTTACTTTCACCCTTTAATGAATACGAATAAATACTATTACAATAAAATTTAGGATTTTTAATATTTGGCAGAATAAATAAAATAAAAAAAGTTTTATAGAGAATGTTTATAGAGAAATGTTTACAGAGAAATGTTTACAGAGAAGTATTCATAATATTTCGCGCGCATACCTCAATCGAAAATATTCCTTTGAGTGTGTGGGCAGTGGGGTACCAGTAGCCTCATATCCTTTTTACCAAAAAAAAAAAAAAAAAAATGCTCACCGACAATTCCAAAGATGGACATAACTCTCCATTACAAATTATACCTGGAGCCATTCTCGCAGCAAAAATTGTGCACCAGGCTCACGCACTATCGTAGATCGTTCGCTCTGCTTTCAACGGGTCTTCCTTTCTGCCCGCAAAAACTCCAAAAAAGGGATGGATCCCACCAAACCGACCGGTTCTTTTGGACCTGACCGTGTGACCGGGATGGGTTATCTACCATTCCTGGATTCATACAAAAAATAAAGGAAATACCCCTTACCCTCACACAACAGGATAATTACCAGTTACAACACCGGTCATACATGTTTGTAAGTGGTTCAAAATCTACGTTAAACTGAAGATCCTGTCTAATTAGCCCCAAGTATACAAAAAATGACCGTAGAGCTATAAACCAAACATCACTATCTCTATCTCTTATATATCGTACAGCAGACCTACAATAAATATACTCATCATCATCATCATCGTCAGTGGTGAAACAGTCCCATGGTTGGCCAAGGCCGTCAACCTACTGGCATATTTCAAGACAGGAGTTGTTTTCTTTTTACAGGGTATGGTTGTCACTCCTACGCCCAAGTCTCTATATTAGCATGGGACCTACGGTTTAAAGTGGATTCCGTATCACTACAAAAATCCATGATACTGCCGGGACACGAACTCGAAACCTCGGCCATCAGGCCCCAAATATACCCATCGTGACATAATGTCTGTTCAATTTTTCTAGTTTTGTCAATATCAAATAATATAAGTTTTTGGCTTTAAAATTAATTATAAAGTGAGATATCCAATGGATGAAAATTTAATAATTTGTTTAATTATAAAATTAAAAATATATCATTGACTAACTTAAATCAAGAATATTTAACATCTTTAAAACCTCTTTTCAGATTCTTCATTTAAAACTAAATTACATTTCGCATGAACTCCCATAATCATGAAGATTTAAATTCAAGAGCACTAATCTTCAGTCCGTGTATTCTACCACCAAAGAAGAACTCTTGTCTTCTTAACCTCCTTTCTGTTGCATGCTGAAGCAGAATCTACATTTCTGCAAGCCAAGTTAATTGAAACGCTAACTTAATTTTTCCCACAAAAGAGTCAAAGAATTCGAATGAAGTAACACTCCTCGCTGGCTATTGTCACTCCGAAAACGACGTTAAATAGATTAAAATCTCTTTTCCAGCGGACGTTCTAAAGGAAAATTTCGAACAGTTTTGGGGATTACATTTTGTTCTGACACGCCACCCAAGTACTAGTATGTGGAGTTTCTTCGCGGATTTAAATTGCTAGGGCTAAAATTAATTTAGGAAATGTTGAAATGTGTGTCTGTTGTAAAGGAATGATGAGTTAGAGATATTTGATCTAGCGAGGTGAAAGTATGAAGATAATCTAGTTTGTAACGATTTCCTTTTTTTAAACGAATTAGAGATCTTCATTTTAATATAACCTTGCATAAATCTCTAAATTTGTTGAAAGAATTTAAATTTTAGCAATATTTAGGTGATTGCGTTTATGAAAATGTTTCAGTTTTAATTATTAAATGAGTAATATAATTTAAATATTATATGTATTAATTAATAATTGTTATTTATTAATTAATATAAGATAAAGTTCGATTTTAAAATAAGTTTTCTATAGGGCTAACATTAATTTAGGAAATGTTGGAATGTGTGTCTGTTGTAAAGAAATGACGAGTTAGAGATATCTGATCTAGCATGGTGAAAGTATGAAGATAATCTAGTTTGTAAGAAATTTCCTTCTTTTAAAACGAATTAGAGATGTTCATTTTAATAAAACCTTGTATACATCTCTACATTTGTTGCAATAATTTAAATTTTGGTAGTATTTAGGTCAGTGAGTTTCTGACAATTCAGTTACGATTATTAAATAAGTAATGTAATTTAAATATTGTATTTATTATTTAATATTTATTATTCATTAATTAATATAATATAAATTTCGATAATAAAATATTTTTTCGATTATTTTATTATTATTATTTTTTTTTTCCAATGAAATAATTGGTTTCAATATACTTATCAAACTTAAAATAGTCCAATTTTAAACTACTTATATTTCATACGTAAAAGATTTCATACGATTTTAAGTATAATTTTAACAATTAAAAAGTGTTAATATAACTTTGAAATTTGTGCATTTTTTTTTCTCTTGGTGTGAGTTAAAATTGAATATACTAAAGTTGGAATAATTTGAGATTTTAAGTTTTCCTTAGATTTAAAAAGAAAATTTAAAAAAAATAGTATTAAATATAATTAACAATAAGAAAATGAAATACAAGAATATATTAATGTAATTAAAAATAAAAAAAATATATTATTGCATTGTATATTTAGGAAATTAACCTGCTTTGCAGTAACTTCATACAGCTGCATATTATTATGAAGATAGTTTAATACTAAATCCTTTTCAATATTCATTTTAATTACATTATCCAAATATTATTTTAATTTATTATAACTTTATTTATTATTTTTAATTTACAATTATCGTTATATTTTTTATTATTTAATTTAGAATTATCGTTATATTTTTTATTATTTAATTTACAATTATCATTACATTTTTAATTATTTAATTTACAGTTATCTTTATTTTAATTTAAAATGATCCAAATGATTTTTTAACTTTATAAATATAAATATTTCACATTTATCATTTACTATTGTATAATTATCCTTTCCGATATTTATTTTAATTACAATATTCAAATAATATTTCATATTATTATTATTAACTTTATTTATTATCTTTATTTAATTTATAATTTAATTTACAATTATTGTTATTTTTATTTATAATTATCCAAATCATGTTTTAACCTTATAAGGATAAATATTTCACATTTACCATTTACTATTGTATAATTATCTTGAAGAATGTATTTTACTTTAGAAAAAGATCTCTGATTGAAAGATTTTTATTAACTTCAAAATAATTTTTTTCACCCATTTTAGTAATCATTGTCGTAGAAATAGCTTTTATTTATATAAAAGTGATGTAAAACTGTACTAAAGAAATTAACATTTAAATCACCGGTTTATTTTGCAATTTTAGTATTAAATGTATCAAATAAGTGTAGTTTTAGTATCATATTTTAACCTCGGATAATCCTTATTCCTTTAACATATTAAACGAACCAAAAGAAAAATGAAAATATTTCACTAACTCTCTAATGTACTCTAATTTTTTAGAAGAAAATAGGATAAAAATAATAATATCTCCTCGTAACCAAGTAAAATATTTTCAGACAATACTAAATAAAAAAGATAAAAAGTTTGTTGAACTTTTCCTTGAAAAATTCAAAGATTATAGTTATTCATGTATTGTTAAGAAGACTCGGCCATAAATGCATACAAAAAGAAAAATAAAATTTCCTAAATGTACTGAAAATCTCGCGGTAGATTGATTTTTTTTCCACTTCTTAAAATATGCAACTGCATAATGCTTTGCTCTTTTTACGCTTTAAAATTCCACATTTAATAACAAAGTTTTTAAATCTTTTTAAGTAAGATTATTAACCAAGAATCCAGAGTAAAATGCAGTTTGAATTATGCTCGGCTTAAAATGCTTTCCCTTTTAGTCGTAATTCATGCTCTTTTCTACGATATTTTTTCCCTGTTGTGTTATATTTTTTAAGGTATTCAGGGGTATACAACTTTGTGAATACTATTACTTTTTTATTTTAGTATTTTCTGAGGATTTTCAAAAGGCATTATGAACCCTAAAGAACCAGAAAAAAGTAAAACGGTTTATGATTAATAGATGGAAATTTTCAAGAAATCACGTTGTTTGAGTTTTATAATTATTTTCTTGATATATTTTTTTTATTTAATAAGGTAATAAAATAATATTAAAAATAATGTGTAAGCATTCTTTTTATAGTAAATCAAATTAAATTTAATGTAATTTTAATATTAAAAAACGTTGGTTTTATTACGGTAATTCAATATTGTAACAATTTCTGTAATTTGTTTAATGTTTTCTGTTTAAAATCAAAATAACCAATCAAAACTGGGTAGAAAAACGTTATTATAGTTGCTGTAATGACTGTATAAAGTGAACTGTAAGAAATTTGACAAATACCAGGATGGCTGAAATTAGGAATTGTTTTACAGATGTCATTCAATAAATATTTATTTACGGTAATTTAAGATGTATAATTTTTTTTATAATGTTAATGAAAACAGAATTTTATTGCTATTTTAAGTAAACTTCGATTTGATTTAATTGGTTGTTTATTCCATCACTTTTATTATCTTTCGTAATTGTATAGGTTTTGTATATTAAAATATCCATATGTGAGAACCTCACAATCTGACTTCATTTCCGCTGCATTGTCTTTGCATTGTTCTATTATTGTTGCATTGCTTTTTTCCTATATAGGATTATTTACATGACTTTTTAAACCTAAAAAAATGTTTAATTCAATTTACTCCTCGCACAAGAATAATGAAAATTTGGCAGCAAAAAAAATTCCTGAAATCAAAGCTCAAATTGAACATAGCCAACTCAGATGGACGATCAATCTGATGGCTGCAATGGTGATCACGAACTGGTCTCGAGGATGAGCCTCGTCAATAGACGGTTCTCCCAGGACTAATTTTAACTGCGTCGTTTAAATGCGGCACCACGAGGATCAGCTCTTTACGATTTCGAGTCACGAATTCGGCCCGGAAAAGCGTATTATCCTTCCAATTCTCGCCAAGGTGATCGTGTGAAAAGGGTTGGTAAACACGTCACTCTTCGGAATTTTGAAAATAATTGCTGGTGTAACTCGATGGGAAAGACGGCAGCTATGTTCCCGAGAATTACTTTAAACCTCTTCCTGTGCGAGTTGGTACAAATTATCAGATGGAACTTGGCAGGGAATTGGGATTTTAAGTTCTTAGTTCTTCAGCAAACTCTTTTAGACTTTGGAAAGGGTGAGAAGCTCATGAATCTTTTTTATTCTCATGATTAGATTTTTCAATTTTCTTTTTCGCTGTAAAATATTGTTGGAGGCATGAAAGTAAAAACCATCATTTACAATGATAATAATCTTGAATTAATAAATTGGAGTAGTTTAGTAGTGTAGTTCGTAGTTTCAAAAGAGAAAAATCTTCATTTGTAGTAGAAAAAGGAGCAAAAATGTAATTTATAACCATTAAAATAAAAATGGCTTCAGTAATTTTTTTTCTCCTTACAAATTTTAATTTACCGGCAGTAACAATATTACTATTGGGTTGTAATTAATACTGAAATGCTGTGTTTAGAGTGCTCATTCATAATACCACGAATCTTCAAATTTCTAACATGCAAATTGGACTTATTATTGTGTTCAGTAAAGTAAATATTTAATATTGAAGAAATCTTACAGATTTCAATTCACCAGGAGTAACAATATATTTTAATGGGTTGTAATGAATACTAAAATGCTGTGTTTAGATGCTCATGCATAATACCACGAATCTTCAAATCTCTTACATGCAGATTGGACTTATTATTCTGTAATGGTCCCATTGTTCATTTTATCATCAATAGTCACTATAATACAAGGACATCAACTACATTCATTCGCCATAGGAACTGACTATTATTCAACAATCGTAAGCAATGCATGAGACAAAAGTTAGAATGATATTACAAGAACATCAACTAGAATCATAACAATCATTAGTAATCAAAAAGATGCAGATGCTACTATTCAGTAATCACATTCAATCCATGAGGTAAAAGGTAGTGATGATATTACAAGAACATCAACCAATATTAATAGCCATAGAAAATTTAGAATCACACATATCATAAATAATCAAATTTATATTAATTACGCTCTTATCTACAACATTTAATCAATATTATAATAATTCAACTAGCAACTTGAAATAACCTCCAAGTATTTTATTGCATTGTCTTTGCATTGTTACATTCTCATTGCATTGTCTTTTTCGTATGTAGAAATTTTTACAAGACTTTTTAAGCCTTAAAAAAAATTTAATTCAATTTACTCCTCGCACAAGAATAATGAAAATTTGACGAACAAAAGAAAAAAATCATGAAATCAATGCCCAAAATGAACATGGCCAACTTAGATAGACGATTAATCTGTTCGCTGCAATCACGAACTGGTCTGGAGGATGAGCCTCGTCAATAGATGGTTTTCCCAGGACTAATTTTAACTGCGTCGTTTAAATGCGGCTCCACGAGGATCAGCTCTTTGCAATTTCGAGTCACGAATTCGGCCCTGAAAAGCGTATTATCCTTCCAATTCTTGCCAAGGTGATCGTGTGAAAAGTGTTGGTAAACACGGTGCTCGCTGCAATTTTGAAAATAATTGCCGGCGTAACTCGATGGGAAAGACGGCAGCTATGTTTCTGAGAATAACTTTAAACCTCTTCCTGTGCCGAGTTGGTACAAATTATCAGATGGAACTTGCCGGGGAATTGGGGATTTTAAGTTCTTAGTTATTTAGCAAACTCTTTCAGACTTTGGAGGGAAGATCAGGAATCTTCTTTGTTCTGATGATTAACTTTTTCAGTTTCCTTTTTCTCTGTAAAAGATTGTTGGGAGGCATGAAAGTAGAACCATCATTTACAATGATAATAATCTTGAATTATCGAATTGGAGTAGTTTCGTAGAGTAGTTAGTAGTTTCAAAAGATAAAATATGCGTTAGTAATAGAAAAAAAAAGCAAGAATGAAATTTGTAAATCTTAAATTAAAAATAATTTCAATAATTTTTTTTTTCAAAATTTAATAAGTCTTCTTACAAATATTTATATCTTCCAATATTCATATCCTTTACATGCAGATTGGGTTTATTATTATGTTCCTTAAACAGAAATATTTTAATACTGAAAAAGTCTTCTTTAAAATTTCAATTCACCAGGAGTAACAAAAATTTTTATTAGTCTGTAATGAATAATTAAATATTGTGTTTAGATGTACATTCATAATACCACGAATCTTTAAATATCTTGTATACAGATTGGACTTATTATTCTGTAATGGTCCCATTGTTCCTTTTATCATTAATAGTCACTATAGTACGAGGACATCAACCACATTCGTTTGCCATAGAAACTGACTATTATTCAGCGGTCATAGGCAATACATGAGACAAAAGTTAGAATGATATCACAAGAATATCATTAGAATTCCAACAAATACAGATTTATATTATAGGAACGTCAACCATTATTAAGCCAATGAAAAATTAGAATTACGAGAAAAATATAAAATAATCAAATTTTTAGCTAATTTTATAATCCCCTGGCACTAAAGCCCACGATGGGCCAAGTCCTTCTGCCTACTGGCAAATTCCGAAACCTGAGATGTTGTTTCCTTTTTACAGGGTAAGGTTGGCAGGCCGACTCCTACAGTTATATTAGACCGGGACCTACAGTTAAAAGTGAATTTCGAACCGCTACAAACATCCATGGCCTGTCAAATACGAAACCCGTGGTGCCAAGCATTAGAACGCTATTCACATGGCCATCAGGCCCTTAAGCTCTTGTCTACAGAATTAAACAATATTATAATAATTCACCTACACGTATTTTATTTTCATGTTTCGCATTTTCATTATTATACATTATTTTATATTATTATGCGCTATTATTATACATATCATTTCTTATTAATATATATATTATCTTTCACAGTATCATTTTCATAAAAATATAATATAATTTCAATTTCATTTCAACTTGATAACAAATATTTTACAACGTACTATTATAAAAACAACTTTTTCTTTTATTTATGCATTACATCGTTTGCAATTTATAAATATTTATCATCAGCAAGGCGCATGTTAAATTCACTTGAATGTTCAAAATAGAAAGCTGAATTCATAAAAAAAAAGGGGAAAAGAGCTTTTTAATAAAAAATATAGTCAAAAGTAATTCTTGTATTGAAGTATATCCAATGCTCTCAATGATTCATATCCTTTTCGGATGAATGATTTCGTAGAATAGTTTTATGATTGCATGAAAATCTTTATTGAGATCAAGCAAATCATTGTTTTGTGCTCACTATACAAAAATCATTGTATTGTGCTCATTATACAAAAAATCATTTTTGTGCTGATTATACAAAAAAATTTAAAATAAGATGAAAGTATATGAATTACTAATACTTCTCCAAGAACAACGTTCTTCTCATGAAATAAATAATATCAGTACTGATTACTGCCAAAGATTTGATTAACAAAATTATATTACACGTATAATTTAAAATTTACCCAACAAATGAATAAAATTGTTAAAAGAAATAGATTCTTGTATAGTGAAATCAATTTCAGCTTTATGAAAAAAATAAAATTCAAAGCTGAAATACTTTTAAGAGTGGCAAAGTTAATGGTTGAGGTTATATATAATATGATAAAGATTGTGGAATTATTAATTCAATTATTGCTTTTGCATTTTCTTTATTGATTCTTAAGAAAAACCAAAAAATATTAAACATGTTAAATAAAAGATAAAAATTGACTTCTTGTCTTACTCCATATAAAGATAAGAAATATAGATATTTGGACAGAATTAAATTATTAAGTTTATTAACCATGCATTAAATTCAAATAAAAGACTTTCATGTATCCAAAAATACGAACACAGAATACTTTGAAAAAAAAAGTATCCATTCTTCAAATCTCTCAACATTTCAGATTCACGCCCACAGGTTCGAAAACAGTTGAATGATTCTCAAAATTGTTACGAATCTCAAAATTCAAATTTAGTGGTAAGAATTGTTTGACTATTTTCCTCCAAAGAAGTAAATCCAGAATCTGCGCAAGCCGCCCTCTTCTACATGAAAAGGCAACTCTTCGATTTTTCAACAATTTCCATATTCTTCGTTCCGTAAACCTCTCAATTTAACGAGATGCTTGAAAGCATGGAGCATAAATCTTTCTTTTGCCTTGGAGATCTTAAGTATAAATTCTTTGCAAGACTTCCAAGAAACAATTCTCAGCCATGGAATGAAATCACTGACATTGATAAACATAAAGAATGGAATATATCTATTCACCTCCAAGGCACTCACACATAGACACACTTGCTGACTGAATAATATTTGTTTTGAGATTCTCATGTAAAGATCTTCGCTGTATTTTGCATTGCCATTTTGTTTTAAAGTATAGACTTTTGTATTAGTAGATTTGTTCGGTGAATATGTAGGAAAGTCTGTTACTTTTAATTTAAGTGTTAAGAATCCTTTTTTTTCTTTTTTTTAGAATTTTTTTTTTAATTTTATAGAGAGAGAAATCTTTTGCATAAAAATTGATATTTAATAAATTTTAATAATTTTTAGAGTGAATATTTTTTACTGTACTTAATTTAGTGATATATTTACTAAATGAATCGGAAACATATATTTTATGCATTGTGTTGAAGAATGAGAGAATCTCTCAATATGATGTTATTTCCGTTGCATTAACATTGTCTTTTTCGTATGTAGGAATATTTAACAGATATTTTAAGCCCCAATAAATGTTTCATTTAATTTATTCTTCGCACAGAAATAATGAAAATATGACGACAAAAAAAAATATCCTGAAATCAAAGTTCACAATGAACATGTTCAACTTAGACAGACGATCAATCTGTTCGCTGCAATGGTGATTACGAACCGGTCTCGAGGATGAGCCTCGTCAATAGATGGTTCTCCCAGGACTAATTTTAACTCCGTCGTTTAAATGCGGCTCCACGAGGATCAGCTCTTTGCAATTTCGAGTCACGAATTCAGCCCGGAAAGCCCTATTATCCTTCCAATTCTCGCCAAGGTGATAGTGTGAAAAGGGTTGGTAAACACGCCGCTCGCCGGAATTTTGAAAATAATTGCCGGCGTAACTCGATGGGAAGACGGCAGCTATGTTCCCGAGAATTACTTTAAACCTCTTCCTGTGCCGAGTTGGTACAAATTATAAGTGAGCTTGGCAGGGAATTGGGATTTTAAGTTCTTGATTCTTTAGCAAACTCTTTCAGACTTTGGAGGGAAGATCAGGAAACTTCTTTGTCCTGATGATTAACTCTTTCAATATCCGTTTTCGCTGTAAAAGATGTAAAAATTGTAATTTTTTCGCGGTAAAAATTGTAGAAGTCTTCTTACAAATTTCAATTCACCAGTAGTAACAATATATTTTAATGGGTGGTAATGAATACTAAAATTATGCGTTTAGATCCTCCTTCATAATACCATGAATCATCAAATCCCTTACATGCAGATTGGATTTATTATTCTGGAATTGTCACATTGTTCCTTTTATAGTTAATTGTCACTATATTACAAGGACATTAAGTAAATTCATTCGCCATAGGATCTAACTATTATTCCACAATCGTAGGCAATACATGAGACAAAAGTTAGAATGATATTACAAGAACATCAACTAGGTTCATAACAATCTTTAGAAATACAAAAGACACAGATGTTACTATTCAGAATCACATCTAATCCATGATGCAGAAGGTAGTGATGATATTATAAGAGCATCAACCTATATTACTAGCCATAGGAAATTTAGAATAACACATTTCATAAATAATCAAATTTATATTAATTAAGCTCTTATCTACAATGTTTAATCACTATTATTTTAATTCATATAGAAACTTGAAATCACGTGCAAGTATCTTATTCTTATGTGCTTAAATTTATTTTTATTCACAAAAATGTATTTTATTCATCAAAATGTATTTTATTCATCAAAATACTTAAAATGCGATTTTTGGAAACATTCTAAACAGGAAATAGTTTTCTATCATTTTATGGGGATTTTATTCTAAAATAGAGATTTTCACAAATATAAAAATCTCCATTTTATTTTCATGTTCCGCATTTTTGGCAATATTATAGCTTTTATAAAAAGACAATATAATTTCAATATTTTTTTATCATTACATAATATTTTTCATAGTATAATTTTCAGGGCAATATCATTTCAACTTGATGTCAAATATTTTACAATGAATAATTATAAAAAAAATTTTGTTCATTTTACTTATATGTTACATCGTTTGTAACTATAATTATTTATCTTCAAAAAAGGTGCATGTTAAATTCAAGTGCATGTTCAAAATAGAAAGCTGAATTCATAAAAGAATGTTAAAGCGCTTTTAAATAAAAAAAATTCAAAACTAATTCTAGTATTGAAGTATGTCCAATGCTCTCAGTGATACATATCCTTTGAGGATGAATGATTTCGAAGAATAGTTTTACGATCACTTAGAGAAATCACAGTCAAATTTTTATTGAGATAAAGCAAATTATTGTTTTTGCTCAATATGCAGAAATCATTGTTGTGTGCTCATTATGCAGAAATCATTGCTGCGAGCTCATTTTACAAAATCATTGTTTGTTCTCAGTATACAAAAAAATGTTTAAAAAAATTTGAAGTAAGATCAAAGTATGTGAATTACTAATGCTTCCCCAGGAACAACTTTCTTCTCATGAAATAAATAATATCAGTACTGATTATTGCCAAAGATTTGAATAATAATGTATATATAGTACATATATAATTTAAAATTTATCCAACAAATGAATGAACTTGTTCAATAAAAAAATAAATTCATATGTAGTTCAATCAATTTAAGTTGTTAAGTATCACGCAGGTTGTAGAATTATTAATTCAATTATCGTTTTTACATTTTCTTTATTGATTCTCACGAAAAACCAAAAAATATTAAACATGCTAAATAAACGAGAAATATTAACTTCATGTTTTACTCCCTATTAAGATAAAAAAATATTGATATTTGGTCAGAATTAAATTAATAAGCTTATCCCTCATGCCTTAAATTCAAATAAAGGACTTTCATGTATCCAAAAATATGAATACAGAATAATTTGAAAAAAAGTATCCATTCTTCAAATCTCTCAAAATTTCAGATTCAGAAAACAGTTGAATGATTCTCAAAGTTATTACGAATCCCAAAATTCAAATTTGGTGTTAAGAAATGTTTTCTTCCAAAAGAAACAAACCCAGAATCTACGCAAACCGCCCTTTTCTACGTGAATGGCAAATCTTCGATTTTTCAACAATTTCCATATTCTTCGTTCTGTAAACCTCTCAATTTAACGAGATGATTGAAAGCATGGAGCATAAATCTTTATTTTGCCTTGGAGACCTTAAGTATAAATTCTTTGCAAGACTTCCAAGAAACAATTCTCAGCGGTGGAATGAAATAACTGACATTGATAAGCATAAAGAATGGAATATATCTATCCACCATCAAGGCACTCAAACATATACACACTTGCTGACTGAATAATATTTGTTTTGAGATTCTTATGCAAAGATCCTCGCTGTATTTTGCATTGTCTTTTGTTTTAAAATATAGACTTTTGGTTCAATAGAGTGATGGTTCAGTGAATATGTATGAAAGTTTCTTGCTTTTATTTTAAGTGTAAGAATTTCTTTTTTTCTAGAAATGTCTTTTTAATTTTATAGAGCAAGAAATCTTTTGCATAAAAATTGATATTTAATAAATTTTAATAATTTTTAGCTTGGACACTTTTTACTGTATTTAATTTAATGATATATTCTAAATGAAGCTGAAGCCTATGTGTTAAGTAGAAAGATCATTAATAAATGTTGTTGTGCTGTATTTTATCATGGAAAAAATATAGATATTGTAACGTCTCTGCCTATATTAGACATATACGGCTTCAAGAAAATTAAATAAAAATAATAAATTCATAGATTGTGCAATCAATTTAAGTTTTACGAAAAAAAAATCAATGTTAAAATATTTTTACAAATGGAAAAGTACCTATAATAACATATAGGTTGTAGAACTATTAATTCAATGATCGTTTTTACATTTTCATTATTTATTCTCATGTAAAGCCAAAAAATACTAAACATGTTTTTAAAGATAAAAATCTACTTCTTGTCTTACACCCTATTCAGATAAAAAAATATTGATATTTAGAAATAATTTAATTACTTAGATTATCCCTCATGCATTAAACTCAAATAAAAGACTTCCATGCACCCAAAAATACGAATACAGAATACTTAAAAAAAAAAAGTATGCATATTTCAAATCTCTCAACATTTCAGATTCACACGCACAGGTTTGAAAACAGTTGAATGATTCTCGAAGTTGTTACGAATCCCAAAATTCAAATTTTGTGGTAAGAATTGTTTGACTATTTTCTTCCAAAAGAAGCAAATCTAGAATCTGCGCAAAGGGCCCTTTTTTACGTGAACGGCAACTCTTCGATTTTTCAACAATTTCCATATTCTTCGTTCCGTAAACCTCTCAATTTAACGAGATGCTGGAAAGCATCGTTCATAAATCTTTCTTTTGACTTGGAAGGCCTTAAGTATAAATTGTTTGCAAGACTTATAAGAAACAATTCTCAGCCATGGAATGAAATCATTGGCATTGATAAACATAAAGAATGGAATATAGCTATCTACCTCAAGACACTCACACACACATACACACTTGCTGACTGAATAATATTTGTTTTGAGATTCTTATGTAAAGATCTTTGTTGTATTTTGCATTGTCTTTTGTTTTAAACTATAGACTTTTGGGTCAATAGAGTGGTGGTTCGGTGAAGATGTATGAAAGTTTGCAACTTTTATTTTAAGTGTAAAGATTCTCTTTTTTTTTAAAAATGTCTTTTTAATTTTAAAGAACGAGAAATATTTTGCATAAAAAATTTAAATTTAATGAATTTTAATAATTTTTAGCGTGGATATTTTTTAATGTAATTAATTTAATGATATATTCTAAATGAATCGGAAACATATATTTAATTTAGAAAGTTGATTAATAAATGTTTTTGTGCAGTATTTTATCATGAAAAAAATATAGATATTGTAACGTCTCTGTGTATATATTAGTTTTATAACATCTTCAAGAACAGGGCCATTTTCAGGTTCATGGGAGAATATATATATATACGTATATTAAACGTATAATTTAAAATTTATGCAACGAATCAATAAATTTTTAAAAAATTCTTGTGAAGTGGAATCAATTTATGCTTTACGAAAAAAATGGAACTCAATTGTGAAATACTTCTAAGTGAAGTTCAGTTAATGGTGAAGGCTATATATAACATCATAAAGATTGTAGAGTTATTAATTCAATTACAGTTTTCAATTTTCTTAATTTTTTTCTTAAGTAAAATCAAAAAATATTAAACATGCTAAATAAAAGAGAAATATTTACTTCATGTCTTATTCCCTATTAAGATAAAAAATATTGATTTTTGGACATAATTGAATTGCTAAGCTTATCCCTCTTGCATTAAACTGAAATAAAAGACTTCCATATATCCAAAAATACGAATATAGGATACTTTAAAAAAAAGTATCCATTGTTCAAATCTCTCAATATTTCAGATTCACGCCCACAGGTTCGAAAACAGTTGAATGATTCTCAAAGTTGTTACGAATCCCAAACTTCAAATTTGGTGGTAAGAATTGTTTGACTATTTTCTTCCAAAAGAAGCAAATCCAGAATCTGCCCAAATCGCCCTTTTCTACGTGAACGGCAACTCTTCGATTTTTCTGCAATTTCCATATTCTTCGTTCCGTAAACCTCTCAATTTAACGAGATGCTGGGAATGCATCGAGCATAAATCTTTCTTTTACCTTGGAGACCTTAAGTATAAATTCTTTGCAAGACTTCCAAGAAACAATTCTCAGCCATGGAATGAAATCACTGGCATTGATAAACATAAAGAATGGAATATAGCTATCCGCCATCAAGGCACACACACACATATATACACTTGCTGACTGAATAATATTTGTTTTGAGTTTCTTATGTAAAGATCTTGGGCTTTTTTTTGCATTAACTTTTGTTTTAAAATATAGACTTTCGGGTCAATAGAGTGGTGGTTCAGTGAATAGGTATGAAAGTCTGTTACTTTTATTTTAAGTGTAATAATTCTTTTTTTTTTTAGAAATGTCTTTTTAATTTTATAAAGCGAAAAATGTTTCGTATAAAAATAAAAATTTAATAAATGAATGTTAATTTTAAATCGGATACGTTTTACTCTATTTAATTTACTGATATATTCTAAATGAAGCGGAAATGTTTTCATTTATGTAGAAAGTTAATTAATCAATGATTATATGCTGTATTTTATCATGGAAAAAACTATAGTTATTGTAACGTGTCGGCGTATATTAGATCTAGTACGGCTCCTAGAAAAGGGCTACTTTAGATTCATGGGAACACTTTAATTTTTATTTAAAAGAACAATTTTTATATGTATATATATATATACAAATAATGTAGTCTGAGTTATTATACAAAGAAATTATAAATTAAAATAAAATTTGATCACAAGTGAACGATTAAATCACAATTACATTTCCCTCCAAGGTCGAAGATTCTCAGAATTCTCGAGTCTACGTCGAATCTAATTGCCTGGTCTGCGGCGGACCTTAATTTATCACACGACGTGATACACAAAACCACAAGGGATTCACATTGGAAACAGTCGTAATCACCGGTCTATTCAGTCACTTCAGAGAAAAAAAAGGAAAGAAAAAAAAAACACTTCTGTTCTATTCATCACAGAACACTTTCTTTTCTTCACCAAAATAATCCCGTTTTAAGACAATCCATCAAGAAAGGGGTAGATATCCGTCAGTGGAGTAGATATTTCTCAGTTCTTCGTCTATCACCAATTACGATGGAACAACTCATGGTATAGTTCATATTCAATCTGTAGTTGTTTCGACCTACGAAGGTCGCACAGACATTCGCTAATTTCCTGAGTCTCATTATGTACGATACCGAATATTTGCTATCAGATTTTAGTGGCAGGTTGTTCTCATTAGTACAAAGCACAAACAACAACTACCCACAACAACTACCCACAACAACAACTACCTACAACAACTACCCACAATACTGCTTGTCTGCTGTCAAAATCGAGTGATGGGTTATTTTGTACTTGTCAAATAACATGCGTTCCTCACTCCTAGGAATGAAATACCAAACCTCTTCCTGTGAGAAAAAAAAATGCTACAATATATTTTCCCTTTAGAAAAAAAAAAGAAATACATATTTTTGAAGGCTAAGTTTAAATGTTTTCTTCTATTGCAATCATTGAAAATAAATTCTATGAAAAATTTCTAAGATTTTATATTACTTGATATTTACAAATTTTAGCATCTATAAATCCTTGAATAAAGTAATATTATCCGAATTATTTATGTTTTTATAAATGTTCCTTATAAATGTATAAAAAAACAATTGTCACTATGCATTTGGCATTTCCATAGAAGAGATTATAGAAATGTATATAATAATACTTTTATTTTCCAATATCGAATTTTTGAACTGTCATATAAAATCAGCTTAAAGTACTAGGCAGAAATATAATATCGATTATCTGAATACCCAAAATGATTCATAAACCAATAAAATGAGTAATTTTGCATAAAAGTGTGATTTTTTTAACGAAAAACGATGTTACGAATGAACTTTTAACTATGAATATCGATTTTCCTATAATGATGATCTGTATAAAATGTTTTTTTCTTTCAGTTGACAAATATTTTAAACTTATTCTCATTTTCAAGATAGCTTTTGCTTAAAGATAAATGTTCTGAGAATTTTATACAGTATAATTAAGATTATTATTGCCTAATATGATATTGACTTAGAGCTACTAATTATTTTTTTTTTTCTAATTCAGTTTAAGTTATGAAATTTTATGATAATTTACGCAATAAAATTTCAAAAAAAATAATATATATTTTTTTTATAATGGATAATAAAAATTTATTTTTAATGAATTAGTGCTAACAGTAGGCCATACAATTATATCTTTGAATTAATTTTTCTTATTTCTATGCCATTATTTTGGCAGCTAATAATATCGCTATATAATAGCGATATTATAATGGTAGGAATATAATGGTATTAAGTAGTATAATGAAGTATGGATTAATGTAATGGAATAATGTATTAAGCGAATTATATTGGTAATAAATGGTAGGAATCATTATTTCCTACCATTTTAAATTTTGCGGTTTATTAGCAGTTATGAAAAATAAATAACATTAAACGCCTGTTATTTTAATTTTACGATAAGTCAAAGAAATACTACAAAATAAAGAGATGTATGCTATACAATTCAAAAATATGAAAATGTATTTACAGTAGATTGAATTTTTACATTTTAATATTTAATTTACAATTAGAAAGATTTAGAAAATTTATAATTTTTGTTTCTTGATTTAAAAAATTACATCAGTAATACTCATATTTCTAAAATATTTCCTTACTATGGTAAAGAAACATTACATTTTTTCTATTTGGTGAATTTAAGATGCTATATTATCATGTGAAAAAAATCATGTTGCCATGATCTGTTGTCCATATTGTTGATAAAAATGTTACACAGTTAAAACCAGCAACCAATCACCAAAAGTTTTTGTTGGTGATTCACAAATCCTTTTGGCTATTGAACTTGTTTGATGTTCTTGACAGGTGAATAAACTACTGAAGAAGATTTATGGTTGTTACTGTACATAATTATATTCCTTTGTCTTTGAAAGTTTAAGAAACAGCTAATGCATGGAGGCACCGAATTCTGTGATATTTAAAGTGTTTTCTCTCAAATACGGTCTATACTATTTTAAGTAACAATCGAATTTTATTAAACAATCCTCATTTATAGTGCAATGGTAGTAGGTAAAAGCTTGCATTAGCAAGAATGATTGTAGCATAGTAATGTATACTGCACCCATTAGTCTGAATTGGTGCTGATAGTGAAAGCGAGGTACATTGGAGAGGTAGATTGATTATGGCGAGGTAGATTGCTTGGATAGAACCAGATTTTTCTCCAATATGACACACAGAGTGAAGTGGTCCAACTTGTAGAATCTCTGCGGTATGGTATTACTTTGCATTTCATGGAATGCATTGTCTTTTATGTTTTGCAGACAAGACTGAAAAATTGTATTTGCTGCAAGCGATGAAGAATGACGAAAATCAGCTTGGCGGTTTTTTTTTTCTTTCTTTTTTCTTTTTTTTTGTATGTCGGTATACTTCCAGTACTATATATACCATGAAAACCCCACGATTGGCTGCGAAAGAAGAACATTGGTCACAATCACTGTGTGTTGTATATTTCCTTGTTTATTTTCTGATCCTTTTTAAAAACTTATAGCAACGGATGCTTCCAGCGGATCCAAACCAGAGTTCCATCTGCCAACTGCTGACTTTACCACTGGACTACAAACCTGGCATTTGAAAATTAAATACATTTTTATTCATTTTCATTTGCTTATAAAATTAAAATTTTGAACACGAGTTAAAAGTAATATAAACAAAGATATTATGTACATTTTAGTGTGGCAAAAATGTTACACAACACATAATGAATAAAAATACGTTAGCGATATACTGATATTCATGTAGAAGACACGAGAATAACAATGACAGTATTTTTACAATATTTTATTCCAGATATTAATTAATAATTGTACAAGACAATAATAACACTAAAAGTAATAAAATATCACTTTAAAGCTTATGTGTTGCTAGACAAATCAAAGTAATGGAAATTTCATTTATAAAGTTCACTTTATAAAACAATTATTTCAGACCAATATTTGGCACATTTAAATATGTTTTTCTCCATCATTTGCATGAATTCGTAGTTTTCACACTTATCCATGATTTAAAATTCGATCCTACCAAATACACACCCAAGCAAGATCTGGGACTTGAATTTCTTTAGAAAACTTTATTATTATAATTTTTTTGTTGGTTGACACTGATAATCACTATCTAAATTTATTTGGTCTGTTTGAAGACTATTAATTTTTTTTATCGTCTAAATATTTAATGCTATGTCTGAAAATAGATATTTTTTTATTATTATTTACATATTATTTTCTAAGATGAATTACATTTTTAAGCAAAAAATATAAATTATAGAATGCAGATCTGATATGGGAATATATGAGCAGAAACAGGAAGAAATTGATAATAACATATAATTATTAATAAATCAATGTAATGTGCAATATTAAATCTCTATAAAAAAATTTTTAAATAATAAGAACTTTATTTCTTTGTTATTATATTAAATTTTTTATTAAATTGATATATGATATATAAAGACTTTTTCAGGATTGAACTGTATTGTATGAACCAAATCTTGGTTTGATAATCAGTACATAGATAAGAACAGTATATTGGATATTTCGAAGGAAAATTATGGGCTCATCCCTATATTGGTCAAAACATTTCTTCCATAAATCTATAAAAAAAATTCCTTGCCTTAACTTTAATTAAGAAAATGAATACTTTCTATTTCTCACTTGTGTAACACAAATTTCCATGAATGAATAGGTTCTATTCAATTACTTGTGGTATATTTTTTCATTTAAGATCACTGGGTAATCATTTCTTTCTTTCCCTGTCACTATTGTGCAGCCTGACGGGCATTTGGCTAGAGCTATGGTTTTTGTACTACAGGCTTCAGTTTCGAATTCTGGCGGTAGCATGGATGTTTGTTAGAGGTCCGGAATCCATGTTAAACTGTAGGTCCCGGTTTAAATAGCCCAAAGTGTGCATAAAATGACTGCTAATCGACAAATCAAATCACTCTCTCTCTCTTTTTTATATGATAAAAAGACCTACAATAAATATACCCATCATCATCATCACCACCAACGGTGCAACAACCCTATGGTGGACCAAGGCCGTTTGTCAACTGGCACATTTCAAGACAAGAGATGTTTTCTTTTTACGCTATAGGGTTGTCAATCCTATGTCTAGCAATCTACAGTCCTATTAGACTGGAACCTACAACCACTACAAGTCTCCATAGCACAGCGGGTTTCGAACCCGAAACCTGTGGTACCGACGGCCAGAGCGTTGGTCATTGGGCAATCAGGATCCAAGTATACTCATGGTGACAAAAAATCAATTGAATTTTTCTAGTTTAATCAATACCAAATAATATTGGCCTTAACATTAATTATAGAGAGATATATCCAATGGATGAAAATTCAATTTGTAATTATAATTTGTGTTTGTTTAATTATAAAATAAAAAATGGAGTATTGGAGTACTTAAATCAAGAATATTTAACATCTATTGCGCAACTTTAATACTTCTTTTGAGGTTATTCATTTAAAACTAAATTACATCTCGCATGAACTCCCATAATCATGAAGATTTAAATCCTCATTTCTATTTAAATCCAAGAGCACTAATCTTCCGTCCGTTTATTCTTCCGCCAAAGAAGAACTCTCGTCTTCTTAACCTCCTTTCTGTTGCATGCAGAAGTAAAGGGGAATCTACATTCTGCGAGCCAAGTTAATTGAAACGCTAACTTAATTTTTCCCACAAAAGAGTCAAAGAATTCGAAAGAAGTAACACTCCTCGCTGGCTATTGTCACTTCGAAAACGACGTTAAATAGATTAAAATCTCTTTTCCAGAGGACGTTCCAAAGGAAAATTTCGAACAGTTTTGGGGATTACATTTTGTTCTGACACGCCACCCAACTACTAGTACGTATCTGCTGCTACGAATGTGGAGTTTCTTCGCGGATTTAAATTGCTAGGGCTAAAATTAATTTAGGAAATATTGAAATGTGTGTGTGTTGTAAAGGAATGATGAGTTGGAGATATTTGATCTAGCGAGATGAAAGTATGGAGATAATCTAGTTAGTAACAATTTCCTTTTTTTTAAACGAATTAGAGATGTTCATTTTAATAAAACCTTGCATATATCTCTAAATTTGTTGCAAGAATTTAAATTTGGGTAATATTTAGGTGATTGCGTTTTTGAAAATGTTTCAGTTTCCATTATAAAGCAAGTAAAATAATTTAAATAATATATTTATTAACTAATATTTATTATTTATTAAGTAATTTAAGATAAATTTCGATTACTAAACAAATTTTCAATTTTTTTTATTATTAACTAGCGAGATGAAAGTATAAAGATAATCTAGTTAGTAACAATTTCCTTTTTTTAAACGACTTACAAATGTTCATTTTAATAAAACCTTCTTATATCTCTAAATTTGTTGAAATACTTTGAAATTTAGCAGTATTTAGGTGATTGCGTTTGTGACAATTTTTATAGTTTCGATTATTAAATAAGTAAAATTAGTGAAATAATATATTTATTAATTAATATTTGTTATTCATTAGATTATTATTAGATTTGGTGGTTATTTTTCTTTTGTGGAGAGATAAAATTGAATATACTAAAGCTAGAATCATTTGAGATTTTAAGTTTTCTTCAAATTTCAAGAGAAAATTAAAAAACACTTAATGGAATTAACAATAAAAAATTAAATATAAAAATATATTAATGTAATTAAAAATAAAAAATTATTACTTATTGAATGTTTAGGAAATTAACATGTTTTGCAGTAACTTTATACAGTTCCATATTATTATGAAGATAAGTTAGTGCAAAATCCTTTTCAATATTTATTTTAATTACTATAGCCAAATATTATTTTTATTTATTATAACTTTATTTATTATTTTTAATTTACAATTATCTTTATTTTAATTTAAAATTATCCAAATGATGTTTTAACCTTATAAAGAAATAATATTTCACATTTATTATTTACCATTGTATAATAATCCTTTTACGACATTTATTTTAATTACAATAACCAAATATAATTTTTATTTATTATTATTAAATTTATTTATTATCTTTATTTCATTTACAATTATCATTATATTTATTATTATTTAATTCACAATTATTTTAATTTTAATTTAAAATTATTAAAATGATGTTTTAATTTTATAAAGATAATTATTTAACTTTTACCATTTATTACTGTATAATTATTCAAAAGAATATATCTTAAAATATATTTTAACAGTAAGATTGTTTTTAAATAAAATATGTACTTTAAAATAATTTTCTCCACTCATTTCGTTATTGTTGTAGAAATAGCTTTTACTTATATATAAGTGACAAAAAGCTTTATTCAATAGATACAAATTTAAATCACCGGTTTATTTTTGCAGTTTTAGTACATTTTAAACTAACCAAAAGAAAAATGTGAATATTTTACAAACTCTTTAATGTACTCTAATTTTTTTATAAAGTAGGATAAATATAATAATATCTCCTCGTAACAAAGTAAAATATTTTCAGACAATACTGAAAAAAAGATAAAAAAGTGTGTTGAACTTTTCCATGAAAAATTCAAAGATTATAGTTATTCATGTATTGTTAAGAACACTCTGCCATAAATGTATACGAAAAGAAAAAGAAATTTTCCTAAATGTACTGAAAAACTCACGGTAGATTTTTTTTTCCACTTTTAAAATATCCAACTGCATAATGTTTTGGTCTTTTTAAGCTTTAAAATTCTACATTCAATAACAAAGTTTTTAAATCTTTTAAAGTAAGATTATTAACCAAGAACCTAGTGTAAAATGCAGTTTGAATTATGCTCGGCTTAAAATGTTTTTCCTTTTAGTCGTAATTCATGCTCTTTTCTACGATATTTTTTCCATGCTGTTGTGTTACATTTTTTTTGAGGTATTCATTGGTATACAACCTTATGAATACTGTTATTTTGTTATCTTAGCATTGTCTGAGGCTTTTTAAAATGCATTAGGAACCCTAAAGAACCAGAAAAAGTAAAACGGTGTATAATTAATAGATTGAATTTTTCAGAAGAATAATATTAATAACGATAACGATAATATTAAAAACCATTGTTTTTATTTAGGCAATTCAATACTGCAAACAATTTTTTTATGTTGTTTACTGTTTTCTGTTTTAAATTAAAATAACCAACCAAAACTGAGTAGAAAAACGTTATTATAGTTACTTTTTGAAATACTTCAATCTAAAATACAAAGTAATGACTTTAAAAGTTGATAAGAATGAGAGAACCAGACGTCATTTCGGTTGCATTAGCATTCCCTTTTTCGTATGTAGGAATATTCACAAAACTTTTTAAGGCTCCAAAAATCTTTAATTCAATTTATTCATCGTACAAAAATAATGAGAATTTGACGGAAAAAAAAATCCTGAAATCGAAGCTCAAAATGAAGATATATAACTTAGATAGACGATCAAATTACATATCTATCTATCAATCAATGAATATAATTTCTTTATACTGTGTAATGTTTTCTGTTTTAAATTAAAATAATCATCCAAAACTAGTACAGAACATTATTATAGTTACTGTTTCATAGTACTTCAATTTAAAATACAAAGTATAAAATGAATTGTAGTAAATTTGACAAATATGTGAGAACCTCACAATCTTACGTCAGTTCCGTTGCATTGTCTTCACATTGTTATATTGTCTTTTTCTTATGTAGGAATATTTACAAGACTTGATAAGCCTAAAAAAATCTTTAATTCAATTTACTCCAAAAAATTCTTGAAATCAAAGCTCCAAATGAACATGGCCAACTTAGATAGACGATCAATCTTATCGCTGCTATGGTGATCACGATCTGGTCTCGAGGATGAGCCTCGTCAATGGATGGTTCTCCCAGGACTAATTTTAACTGCGTCGTTTAAATGCGGCTCCACGAGGATCAGCTCCTTGCAGTTTCGAGTCACGAATTCGGTCAGGAAAAGCGTATTATCCTTCCAATTCTCGCCAAGGTGATCGTGTGAAAAGGGTTGGTAAACACGGTGCTCGCTGGAATTTTGAAAATAATTGCCGGCGTAACTCGATGGGAAAGACGGCAGCTATGTTGCCTAGAATTACTTTAAAGCTCTTCCTGTGCCGAGTTGGCACAAATTATCAGATGAAACTTGGCTGGGAATTGGGATTTTAAGTTCTTGGTTCTTTAGCAAACTCTTTCAGACTTTGGAGGTAAGGTCAGGAATCTTCTTTATTCTTGTGATAAACTTTTTTAATTTTCTTTTTCGCTGTAAAAGAATGTTTGAAGGCATGAAAGTAAAATCCTTATTTACAATGGTAATGATCTTGAATTATCTAATTGGGGTAGTTTCGTATAGTAGTTAGTAGTTCCAAAAGAGGAAATCATCATTTCTATTAGAAAAAGGAGCAAAATTGTAATTTGTAAATTTTAAATCAAAATCTCTTGATAAGACTTATTATTGTGTTCAGTAAAAAGAAATATTTTAATATTGAAAAAGTCTTCTTATAAATTTCAATTCATCAGGAGTAACAATAAATTTTAATGGGTTGTAATGAATAGTAAAATGATGTGTTTCTATACTTAATCATAGTAGAATCACAAATATAAATAATCAGATTTATATTAATTAAGGTCTTATCTACAGCGTTTAATCAATACTATAATAATTCAACTAGCAACTTGAAATCATCTGCAAGTATTTTATTCTCATGTGTTTTAATTTATTTTTATTTTACTCACAAAAATGCATTTTATTCATCAAAATACATAAATTTGATTTTGGGAAACATTCCTGAAGTTTTCCATCATTTTATGGGGTTTCTCCTAAAATACAGATTTTCACAATTATAAAAATTTCCATTTTATTTTCATATTCCGCATGTTTGACAATATATTACAGCTTTTATACCAAGACAATATCATTTCAATATATATATTTTTTATTTCATCATTAGACGATATCTTTCATAGTATAATTTTCAGGACAATATCATTTCAACTTGATGTCAAGTATTTTACAACGAATAACTATAAAAAAGTTTTTATCTCTTTTACTTATACCTTACATTGTTCGTGATTTATAAATATTTATCTTCAAAAAAGGGGCTTGTTAAATTCCAGTGCATGTTCAAACTAGAAAGCTGAATTCATAAAAAAATGATAAAGCGCTTTTGAATAAAAAAACTCAAAGTAATTCTTGTATTGTAGTGGCCAATGTTCTCATTGATTCATATTCTTTTCGGATGATTCGGTAGAATTGTATTAAGATCAAAGTAATCACAGTCATTTTTTTCTTGAGATCAAGAAAATCAGTGTTTTGTGCTCATTATACAAAAATCATTGTTTTGTGCTCATTATACAAAAATCATTGTTTTGTGTTCACTATAAAAAATCATTGTTTTGTGTTCATTATAAAAAATCAATGTTTTGTGCTCCTTATAGAAAAATCATTGTTTTCTGTTCATTATACAAAAAAAATCCTTATTTTGTGCTCATTATACAAACATCATTGTTTTGCGTTTATTATACAAAAATTATTGTTTTGTGTTCATTATACAAAAATTATTGTTTTGTGCTCATTATACAAAAAAATTTTTAAAAAGATCAAAGTATATGAATTACTAATACTACTCAAAGAATAACTTTCTTGTCAAGAAATAAATAATATCAGTACTTATTACTGACTTCCAAAGATTTGAATAATAATATTTTATATATATATATATATATATATTACACATATATTTTAAAATTTATCCAACAAATGAATAAATTTCCTCAAAAAACAGATTCTTGTGAAGTGAAATCAATTTAAGCTTTTGGAAAAAAATAAAATTCAATTTTGAAATATTAAAATCGTTAAGTATATTTAATATCATAAATGTCGCAGAATCATTAATTCAATTATTGTTTTCGCATTTTCATTATTGATTCTTACAAAAAAAATTTAAATATGCTAAATAAAAGAGAAATATTTACTTCATGTCTTACTCCCTATTAAGATAAAAAATATTGATATTTGGACAGAATTAAATTACTAAACTTATCCCGTATGCATTAAATTCAAATAAAAGATATCCATGTATCCAAAAATACGAACATTAGATACTTTTTTTATTATAAAGTATCCATTCTTCAAATCTCTCAACATTTCAGATTCACGCCCACAGGTTCGAAAACAGTTTGAATGTTCCTCAAAGTTGTTACGAATCCCAAAATTCAAATTTAGTGGTAAGAATTGTTTGACTATTTTCTCCCAAAAGAAGCAAATCCAGAATCTGCGCAAGCCGCCCTTTTCTACGTGAACGGCAACTCTTCGATTTTTCAACAATTTCCATATTCTTCGTTCCGTAAACCTCTCAAGTTAACGAGATGCTGGAAAGCATCGAGCATAAATCTTTCTTTTGCCTTGGAGACCTCAAGTATAAATTCTTTGCAAGACTTCCAAGAAACAATTCTCAGCCATGGAATGAAATCACTGGCACTGATAAACATAAAGAATGGAACATATATGTCTACCATCAAGGCACTCTTTCATATATACACACTTGATGACTGAATAATATTTGTTTTGAGATTCTTATGGAAAGATCTTGGCTGTATTTTGCATTGTCTTTTGTTTTAAAATATAGAATTTTGGGTCAATAGAGTCTTTCAGCGGATATGTATGAAAGTTTGTTACTTTTATTTTAAGTGTAAGAATTCTTTTCTTTTTAGAAATATCCTTTTAATTTTAGAGACCGAGAAAATTTTCGGATAAAAATTGATATTTAACAAATTTTGATAATTTTTAGCGTGAATAATTTTTTTTGCATTTTATTTATTTACGTGTTCTAAATGAAGCTGAAGCCTGTATTTTGCGTAGAAATTAGATTGATAAAGGATTCTGTGCTGTATTTTGTCATGGAAAACTATAGATATTGTAACGTCTCCGCCTATATTAGATATATAAGGCTTTAAGAAAGTTAAATAAAAAAATAAATTCAATTGTAGTGCAATCAATTTAAGCTTTATGAAATAGAAAATAAAATTCCATTCTGAAATATTTTTACGAATGGATAAGTACCTATAACATCATTTAGGTTATAGAATTATTAAATCAATTATCGTTTTTATATTTTCTTTATTGATTCTCACGAAAACCCAAAAAATATTAAACATGTTTAATAAAAGATAAAAATGTACTCTTTCTTTTACACACTATAAAGACAAAAGTACTAATATTTGGACAGAAATAAATTACTAAATTTATCCCTCATGCATTAAACTTAAATAAAAGACTTCCATGTATCCAAAAATACTAATACAGAATGCTTTTTAAAAAAAGTATCCATTCTTCAAATCTCTCAACATTTCAAATTCACGCCCACAGGTTCGAAAACAGTTGAATCCAGAATCTGCGCAAACTGCCCTTTTCTACGTGAATAGGCAACTCTTCGATTTTTCAACAATTTCCACATTCTTCGTTCCGTAAACCTCTCAATTTAACGAGATGCTGGAAAGCATCGAGCATAAATCTTTCTTTTTCCTTGGAGACGTTAAGTATAAATTCTTTGCAAGACTTGGAAACAATTCTCAGCCATTGAATGAAATCACTGGCATTGAGAAACATAAAGAATGGAATATAGCTATCCACCATCAAGCCACTCCAAATGCATACACACTTGCTGACTGAATAATATTTGTTTTGAGATTTGTATGTAAAGATCTTGGATGTATTTTGCATTTTCTTTTGTTTTAAAATATAGACTTTTGGGTCAATAGAGTGGTGGTTCAGTGGATATGAATGAGAGTTTGTTACTTCTATTTTAAGTGTAAGATTTCATTTTTTTTTTTTTTTTTTTTTTTTTTTTTTTTAAAGAAATGTCTTTTTAATTTTTTAGAGCAAGAAACTTTTTGCATGAAAATTGATATTTCATAATTTTTAGCGTGGATATTTTTTACTGTATTTAATTTACTTCTATATATTCTAAATGAAGCTGAAGGACAGCGAGCAGCGCCACATTCAGGTTCATGGGAGCATATATATATATAAATATATATATATTATACGTTTATACATGTAATACATACACATACGTATATACATTATATGCGGGAAATACATACATACATATATATATAATTCGCATGTATTACACGTATAATTTAAAATTTTCCCAAAAAATGAATAAATTTGTTTAAAAAATATATTCTTGTGTAGTGAAATCAATTTAAGCTTTACGAAAAAAATAAAATTCAATGGTGAAATATTTTTATGAAAGGTAAAGTTAATAGTTAAGAGTATATGTAATATCATAAAGATTGTAGAATTATAAATTCAATTATAGTTTTTAAAATTTCTTTATTTTTTCGTATGAAAAACTAAAAAAAATATTAAACATTCTAAATAAAAGATAAATATTTAAACCATGTCTTACACCCTTACCCTATTGATATTTGGACAGAATTAAATTACTACTAACTCATGCGTTAAATTCAAATAAAAGACATTCATGTATCCAAAAATACGAATACAGAATACTTTGAAAAAAAAAAGGTATCCATTCTTCAAATCTCCCAGCATTTCAGATTCACGCCCACAGGTTCGAAAGCAGTTGAATGATTCTCAAAGTTGTTACGAATCCCAAAATTCAAATTTAGTGGTAAGAATTGTTTGACTATTTTCTTCCAAAAGAAGCAAGTCCAGAATCTGCGCAAACCGCCCTCTTCTCAGTGAACAGGCAACTCTTCGATTTTTCAACAATTTCCATATTCTTCGTTCCGTAAACCTCTCAATTTAACGAGATGCCGGAAAGCATCGAGCATAAATCTTTCTTTTGTCTTGGAGACGTTAAGTGTAAATTCTTTGCAAGACTTCCAAAAAGGAATTCTCAGCCATGGAAGAAAATCACTGGCATTGATAAACATAAAGAATGGAACATATATGTCTACCATCAAGGCAGTCACTCACACACATACACACTTGCTGACTGAATAATGTTTGTTTTCAGATTCTTATGTAAAGATCTTCGCAGTATTTTGCATTGTCTTTTGTTTTAAAATATGGACTTTTGTGTCAATAGAGTGATGGTTGAGCGAATATGTATGAAGGTGCGTCACTTTTATTTTAAGTGTAAGAATTTTTTTATTTTAAGAAATGTTTTTTTTAATTTTAAAGAGTGAGAAAAACGTTTCGTATAAAAATTGAAATTTAATAATTTTTAATAATTTTTTGTGTGTGTGTGTGTTTTTTTTTACTGTATTTTATTTAGTGATATATTCTAAATGAAGTTTATCAGAACTCTCTCTTTTATTCACCATAAACTTTCTTTTACGACAATCCGACAAGATGAGGGGGGAGGGGTTCGTCTTCCGTCACTTCTTATTGGATCAGACATTTCTCAGTTCGTATTTTATCACCAATCACGATGGAACAACTTATGGTATAGTTCATATTCAATTTGTAGTTGCTTAGACCTGTGAAGGTCGCACAGACATTCTCTAATTTCCTGAATCTGATTATACATGATACCGAATAACTGCTATCAGATTTGTGTGAGGTTGTTCTGCTTAGTATAAAACACTAATTGCATGATATAACTACCCAAAATACTGCTGTCAAATTTCAGTGATGGGTTATTATACATTTGCCAAATAACATACATTCCTCTTTCCTGGAAATAAATTGCCAAAACTCTTCCCGTGAGAAAAAAAAAATGCTACAATATATTTTCACTTCTAAAAAAATGAAAACATATTTCTGAAGGCTAAGTTTAAACGTTTTCTTCTTTTGCAAACATTGAACATAAATTTCATGAAAAATATCTGAAATTCTATATTGCTTGATATTTACAAATTTTAATATTTATAAATCCTTGAATAAAGTAATATCCGAATTACTTATGTTTTTTTTAAAATGTGCATTATAAATATATAAAAAAAAATTGTCACTATGCATTTGGCATTTCCGAAAAGTGATTATAGAAATACTTTTATTTTTCAATATCGAATTTTTGAACTGTCGTATAAAATCAGCTTAAAGTACTAGGCAGAAATATAATATCGATAATCTGAATACTCAAAATGACTCATAAACCAATAAAATGAATCATTTTGCATAAAAGTGTGCTATTTTCTTACTTAAAAACGATAATACGAATGAACTTTTAACTACGGATTATCGATTTTCCGATAATGAGAAGCTATATAGAATGCTTTTTTTCTTTCAGTTGGCAAATATTTTAAAATTATTCTCATTTACAAGATAACTTGTGTTTAAAGATAAATGTTTCAAGAGTTTTATATATTATAATAAAAATTATTATTGCCTAATATGATATTGTCTTAAGAGTTACTCATTATTATTTTTCTAATTCGTTTTAAGTTATAAAATATTATGATAATTTACGTAATAAAATTTCTAAAGATTAAGATTTTTTTATATCAAAATGAATAATAATAAAAATATATTTTTAATGGATTAATATTATCAATATACCATACAGTTTTATTTTTGAATTAATTTTCCTATATAATTAATGAAAATAATAATTAATAATAATTAAATGAAAAATAAATAACATTAAAAATCTGTTATGTTAATTTCATAAGTCAAAGAAATACTACAAAATACAGATATATATGCTACATAATTCCAAAACATAAAAAAGTATTTACAACAAATTTAATATGTACATTTTAAATTTTAACTAGTCATTTAATTTATAATTAAAAAATAATCTTTGTGAATTTACCAAATTTATAGTTTCCGTTTATTGATTTAAAAAAATGGCATCAGTAATACATATATTTCTAAAATATTCTTTTACTAAATTACAATTTTTTCTATTCGGAGCATTTAAAGATGCTGTATTAACATGTAAGAACATGATATTGTCAGGGTCTGTTGTTCATAATGTTATTAAAATTGTGAAATTAACAAAAAAGAATAAGACTGATTTTTAAAATGTTGACAAATATCTATTTTTCACACGTTAAAACCTTTTAAGTGATGAGAAAAATGCATGAAACTGTAGAAATTTCTGAAGGACTCATAAATTTTAATGAAATTTTTTAAACTGATGTTTTCAAATTCACTTGGGAAAAATTACGATTTGCGGTTGAATCCAAATTTGTACTTTAATAAATTATAATACTAGTAAATGTTGTAGATAAGATATTGGTTAATAGGAAATTGTGAGTATATTACAATTTTTGTAGGTGATTCTCCTATTGTTTTGGCAATTGAACTTAAAGTTCTTAAGTTCATGTTAATATTCTTCGCAGGTGAATAAAGAAAATTGAAGATAATTAGTATGCATCATGCATAAATATATTCATTTGGCTCCGGAAGTGGAAGAAACAGCTAATGCATAGATGCACAAAATTCTGTGATTTCTGAAATCCTTCGAATGTGCCTTAAATTATTCGAAAAATTAAGTAACAATCGAATTTTATTACGACATCCTCATTTGTGGTGTAATGGTAGTAAGTAAAAAGCTTGCATTAGCAAGAGTGATTGTATCCCCGTAATGTACGCTTCAGTCATTGGTCTAAATTGGTAGAGAAAATGAAAGCGAAGTTCATTGGCGAGGGAGATCGTTTATGACGAGGCAGGTCATGGCGCTGTAAATTGCTTGGTTAGAAATTCCCAGATTTTTCTCTAATATAACACACAGGGTGAAGTGGTCAAATTTGTATAATATCTGCAATTTGATATTATTTTACATTTGTTGTGATTATAATGTCCTTTATGGATTGCAGACAAGGCTGAAAAATTTTATGTGTTACAATTTTACCACAAACGCCGGAAAATGACAAAAATCGGCTTGGCGTTCTTTTTTAATTCTTTTTTCTTTTACATAACGGTGGGCCTCCAGTACTATATACTTTCTCTCTCTGTATATATATATATATAGATATATATGCTACGGAAAAACCAACGATTGACAGTGAAAGGAGAGCATCAATCAAAATCGCCATAGAGCTTCCTTCTTTTTAAAAACTTATTGCTATGGATGTCGCCAGCGGAACCCAACCAGATTTCTGTAATCTAATTCCTGACTTTACGACTGGACTTCGAACCCAACGAGTTTGGTATTTGAAAAATTAAATATAGTTTTTTTGTTTATTTACATTTGTTTAAAGAATTAGACATTCGAACATGAATTAAAAATAATACAAGCAAAAATAATATGTACATTTTATTGTGGCAAAATTGTTACACAACACATAATGAATAAAAATACGATAGTGATATACTGATATCCATGTAGAAGACACGAGAATAACAACGACAATATTTTTACAATATTTTATTCCACCTATTATTTAATAATTGTAAAAGTCAAAGATAACACTAAAAGTAATAAAATATCACTTTAAAGCTTATGTGTTGCTAGACAAATCAAAGATAATGGAAATTTCATTTATAAAGTTTACTTTATAAAACAATTATTTCAGACCAATATTTGGCACATTTAAATATGTTTTTTTCTTTATCATTTACATGAATCCTTACTTCTCACACCTATCCATGATTTAAAATTCGATCCTACCAAATACATGCACAAGCAAGCTCTGGGACTTGAATTTCTTTAGAAAACTTTGATTTTTATAGATTTTTTTTGTTGGTTGACACTGATAATCACTATCTAAATTTATTTGGTCTGTTTGAAGACTATTATTTTTTATCGTCTAAATATTTAATGCTATGTCTGAAAATAGATATTTTTTATTATTATTTACATATTATTTTCTAAGATGAATTGCATTTTTAAGCAAAAAATATGTAAACAATAATAGAATGTAGGTCTGATATGGGAATATATGAGCAGAAACTGGCAGAAATTGATAATAATATATAATTATTAATAATCAATGGAATGTGCAGTATTAAATCTCCATAAAAATTTTTTTTAAATATAATAAGAACTTTATTTCTTAGTTATTATATTAATTTTTTTATTAAATCGATATATATAAAGACTTTACAGGAGTGAACTGTATTGTATAAACCAAATCTTGGTTTGATAATCAGTACATAGATAAGAACAGTATATTGGATATTTCGAAGGAAAATTATGGGTTTATTCCCATATTGGTCAAAACATTTCTTCCATAAATCTATAGCAGAATTCCTTGCCTTCACTTTAACTAAGGGTACGAATGCTTTCTATTTCTCACTTGTGTAACACACATTTCCAAGAATAACTGGATTCTATTCAATTTCTTGTGGTATATTTTTTAATTTAAGATCTCCGAGTAATCATTTCTTTCCCTCCTCCTCCCTATTTTGCAATCTGATGGGCAATTGGCTAGAGCTATGCCTTTTTTACTACAGGCTTCATGTTCGAATCCTGGCGGTAGCATGGATGTTTGTTAGCGGTTCGCAATCCATGTTAAACTGTAGGTTCTGGTCTAATTAGCCCAAAGTGTGCATAAAGTGACTATAAAGCGACAAGTGAATCTCTCTCTCTCTCTTTTTTGTATCATAAAGTAGACCTACAATAAATATACCCATCATCATCATCACCACCAATGGCGCAACAGCCCCATGGTGGACCAAGGTCGTTTGCCAACTGGCAGATTTCAAGACATGAAATGTTTTCTTTTTACTCTATAGGATTGTCAATCCTATATCTAACGATATGCAGTCATATTAGGCTGGAACCTACAACCACTACAAGAATGCATAGCACCACGGGATTCGAAGACAAAACATGTGGCCCCGAACGTCAGAGCGTTGGTCACTCGGATCTAAATATACCCATGATGACGTAAAATCAGTTTTTTTTTCTAGTTTCATCAAAACCCAATAATATAAGTTTTGGCTTTAAAATTAATTATAGAGAGAGATATCCAATGGATGAAAATTGAATTTGTAATTATAATTTGCAGTCTGTTTAATTATAAAATAAAAAATGGAGTATTGTTTAACTTAAATCAAGAACATTTAACAATCATTGTGCAATTTTAATACCTCTTTTCAGGTTATTCATTTAAAACTAAATTACATCTCGCATGAACTACCATAATCATGAAGATTTAAATCCTCATTTCCATTTAAATCCAAGAACACTAATCTTCCTTCCGTTCATTCTTCCGCCAAAGAAGAACTCTTGTCTTCTTAACCTCCTTTCCGTTGCATGCATAGGCGGAATCTACATTTCTGCGAGCCAAGTTAATTGAAACGCTAACTTAATTTTTCCCACAAAAGAGTCAAAGAATTCGAATGAAGTAACACTCCTCGCTGGCTATTGTCACTTCGAAAACGACGTTAAATAGATTAAAATCTCTTTTCCAGAGGACGTTCCAAAGGAAAATTTCGAACAGTTTTGGGGATTACATTTTGTTCTGACACGCCACCCAACTACTAGTACGTATCTGCTGCTACGAATGTGGAGTTTCTTCGCGGATTTAAATTGCATGGGCTAAAATTAATTTAGGAAATATTGAAATGCGTGTGTGTTGTAAAGGAATGATGAGTTGGAGATATTTGATCTAGCGAGGTGAAAGTATGAAGATAATCTAGTTAGTAACAATTTCCTTTTTTTTAAACGAATTACAGATGTTCATTTTAATAAGACCTTGAACCTCTTGAACTTTAATAAGACCTCTGAATTTGTTACAAGAATTTAAGTTATAGCAATATTTAGATGATTGTGTTTGTGAAACTGCCTCAGTTTGGATTATTATTTGAGTAATATAATTTAAATATATTTATTAAGTAATATTTGTTATTTATTAATTAATATAAGATCATTTTTAAATTCCAAAATAATTTTTCGATTATTTTTTGTTAGTATTGTTACTTTGTTTTGAAGTGAAATAATTTGTTTGAATATATTTATCAAACAAAAAATAATTCTATTTTAAAGTATATATATATTCTACTTTTAAAAATTAAAAATTGTTAACATAACTTTGAAATTTTGCTAAGTTAAATTGAAAAGTTAATACTAAACATTCTAAAATTAAAATAATTTCGGATTTTAAGTTTTCATTAGATTTCAAAAGAACAGTTTAACAAATGTCTGTAATTAAAAATAAAAAGAATTAGAATTAAAATTATTGGATTGAATGTTTAGGAAACTAACACACTTTGCAATAAATTAATACAACCCAATATTATTATGAAGATAACTTAATGCAAAATCCTTTTCGAAATTTTTTTTTACATCTAGTATTTGGATAAATTGTGATAAAGCAATATCAGCGAGCATACATCTCAAAGCACCTAGTCAAGTCAAGTCCTTTTCGATACACCTTTTTTTAATTCATTATTCATAAAGCTTTATTTTTTTATTTAATTTATTTTAATTATCTAAATGATGTTTTAACCTTTAAAGATAAATACTTCATATTTAAGATGAATTAATAGGACAAATCTTTTATAAAATTATAAAAAGGATACATCTTTATTTTGAAGATAATCTTTTTTCTTTATGATCTTGAGACTATCTTTTTTTTAAACAAAATCTGTGCTTCAAAATAATTTTTTTATTATATATATTTAAAATTAAAATCATTAGTTTATTTTGAAGTTTTAGTATCACATTTTAACCTCGGATAATCTTTATTCCTTTAACATTTTAAACGAACCAAAAGAAAAATGTGAATATTTTACTAACTCTCTAATGTACTCTAATTTTTTTGGAAAGTAGGATAAATATAATAATATCTCCTCGTAACAAAGTAAAATATTTTCAGGCAATACTAAACAAAAAGATAAAAAGTTTGTTGAACTTTTCCATGAAAAATTCAAAGATTATAGTTATTCATGTATTGTTAAGAACACTCTGCCATAAATGTATACAAAAAGAAAAATAAATTTTCCCTAAATGTACTGAAAATCTCACGGTAGCATTTCTTTCCACTTCTTAAAATATCCAACTGCGTAATGCTTAGTCTTTTTAAGCTTTAAAATCCTACATTTAATAACAAAGTTTTTAAATCTTTTTAAGTAAGATTATTAACCAAAAACCCAGAGTAAAAATGCAGTTTGAATTATGCTCGGCTTAAAATGTTTTCCCTTTTAAATGTAATTCATGCTCTTTTCTGTGATATTTTTTCCATGCTGTTGCGTTACTTTTTTTTAAGGTATTCATGGGTATACAACTTTATGAATACCATTATTTTTTTATTTTAGTATTTTATGAGTTTTTTTAAAATGTATTATAAACCCGAAAGAATCAGAAAAAGTAAAATGGCGTATGATTAATGTATGGAATTTTTCAGAGAAATCCCATTGTTTGAGTTTCATAATTTTTTTATTGATTTAAATTTTTTATTTAATAAGGTAATAAAAGAATATTCAAAATAATGTGTAAGCATTCTATTTATAGTAAATCAAATTAAACGCGCAAATTAAGGGTTTAATTTTAATATTTAAAAGCCATTGTTTTTATTCAGGCAATTCAAAGTTAAAAGCAATAAAAATATATGTTAATCCGAAATATCAAAATATATTTGAACGAAAAGAAAATAATTAAAAAAAATAATAATTATTGATTGATTTAAATATTTCTGATTCAAGTAACAAATTGTAGAGTATAAAAATTTACAAATGCTAATGGTAATAAAAAAAAATGAAGCATGATTTGAAAAAAATACATAAAATAAAAAAGTTTTATTTCTAACATAATTAAAACATTTTGAATATATTATTACATAAATATTGTTTAATTTAACTAAATAATGAGAATTTGGCGCTAAAAAAGTCCTGAAATCAAAGCTCAAAATGAATATGGCTAACTTAGATAGACGATCAATCTTCCAATTAGTCAATCAATATTGTAACAATTTCTGTATATTGCTTAATGTTTTCTGTTTTAAATCAAAATAATCAACCAAAATTGGGTAAAAAAAAAAGGTTATTATAGTTGCTTTTTGAAAGTAACTTAAAATACAGAATAATGACTTTATAAAATGAATTGTAGGAAATTTGACAAATATGTGAATACCTCACAATCTGACGTCATTTCCGTTGTATTCTATGCATTATTTCATTATTGTGGCATTGTCTTTTTTCGTATGTAGGAATATTTACCAGACTTTTTAAGCCTAAAGAAATCTTTAATTCACTTTATTCCACGCAAAAAAAATAATGAAAATTTGACTACAAAAAAAATCCTGAAATCAAAGCTCACAATGAACATGGCCAACTTAGACGATCAATCTGATCGCTGCAATGATGATCACGAACTGGTCTCGAGTATGAGCCTCGTCAATAGATGGTTCTCCCAGGACTAATTTTAACTGCGTCGTTTAAATGCGGCTCCACGAGGATCAGCTCTTTGAAATTTCGAGTCACGAATTCGGCCCGGAAAAGCGTATTATCCTTCCAATTCTCGCCAAGGTGATCGTGTGAAAAGGGTTGGTAAACACGATGCTCGCTGGAATTTTGAAAATAATTGCCGGCGTAACTCGATGGGAAAGACGGCAGCTATGTTCCCGAGAATTACTTTAAACCTCTTCCTGTGCCGAGTTGGTACAAATTATCAGACGGAACTCGGCAGGGAATTGGGATTTTAAGTTCTTGTTTCTTCAGCAAACTCTTTTAGACTTTGGAGGGAATATCGAAAATTCTTCTTTGTTCTTACGATTAACTTTTTCGTTTTTTTTTTCTCTGTAAAAATTTTTTTGAAGGCATGAAAGTAAAAACCATCATTTACAATGATAATAGTCTTAAATTATCAAATTGGAGTAGTTTCGTAGAATAGTTAGTAGTTTCGAAATTGAAAATCTTCATTTCTATTAGAAAAAGCAGCAAAAATGTGAACTGTAAATCTTAAATTAAAAATGGCTTCAGTAATTTCTTTTTATTATTGTAGAAGTCTTCTTACAAATTTCAATTCACCGGCAGTAACAATATATTTTAATGGGTTGTAATGAATACTAAAATGATATGTTTAGATCCTTCTTAATAATACCATGATGATAATACCATGAATAATCAAATTCCTTACATGCAGATTGGATTTATTATTCTGGAATGTTCACATTGTTCCTTTTATGGTTAATAGTCACTATATTACAAGGACATTAAGTAATTTCTTTCGCAATGGGAACTAACTATTATTCAACGATCGTAGGTAATACATGAGACAAAAGTTAGAATGATATTACAAGAACATCAACTAGTTTCATAACAATCATTAGTGATCAAAAACGATACAAATGCCACTCTTCAGTAATCACCTCCAACCCATGAGGCAGAAGGTAGTGATTATATTACAAGAACATCAATCAATATTAATAGCCATAAAAAATTAGAATCACAAATATCATAAATAATGAAATGTCTATTAATTAAGCTCTTATCTACAGCGTTTAAACAATATTATGATAATTCACCTAGCAACTTGAATTTACCTGCGAGTATTTTATTGTTATGTATTTTAATTTATTTTTATTTAATCACAAAATTGTATTTAATTCATCAAAATGCATAATGCATTAGCATTGTCTTTTATGTATGTAGAAATATTTACAAGACTTATTATTAAGCCTAAAAAAATCTGTAATTCAATTTATTTCTCGCACAAAAATAATGAAAATTTGGTGAAAAAAAAAATCCTGAAATCAAAGCTCAAAATGAACATGGCTAACTTAGATAGACGATCAATCTGATCGCTGCAATGGTGATCACGAACCGGTCTCGAGGATGCGACTTGCCAATAGATGGTTCTCCCAGGACTAATTTTAACTGCGTTGTTTAAATGCGGCTCCACGAAGATCAGCTCTTTGCAATTTCGAGTCACGAATTCGGCCCGGAAAAGCGTATTATACTTCCAATTCTCCACAAGGTGATCGTGTGAAAAGGGTTGGTAAACACAGTGCTCGCTGGAATTTTGAAAATAATTGCTGGCGTAACTCGATGGGAAAGACGGCAGCTATGTTCCCGAGAATTACTTTAAACCTCTTCCTGTGCCGAGTTGGTACAAATTATCAGACGGAACTTGCCGGGGAATTGGGATTTTAAGTTCTTGGTTCTTCAGCAAACTCTTTTAGAGTTTGGAGGGAAGATCAGAAGATCAGTTCTTATGTTTAGCTTTTTTGATTTTCTTTTTCGCTGTGAAAGAATCTTTGAAGCCATGAAAGTAAAGCCATCATTTACTATGATAATAATCTTGAATTATCACATTGGAGTAGTTTCGTGGAGTAGTTAGTAGTTTCAAAAGAGAAAATCTTCATTTTTATTAGAAAAAAAGAGCAAAAAATAAATTGTAATTCTTAAATTAAAAATGGCTCCAATAATTTCTTTTTAATATTGAAGAAGTCTTCTCACAAATTTCAATTCACCAGGAGTAACACTAAATTTTATTGAGCTATAATGAATAAAAATTGCTGTGTTTAATTGCTCATTCATAATATCAAGAACCTTCAAATCCTTTACATGCACATTGGACTTATATTGCGTAAAGGTCCCATTGTTCCTTTTATCATATTAGTCACAGAATTACAAGAACATCAACCACATTTATTTGACATAGGAACTGACTATTATTCAACAGTCATAGGCAATATATGACACAAAAGTTAGAATGATATTACAAGAATATCAACTAGGTTCATATCATTAGCAATCCAACAAATACAGAAGGCCTTATTCAACAATTATAGACTATCCATGAGGCAGAAGGTAGTGATGATAATATAAGAACATCAACCAGTATTAATAGCCATTGAAAAGTTAGAATTACAAGAAAAATATAAAATAATCATATTTTTATAAATTAATCTCTTAGATAACTAGCTAACTCCCAGGCACTAAAGCCCATGATGGGCTACTGGCAGATTCCGAAACATGAGATGATGTTCCCTTTTTATGGGGTAAGGCAGCTCTACTCCCTACAATCATATTAGATCACCTATAGTAATCACAGTCAAATTTTCTTGAGATCAAGCAAATTATTGTTCTGTGCTCACTATACAAAAATCATTGTTTTGTGCTCATTATACAAAAAAATTTAAAAATAAGACCAAAGTATATAAATTATTAATATTTTTCCAAGAACACGTATAATTTAACACGGAACAAGTCCGTAATAATTTCTCCAAGAACACCTTTTCTAAACAAATGCATAAATTTGTTTAAACAAAGTAGATTCTTGTATAGTGAAATCAATTTAAGCTGCACGAAAAAAATAAAGTTCAATATGAAATATTTTTAAGAATGGTAAAGTTAATAGTTAAGGTTATACACTGAAGTGACAAAAGTCATGGGATAGCAATATGCAAATTTTCAGATAGCAGTAGCATCGCGTAGAACCGGTATAAATGTGCAGTGCTTTCGCAGAGCTTTCATTTCTGTTCAAGTTATTCATGTGAAGAGGTTTTGACGTGATGATGACCGCACGACGGGAATTAACAGACTTTGAACGCGGAATGTTAGTTGGAGCTAGACGCATGGGTCATGCCATTTCGAAAATCGTTAGGGAATTCAACATTCCCAGATCCACTGTGTCAAGAGTGTGCCGAGAGTATGAAATTTCAGGCATAACATCCCACCATGGACAGCGCAGTGGTCGACCGCCTGCACTTAACGACCGAGACCGGTGACGTCTACAAAGAGTCCTAAATTCTAACAGACAAGCAACACTGCGTCAAATAACCGCAGAAATCAATGTGGGACATACAAGGGACTTGTCTGTTAGAACTGTGCGGAGAAATGTGGCTTTCTTGGGCTATTCCAGCAGAAGACCGACTCGAGTGCCTTTACTGACAGAACGACATCGCTTGCAGCGACTCTCGTGGGCACGTGAGCCTATCGGTTGGTCCCTAGATGAATGGAAAACCGTGGCCTGGTCCGATGAGTCACGATTTCAGTTGGTAAGAGGTGATGGTAGGGTTCGAGTGTGGCGCAGACCCCACGAAACCCTGGACCCAAACTGTCAGCAAGGCACTGTTCAAGCTGGTGGTGGCTCCGTAATGGTGTGGGCTGTTTTTTCATGGCATGGACTTGATCCTCTGGTGCGACTGGACCGAACATTGACTGGAAATGCTTATGTTCAGCTACTTGGAGATCACTTCCAGCCATTCATGGACTTCATGTACCCAAACAACGATGGGATTTTTATGGATGACAATGCGCCATGTCACCGGGCCACAACTGTTCACGATTGGTTTGAAGAACATTCAGGACAATTCCAACGAATGATCTGGCCTCCTAGATCGCCCGACATGAATCCCATCGAGCATTTATGGGACATCATCGAGAGGTCTGTTCGTGCCCAAAATCCTGCACCATCAACGCTTTCACAATTATGGACGTCTATCGAGACAGACTGGCTCAATATTCCTGCAGAAGACTTCCAACGACTTGTTGAGTCCATGCTACGTCGAGTTGCTGCACTTCGCCGGGCGAAAGGAGGGCCGACACGATATTAAGAGGTATCCCTTGACTTTTGTCACTTCAGTGTATGTAATATCATAAAGATTGTAAAATTATTAATTCAATTATAGTTTTTAAATTTTCTTTATTTTTCTTACGAAAAACCAAAAAATATTAAACATGTTAAGCAATAGAGAAAAATTTACTTCTTGTCTGACCCCATATTAAGATAAAAATATTGATATTTGGACAAAATTAAATTACTAAGCTTACCCCTCATGTATTAAACTCAAATGAAAGACTTCCATGTATCCAAAGATACGAATACTGAATACTTTAAAAAAAAAGTATCCATTCTTCAAATTTCTCAACATTTCAGATTCACGCCCACAGGTTCAAAAACAGTTGAATGACTCTCAAAGTTGTTACAAATCCCAAAATTCAAATTTAGTGGTACGAATTGTTTCACTATTTTCTTCCAAAAGAAGCAAATCCAGAATCTGCGCAAACCGTCCTTTTCTACGTGAACAGGCAACACTTCGATTTTTCAACAATTTCCATATTCTTCGTTCCGTAAACCTTTCAATTTAACGAGATGCTGGAAAGCATCGAGCATAAATCTTTCTTTTGCCTTGGAGACCTTAAGAATAAATTATTTGCAGACTTCCAAGAAACAATTCTCAGCCATGGAATGAAATCACTGGCATTGATAAACATAAAGAATGGAATATATCTATCCACCATCAAGGCATTCACACACATACACACTTGCTGACTGAATAATATTTGTTTTGAGATTCTTATGTAAAGATATTCGCTGTATTTTGCATTGTCTTTTGTTTTAAAATATAGACTTTTGGGTCAATTTAGTGGTGGTTCAGTGAATATGTATGAAAGTTTGTTGCTCTTATTTTAAGTGTAATATTTCTTTTTTGTTTTAGAAATGTCTTTTTAATTTTATAGAGCGACAAATCTTTTGCGTAAAATATTGATATTTAATAAATTTTAATAATTTTTAATAATTTTTAGCGTGGATATTTTTTTCTGTATTTAATTTACTGATATATATACTAAATGAAGCTGAAACATGTATATTTTATGTAAAAAGTTGATTAATAAATGATTATGTGCTTTATTTAATCATGGAAAAAATAGATATTCTAATGTCTCGACCTATATCAGACCTATAACGGCTTCAAGAAGAGAGCCACTTTCAGGTTAATGGGAACACCTTATTTTTTCTTTACAAGCAATATATATATTTATACAAATAATGTACTCTGGATTATTATCCAAGGAAATTTAAAAAAACATTTGATCACAAGTGAATCATTAAATCAGAAGTACTATTCACTCCAAGGTCGGTGATTTTCAGAGTTCTCGAGTCTACTTCGAATGTAATTGCCTGGTCTGCGACAGACCTTAATTATCACACGACGTGATACACAAAACCACAAGGGATTCACTTTGGAAACAGGCGGAATCTCCCGCCTATTTAGTCATTTTAGAGAATAACAGAAAAACACTTCTGGTCGACTCGCCGCAGAACTCTCTCTTTTTTTCTCCAAAAACCTCTCTTCAAGAAAATCCGTCAAGAGGAGGGGGCGAAGTCTGCTTCCCTCATTTCTCATTAAAGCAGATATACCTCAGCTAGTGGTCTATCACCAATCACGACGGAACAACTCATGGTATAATTCATGTTCAATTTGTAGTTGATTCGACCTGTGAAGGTCGCACAGACATTCGCTAATTTTCTGAGTCTCATTATACATGATACCGAATGCCTGCTAACAGATTTGAATGAATGGTTGTTCTCATTAGTACAAAACACTTATTGCATGAAATATAACTACCTACAATACTGCGTGTCTGATGTCAAATTTTAGTGATGTGTTGTTATTATATACTTGTCAAATAACACACATTATTCTCTGTTAGGAATGAAATGCCAAAACTCTTCCCGTCAGGAAAAAAGCATGCTACAATATATTTTCCCTTCAGAAAAAAAATGAATACATATTTTTTAAGACTAAGTTTAAACATTTTCTTCTTTCGGAAGCATTGAACATAAATTGCATGAAAAATATCTAAAATTTATTTTACTTGATATTTACAAATTTTAACATTTATATATCCTTGAATAAAGTAATATTATCCGACTTACTTATGTGTTTATAAAATTTTCATTATAAATATATAAAAAAAATAATTTTCACTATGCATTTGGCATTTCCATAGAAGAGATTATAGAAATTATATAATAATACTTTAATTTTCCAATATCGAATTTTTTAACTGTCGTATAAAATCAGCTTAAAGTACTAGGCAGGAATATATCAATAATCTGAATACCCAAAATGACTCATAAACCAATAAAATGAGTAATTTCGCATAAAAATATGACTATTTTAAACTAAAAAACGATGTTACGAATGAACTTTTAACTATGATTATCGATTTTCCTATAATGAGAAACTGTAATGTACTGTGTTTTTTTTCTTTTAGTTGTCAAATATTTTAAAATTATTGTAATTTACAATTTAATTTGTGATTAAAGATAAATTTTTCAAGAGTTTAACACAGTATAATAAAAATTATTATTGCCTAATATGATATTGACTTAAGAGCTACTAATTATTATTTTTCTAATTCGTTTTAAATTATAAAATTTTATGATAATGTATTTAATAAAATTTCAAAAAATTTATATTTTTTTGTATTATAATGGATGATGAAAATTTATTTTTAATGACTTAGTACTTATAGTATGCCATACAGTTATATCTTTGAATTAATTTTACCTATTTTTATACCATTATTTTGGCAGTTGTAGATTAAAAAAGTAGTATAGCTATTAGTAATGATTCCTGCCATTTTAAATTTAACGGGTTTTCAGCCGTTATAAAAAATAAATAACATTAAAAATCTGTTTTATTATTTTCGCGATTAGTCAAAGAAATACTACAAAATAGAGATATCCGTGCTACACAATTCCCAAATATGAAAAAGTATTTACAGTAAATTTAATATATACATTTTAAATTTTAACTAGTCATTTAATTTTCTATTTAAAATAATCTTTTTGAATTTACCAAATTTATAATATCTATTTCTTAATTTAAAAATGACATCAGTAATACTTATAATTCTAAAATATTTCTTTACGTTAATATTTTTTCTATTCGGAAAATTTAAAGATGCTATATTATCATATGAGAAGATGATATTACCATGGTCTGTTGTCCATAATGTTACTAAAAATGTAAATTGAACAAAAAAAGATAAAACAGATTTTTAAATGAGAAGTTCTGTGTTTCACAAGTGATGGGGAAAATACATGAAACTATAAAAAATTTCTGAAGAATTCATAAATTGTATTGATATTTTTAAAATAATGTCGCCAAAAACACGGGAAGAAACTATGATTTGCAATTGAATCCAAATTTATACTTGAATAAACTATAATATTGATTAAATGATGTAGATAAGAACTTGGTTAATAGGAAATTGTGACTATATTACAAATTTTGTAATTCGCATATTCTTTTGGCTATTGAAGTTGGTTGATGGTATTGACAGATGAATAAGATACTGAAGAAGATTGAAGATTGTAAGTGTGCATAATTATATTAAAAAAGGGGAAGAAACAGCTGATTCATAGATGTGCCGAATTTTGGGATTTTTGAAATCGGTCGTGTGGTTTAAATTATTTGAAAAGTTAAGTAAGAATCGAATTTTATTGAACACTCCTCATTTATAGTGCAATGGTAGTAGGTAAAAGCTTGCATTAGCAAGAATAATTGTAGAACAGTAATATATAATGCACTCATCGGTCTGAATTGGTTGTGATAGTGAAAGCGAGGTACATTGGCGAGTACTTTGTGCGGTAGATTGCTTGCCAAGTAATTCTCAGATTTTTCTCTAATATGACACACAACGTGAAGTGGTCAAACTTGTAGATCTCCGCGGTTTGGTATTACTTTGCATTCTTGTGATTATAATATCTTATATGGTTTGCAGATGTGGATAGAAGCGGCCAATTCTGTGATTTTTGAAGTCGCTCAAGAGTGGTTTAAACTATTTGAAACGTTAAGAAGCACTCGAATTTTATTAAGCAATCCTCATTTATAGAGCAATGGTAGAAGGTAAAAACTTGTATTAGCAAGTATGATTGTAGCACAGTAATGTATAATGCACTCATTGGTCTGAATTGATGCTGATAGTGAAACCGAGGTACATTGGCGATGTAGATTGATTGGCTAGAAATTCCCAGATTTTTCTCCAATAGGACAAACAGAGTGAAGTAGTCAAATTTGTGCCTGTTTCTCCGCTGTTTGGTATTGCCCTGAATTTCTTGTGAGTGTAATGTCCTTTATGGTTTCCAGACAAAGCTGAACAATTATATATGCTACACTTTTGCTACAAACAATGGAGAATGATAAAAATCAGCTTGGCGTTTTTTTTTATAATTCTTTTTTCTTTTGTATATCGGCGAATCTCCTGTTCTATATATACAATATATACATAAGCTAGAAAAAACAACGATTGGTGGTGAAAGGATAACAATGGTCCCAATCACTATCGAGTTTCCTCTCTTTTAAAGACTTATTGCAACGGACGCCACCACAGGATCCAAACCAGAGTTCTGCATGCTAATTGCTGACTTTACCACTGGACTACAAACCAAACAAGTTTGTCATTTGAAAATTAAATGCATTTTTATTCATTTGCATTTATTTAATTAGAAATTGGACATGAGATAAAAATAATGCAAACCAAGATAATATGTACATTTTATTGTGGCAAAAATATTACACAACACATAACGAATAAAAATACGTTATCGATATACTGATATCCATGTAGAAGACACGAGAATAACAACGACACTTTTACAATATTTTATTCCACATATTATTTAATAATGGTAAAGGACAAAGATAACACTAAAAGTAATAAAATATTACTTTAAAGCTTATGTCTTGCTAGATAAATCAAAGTAATGGAAATTTCATTTATAAAGTTTACTTTAAAAAACAATTATTTCAGACCAATATTTGGCCCATTTAAATATGTTTTTTTCTTTATCATTTACATGAATTCTTACTTCTCACACCTATCCATGACTTAAAATTCGATCCTACCAAATACACACACAAGCAAGCTCTGGGACTTGAATTTCTTTAGAAAACTTTGATTTTTATAATTTTTTTTTGTTGGTTGACACCGAAAATCACTATCTAAATTTATTTGATCTGTTTGAAGACTATTATTTTTTTATCGTCTAAATATTTAATGCTATGTCTGAAAATAGATATTTTTTATTATTATTTACATATTATTTTCTAAGATGAATCACATTTTTAAGCAAACAATATGTAAACAATAATAGAATGTAGGTCTGATATGGGAATATATGAGCAGAAACTGGCAGAAATTGATAATAATATATAATTATTAATAATCAATGGAATGTGCAATATTAAATCTCTATAAAAATTTATTTATTAATTTTATTTATAAAAATTTATTTAAAATATTTTTTAAAAATATAATAAGAACTTTATTTCTTTGTTATTATATTAATTTTTTATCAAATCGATATAAGATATATAAAGACTTTACAGGATTGAACTGTATTGTATAAACTAAATCTAAGTTTGATAATCAGTACATAGATAAGAATAGTATATTGGATATTTCGAAGGAAAATTATGGGTTTATTCCCATATTGGTCAAAACATTTCTTCCATAAATCTATAGCAGAATTCCTTGCCTTCACTTTAACTAAGGGTAGTTCTATTTCTCACTTGTGTAACACACATTTCCAAGAATAAGTGGATTCTATTCAATTTCTTGTGGTATACTTTTTAATTTAAGATCCCTGGGTAATCATTTCTTTCTCTCCCCCTCACTATTTTGCAGTCTGATGGGCAATTGGCTAGAGCTATGGCTTTTGTACTACAGGCTTCATGTTCGAATCCTGGCGGTAGCATGGATGTTTGTTAGCGGTTCGCAATCCATGTTAAACTGTAGGTCACGGTCTAATTAGCCCAAAGTGTGCATAAAGGGACAAGTGAATCTCTCTCTCTCTCTTTTTTATATCATAAAGTAGACCTACAATAAATATACCCATCATCATCATCATCATCACCACCAATGGCGCAACAGCCCATGGTGGTCCAAGGCCGTTTGCCAACTGGCAGATTTCAAGGCATGAGATGTTTTCTTTTTACGCTATAGGATTGTCAATCCTATATCTAACGATATGCAATCATATTAGGCTGGAACCTACAACCACTACAAGTCTGCATAGCACCACGGGATTCGAAGACGAAACATGTCGCCCCGAACGTCAGAGCGTTGGTCACTCGGATCTAAATATACCCACGATGACGTAAAATCAGTTTTTTTTTCTAGTTTCATCAAAACCAAATAATATAAGTTTCGGCTTTAAAATTAATTATAGAGAGAGATATCCAATGGATGAAAATTGAATTTGTAATTATAATTTGCAGTCTGTTTAATTATAAAATAAAAAATGGAGTATTGTTTAACTTAAATCAAGAACATTTAACAATCATTGTGCAATTTTAATACCTCTTTTCAGGTTATTCATTTAAAACTAAATTACATCTCGCATGAACTCCCATAATCATGAAGATTTAAATCCTCATTTCTATTTAAAACCAAGAACACTAATTTTCCGTCCTTCATTCTTCCACCAAAGAAGAACTCCTGTCTTCTTAACCTCTTTTCTGTTGTATGCTGAAGCAGAATCTACGTTTCTGCGAGCCAAGTTAATTGAAACGCTAACTTAATTTTTCCCACAAAAGAGTCAAAGAATTCGAATGAAGTAACACTCCTCGCTGGCTATTGTCACTTCGAAAACGACGTTAAATAGATTAAAATCTCTTTTCCAGAGGACGTTCCAAAGTAAAATTTCGAACAGTTTTGGGGATTACATTTTGTTCTGACACACCACCCAACTACTAGTACGTATCTGCTGCTACGAATGTGGAGTTTCTTCGCGAATTTAAATTGCTAGGGCTAAAATTAATTTAGGAAATATTGAAATGCGTGTCTGTTGTAAAGGAATGATGAGTTAGTGATATTTGATCTAGCGAGGTGAAAGTATGAATATAATCTAGTTTGTAACAATTTCCTTTTTTTTAAACGAATTACAGATGTTCATTTTAATAAGACCTTGCAAATATCTCTGAATTTGTTACAAGAATTTAAGTTATAGCAATATTTAGGTGATTTTTTTTTGTGAAACTGTCTCAGTTTCGATTATTAATTGAGTAATATAATTTAAATATATTTATTTAGTAATATTTGTTATTCTTTAATTAATATAAGATAATTTTCAAATTCCAAAATAATTTTTCGATTATTTTTTGTTAGTATTGTTACTTTGTTTTGAAGTGAAATAATTTGTTTGAATATATTTATCAAACAAAAAATAATTCTATTTTAAAGTATATATATATTCTACTTTTAAAAATTAAAAATTGTTAACATAACTTTGAAATTTTGCTAAGTTAAATTGAAAAGTTAATACTGAACATTCTAAAATTAAAATAATTTCGGATTTTAAGTTTTCATTAGATTTCAAAAGAACAGTTTAACAAATGTCTGTAATTAAAAATAAAAAAGATTAGAATTAAAATTATTGCATTGAATGTTTAGGAAACTAACACACTTTGCAATAAATTAATACAACCCAATATTATTATGAAGATAACTTAATGCAAAATCCTTTTCGAAATTTTTTTTTTATATCTAGTATTTGGATAAATTGTGGTAAAGCAATATCAGCGAGCATACATCTCAAAGCACCTAGTCAAGTCAAGTCCTTTTCGATACACTTTTAATTAAATTTATTATTCATAAAGCTTTATTTTTTTATTTAATTTATTTTAATTACCTAAATGATGTTTTAACCTTTAAAGATAAATACTTCATATTTAAGTTGAATTAATAGGACATATCTTTTATATAATTACGCAAAAGGATACATCTCCCTTTTTGAAGATAATCTTTAGATTTCTTTATGGTCTTTAGACTATCTTTTTTTTAAACAAAATATCTGCTTCAAAATAATTTTTTAATATATATATTTAAAATTAAAATCATCGGTTTATTTTGAAGTTTTAGTATCATATTTTAACCTCGGATAATCTTTATTCCTTTAACATTTTAAACGAACCAAAAGAAAAATTTGAATATTTTACAAACTCTTTAATGTACTCTAATTTTTTTAGAAAGTAGGATAAATATAATATCTCCTCGTAACTAAGTAAAATATTTTCAGACAATACTGAATAAAAAGATAAAAAGTTTGTTGAACTTTTCCATGAAAAATTCAAAGATTATAGTTATTCATGTATTGTTAAGAACACTCCACCATAAATGTATACAAAAAGAAAAATAAATTTTCCTTAAATGTACTGAAAGTCTCAAGGTAGATTTTTTTTCCACTTCTTAAAATATCCAACTGCATAATGCTTTGGTCTTTTTAAGCTTTAAAATCCTACATTTAATAACAAAGTTTTTAAATCTTTTTAAGTAAGATTATTAACCAAGATCCCGGACTAAAATGCAGTTTGAATTATGCTCGGCTTAAAATGTTTTTTCCCTTTTAGTCCTAATTCATGCTCTTTTCTACGATATTTTTTCCATGCTGTGGTGTTACATTTTTTTAAGGTATTCATGGGTATACAACTTTATGAATACTATTATTTGTTTTTATTTTAGTATTTTCTGATGCTTTTTACAATGCATTATGAACTCTAAAGAACAGGAAAAAAGTAAAACGGTTTATGATTAATGTATAGAATTTTTCAGAGAAATCACGTTGTTTGAGTTTCATAAATTTTTTCTTGATTTAAATTTTTTATTTAATAAAGTAATGGAAGAATATTAAAAAATAATGTGTAAGCATTCTTTTTATAGTTAAATCAAATTAAACGCGCAAATTAAGAGTTTAATTTTAATATTAAAAAACATTATTTTTTATTTCGGCAATTCAATATTGTAACAATTTCTGTATTTTGTTTAATGTTTACTGTTTTAAATCAAAATAATCAACCAAAACTGGGTAGAAAAACGTTATTATAGTTGCTGTTTGAAATACTTCAATTTAAAATACAGAGTAATGACTTTATAAAGTGAACTGTAGGAAGTTTGACAAGAATGACAGAATCTCACAGTCTGACATTTCTGTTTCATTAGCATTGCTTTTCTCGTATGTAGGAATATTTACAAATTTATTAAGCCTAAAAAGATATTTAATTGAATTTATTCATCGCACAAAAATAGTAAAACTTTGTCGAAAAAAACATTCTCAAATCGAAGCTCAAAATGAATATGGCTAACTTAGACAAAAGATTAATCAATCTATCTACATCTATAAGAAACCTGTCAATATTGTAACAATTTTTTATATTGTTTTATGTTTTCTGTTTGAGATAAAAAAAATCATCTAAACCTTAGTATAAAACTTTGTTATAATTACTGTTTGACAGTACTTCAACTTAAAATACAAAATAATGACTTCGTAAAATGAACTGTGAATACCCCACAATCTAATGTTATTTCCGTTACATTTATATAAACCTTATGAAATTAATTAGAAGAAATTTGACAAGAATGGGAGAATCTCACAATCTAATGTCATTTCTGTTGCATTGTTCCATTATCGTTATATTGTATTTTTCGTATGTAAGAAAATTTATAAGACTTTTTAAGCCTAAAAAAATCTTTAATTCAATTTACACATCGCACAGAAATAATGATAATTTGGCAAAAAAAAAAAAAAAAAAAAAAAATTCTTGAAATCAAAGCTCAGAATGAACATGGCCAACTTAGATAAACGATCAATCTGATCACTGCAATGGTGATCACAAACCGGTCTCGAGGATGAGCCTCGTCAATGGATGGTTCTCCCAGGACTAATTTTAACTGCGTCGTTTAAATGCGGCTCCACGAGGATCAGCTCTTTGCGATTTCGAGTCACGAATTCGGCCCGGAAAAGCGTATTATCCTTCCAATTCACGCCAAGGTGATCGTGTGAAAAAGGTTGGTAAACACGATGCTGGCTGGAATTTTGAAAATAATTGCCGGCGTAACTCGATGGGAAAGACGGCAGCTATGTTCCTGAGAATTACTTTAAACCTCTTCCTGTGCCGAGTTGGTACAAATTATCAGATGGAACTTGGCAGGGAATTGGGATTTTAAGTTCTTGGTTCTTTAACAAGCTGTTTTAGATTTTGGAGGGAAGATCAGAAATCTTTTTTACTTTTATGATTAACTTTTTCTATTTTCTTTTTTGCTGTAAAAGATTGTTGGGAGGCATGAAAGTAAAACCATCATTTACAATGATAATAATCTTGAATTATCAAATTGGAGTAGTTTCGTGGAGTAGTTAGTAGTTTCAAAAGATAAAATCTACATTTGTATTGGAAAAGGAAGCAAAAATGTAATTTGTAAATCTTAAATGTTAAAAATGGCTTCAGGAAAAATATCGGTTTTTTTATATTAAAGAAATTTTCTTTATGAATTTCAATTCACCGGGAGTAACAATATTTTTTATTGGATTGTAATGAATACTAAAATGCTACGTTAATTTTCATTCATAATACTACGAATCTTCAAATTCCTTACATGCAGATTGGACTTATTATTTTGTAATGGTCCCCTTATTCCTTTTATTATTAATAGTCCCTATGTTACAAGGCCATCAACTACATTCATTCGCCATAGGATCTGACTATTATTCAACAATTCAAAAATCGTAGGCTATACATGAGACAACAGTTAGAGTGTATATCCAACGATCCAGTGCTCTCGTTTATTTAAATCCTTTTCGGATGAATGATTCCGTAGAATAGTTTTACGATTAGTTATAGTAATCACAGTCAAATTTTTATAGAGATCAAGCAAATCATTGTTTTGGGCTCATTATGCAAAAATCATTGTTTTGTGCACATTATAAAAAAATTCAAAATATTTAAAAGTAAGATCAAAATATATGAATTACTAATACTACTTCAAGAACAACTTTCTTGTAACGAAATAAAAAATATCATTATCGATTGTTTTGCTAATATATATATATATATATATATGCACGAATAGTTTAAAATTTATCCAACAAATGAATAAATTTCTTCAAAAAAATTTATTATGTAGTGCAATCTATTTAAGCCTTACGAAAAAAATACAACTGGAAATAATACTGGAATATAACTGGTTAAGCATACATAATATCATAAAGGTCGTAGAATTATTAATTCAACTATAGTCTTTAAATTTTCTTTATTTTTTCTTACGAAAAACCAAAAAAATATTAAACATATTGATATTTGGGAAGAATTAAATTACTAAGCTTATCCCTCATGCATTAAATTAAAATAAAAGACTTTCACGTATCCAAAAATACAATCGTAGAATACTTTGAAAAAAAAAGCATCCATTCTTCAAATCTCTCAACATTTCACGCCCACGGGTTCGAAAACAGTTGAATGATTCTCAAAGTTGTTACGAATCCCAAAATTCAACTTTAGTGGTAAGAATTGTTTGACTATTTTCTTTCAAAGAAGCAAATCCAGAATCTGCGCAAACCGTCCTTTTCTACGTGAACAGCCAACTCTTCGATTTTTCAACAATTTCCATATTCTTCGTTCCGTAAACCTCTCCATTTAACGAGATGCTGGAAAGCATCGAGCATAATTCTTTATTTTGCCTTGGAGACCTTAAGAATAAATTCTTTGAAAAGACTTGGAAACAATTCTCAGCCGTGGAATGAAATCACTGGCATTGATAAACATAAAGAATGGAATATATATATCCACCATCAAGGCACACATACACACTTGCTGACTGAATAATATTTGTTTTAAGATTCTTATGTAAAGATCTTCACTGTATTTTGCATTCTCCTTTGTTTTAAAATATAGACTTTTGGGTCAATAGAGTGGTGGTTCAGTGAATATATATGAAAGTTTGTTACTGTTATTTTAAGTGTAAGAATTCTATTTCTTTTTAGAAATGTCTTTTTAATTTTATAGAGCGAGCGAATATATATTGTAATATATATATATATATATATATCGTTATTCACATAAAAATTTATATTTAATAAATTTTATTAATTTTTAGCGCGGATACTTTTTTATTGTACTTAATTTACTGATATTTTCTAAATGAACCTGAAGCACATATTCTAAGTAGAAAGTCGATTTTTCAATGATTATGGGCTGTATTTTATCATGGAAATAGATATTAACGTCTAGGTATAGATATTGTAACGTCTCGGCGTATATTATACCTATAACGGCTTCAAGAAGTGGGCCACATTTAGGGTCATGGAAACACTTTAATTTTTATTTACAAGCACTATTTATCTATACAAATATTGTTCTCTGGGTTATTAAACAAAAATGTTAAAAATTAAAATAAAATTGGATCATAAGTGCACGATTAAATCACAAGTACAGTTCCCTCCAAGATTAAGGTGATTTTCAGAATTCTCGAGTCTACGTCGAATCTAATTGCCTGGTCTGCGGCAGACCTTAATTATCCCACGACGTGATACACAAAACCACAAGGGATTCACTTTGGAAATAGGTGGAATCACTGGCCTATTCAGTCACTTCAGAGAAAAAAACAAAAACAACTCTTTTGGTCTACTTGTCGCTGAACACTCTCTTTTATGACATTCAAAAACTTCCTTTTATACTCCTTTTTTACTTATATTTTTGTAAAATGTTCGTTATAAATATATAAAAAAAATTGTCACTATGCATTTGGCATTTCCGTAGAAGAGATTATAGAAATATTTTTTTTTTCCAATATCGAATTTTGAACTGTCGTATAAAATCAGCTTAAAGTACTAGGCAAAAATATAATATGGATAATCTGAATACTCAAAATGACTCCTAAACCAATAAAATGAATAATTTTGCATAAAATTGTGCTATTTTTTTACTGAAAAACGATAATACGAATGAACTTTTAACTATGATTATCGATTTTCCTGTAATGAGAAGCTATATAGAATCTTTTTTTCTTTCAGTTGACAAATATTTTAGTATTATTCTCATTCACAAGATAATTTGTGCTTAAAGATAAATGTTCCAAGAGTACAGTATTTAGAGTATCGTGTTTATACAGTACAATAAAAATTATTATTTCCTAATATGAAATTGACTTAAGAGCTACTAATTATTATTTTTCTAATTCGTTTTAAATTATAAAATTTTATGATAATTTACTTAATAAAATTTCAAAAAATTAATATTTTTTTGTATCGTAATGGATGATAAAAATTTATTTTTGATAAATTACTACGAACACTATGCCATACAGTTATATCTTTGAATTAATTTTGCTTATTTTTATACCATTATTTTGGCAGATGTAGATTGAAAAAGTAATATAGTTATTATAATGATTCCTACCATTTTTGATTTAACAGGTATCAGATGATTTGAAAAATAAATACCATTAAAAATCTGTTATGTAATTTTACGATAAATCAAAGAAATATTTCAAAATAGAAAGATATATGCCACAGAATTAAAAAAAAATTTTTAAGTATTTACAGTAAATTTAATATGTATATTTTAAATTTTTACGAGTCCTTGATTTTTCCAATTAAAAAAATAATATTTGTGAATTTACCAAATTTATAGTTTTTATTCCTTAATTAAAAAAATGACACCAGTAATATTTATATTTCTAAAATATTTCTTTGCCATACATTACAATTTTTCTATTCGTAAAATTTAAAAATGCTATATTATCATGTGAGAACATGTTGTTGCCATAATCTGTTGTCCATAATGTTACTAAATATGTAGAATTATTAAAAAAAGATAAAACAAATTTTTAAAACGTTGGCAAAGTTATGGGTTTCACATGTGCCTTTGAAGTATTGGGAAAATTACATAAAACTGAAAAGATTTCTAAATAATTCAAAAATTTAATGAAATTTTCTAAATTGATGACGTCAAAAAAACTCGTGAAGAAACTGATATGGAGTTTAATCGAAATGTATACTTCAATGCTTAAAAGAACTAGATAAGAACTTGGTTAATAGGAAATTGCGAGTACATATATTAAATTTTTGTTACTGATTCTCTCATTCTTTTGGCTGTTGAAATTGGTTGACGTTCTTTACAAGTGAATAAATTACTGAAGAAGACTAAAGATTAATGTACATAATTACACTGAAGTGACAAAAGTCATGGGATACCTCTTAATATCGTGTCGGCCTTCCTTTCGCCCGGCGAAGTGCAGCAACTCGACGTGGCATGGACTCAACAAGTCGTTGGAAGTCTTCTGCAGGAATATTGAGCCATGCTGTCTCGATAGACGTCCATAATTGTGAAAGCGTTGATGGTGCAGGATTTTGGGCACGAACAGACCTCTCGATGATGTCCCATAAATGCTCGATGAGATTCATATCGGGCGATCTAGATGGCGGTGGCCAGATCATTCGTTAGAATTGTCCAGAATGTTCTTCAAACCAATCGCGAACAGTTGTGACCCGGTGACATGGCGCATTGTCATCCATAAAAATCCCATCGTTGTTTGGGTACATGAAGTCCATGAATGGCTGCAAGTGATCTCCAAGTAGCTGAACATAAGCATTTCCAGTCAATGTTTCGTCCAGTCGCACCAGAGGGCCAAGTCCATGCCATGAAAAAACAGCCCACACCATTAAGGAGCCACCACCAGCTTGAACAGTGCCTTGCTGACAGTTTGGGTCCATGGCTTCGTGGGGTCTGTGCCACGCTCGAACCCTACCATCAGCTCTTACCAACTGAAATCGTGACTCATCGGACCAGGCCACGGTTTTCCATTCATCTAGGGACCAACCGATATGCTCACGTGCCCACGAGAGTCGCTGCAAGCGATGTCGTTCTGTCAGTAAAGGCACTCGAGTCGGTCTTCTGCTGGAATAGCCCAAGAAAGACAAATTTCTCCGCACAGTTCTAACAGACAAGTCCCTTGTGCGTCCCACATTGATTTCTGCGGTTATTTGACTCAGTGTTGCTTGTCTGTTAGAATTTACGACTCTTTGCAGACGTCGCCGGTCTCGGTCGTTAAGTGCAGGCGGTCGACCACTGCGCTGTCCATGGTGGGATGTTATGCCTGAAATTTCATACTCTCGGCACACTCTTGACACAGTGGATCTCGGAATGTTGAATTCCCTAACGATTTCCGAAATGGCATGATCCATGCGTGTAGCTCCAACTAACATTCCGCGTTCAAAGTCTGTTAATTCCCGTTGTGCGGTCATCATCACGTCAAAACCTCTTCACATGAATAACTTGAACAGAAATGAAAGCTCTGCGAAAGCACTGCGCATTTATACCTGTTCTATGCGATGCTACTGCCATCTGAAAATTTGCATATTGCTATCCCATGACTTTTGTCACTTCAGTGTATATCAATAAATTAAATACAGTAAAAAATATTCATGTTAAAATTATCAATATTTATTAAGTACCAATTTTTTATGCAAACTATTTCTAGCTTTATAAAATTAAAAAGACATTTCTAAAAAAAAAGAAAGAATAAATTCTTACACTTAAAATAAAAGTAGCAAACTTTCAAAGATATTCACTGAACCCACTCTATTGACCCAAAATTCTATATTTTAAAACAAAAGACAATGTAAAATACGCCCAAGTCTTTACATAAGAATCTCAAAACATATATTATTCAGTCAGCAAGTGTGTCTATGTGTGAGTGCCTTGATGGTGGATAGATATATTCCATTCTTTATGTTTATCAATGCCAGTGATTTCATTCCATGGCTGAGCTCTGCGAAAGCACTGCGCATTTATACCTGTTCTACGCGATGCTACTACCATCTGAAAATTTGCATATTGCTATCCCATGACTTTTGTCACTTCAGTGTATATACCTTTGACTCCGAAAGTGGAAGACACAGCTAATGCATAGATGAACCGAATTCTCTGATTTTTGAAATCACTCAGGTGTGGCTTAATCTATTTGAAAAGTTATGTTAAAATCTAATTTTATTTTATATCCCTCATTTGTGGTGCAATGGTAGTAGGTAATGCTTGCATTAGAAAGAGTTATTGTAGCACCGTAATGTGCGCTGCACTCATTGGTCTGAATAGCTGTCTATTGCTCTGGCGTTTGGGACCAAAAGCTTCGGAATCCACTTTAAACTGTTGTTCCTCGTCTAATTAGCCCAAAGTGGTCAAAAATGGCCTGAGAAGACAAATCAAAACCATTGATCTGAATTGATGGTGATAGTGACAGTGAGGTGCATTGGTATTTAGGTTTCTTGATTAGAAATTATTAGATTTTTCTCGAATAGGTGAAATGGTCAGACTTGTAGAACCTCCGCGGATGCATTTCTTGTGATTGTAATGTGCCTTATGGTTTGCAAAAGGTTGAAAAATTATATGTGGTACAATATTACCACAAACAATTTAGAATGACAGAAATTAGCTTTTTTTTATTTTGTACATCGGTATAACTCTGACTTATATGGCTGTGAAAGGAGAACATTGATCACAATCGCTATTGAGTTTCCTTTTTTAAAAACTTACTGCTACGGACGCCGCCAAGCAGATCCGAACCAGAGTTCTGTATGCTAATTGCTGACTTTCCACTGGGCTACGAGCCAATCGAGTTTGACATTTAAAAATTAAATATATTTTTATTGATTTGCATTTATTTATAAAATTAGAAATTGAACCTGAGATAAAATAATGCAAACAAAGATAATATGTACATTTTATTGTAGGAAAAATGCTACACAACACATCATGAATAAAAATACGATAGCGATATATACTGATATTCAGGTAGAAGACAGGAGAATAAGAACGACAATATTTTTACAATATTTTATTCCACGTATTATTTAATAATGGTACAAGACAAAGATAACACTAAAAGTAATAAAATATCACTTTAAAGCTTATGTGCTGCTAGACAAATAAAAGGTAATGGCAATTTCATATATAAAGTTTACTTTATAAAACAATTATTTCACACCAATATATGGCACATTTAAATATGTTTTTTTTCTTTATCAGTTACATGAATTCTTACTTCTCACACCTATCCATGACTTAAAATTCGATTCTACCAAATACATACTCAAGCAAGCTCTGGGACTTCAATTTCTTTAGAAAACTTTGATTTTTATAGTTTTTTTTTTTTTTGTTTGTTGACACTGATAATCACTATCTAAATTTAGTCGGTCTGTTTTGAAGACTATTATTTTTTTATCGTCTAAATATTTACTGCCATGTCTGAAAATAGATATTTTTATTATTATTTACATATTATTTTCTACAATGAATTATATTTTTAAGCCAAAAATATGTAAAAAATAATAGAATGTAGGTCTGATATGGAATTGGAAGCAAAACTGGACGAAATTGGTAATAATAAAGATATGATTATTTCCACAATAAAACAATATAATGTGCAATATTAAATCTCTATAAAAAAAGCTCTTCTTTTTTAAATAATAAATGAATAAGAACGTTATGTCTTTGTTATTGTATTAAAAACTTTTATTAATCAATTTTTAAAATATAAAGAATTTTCTTAAGGAACAAATTATATTACATAAACCAAACCTTGATTTGATAATCATTGCATAGATAAGAACCGTATTTTGCATACTTCGAAGGTAAGACTATGAGCTCTCCCTATATTGGTCAAAATATTTCTTCCATAAATCTATAACAGAATTCCTTGCTTTTCTTATAACTAAAAGTATGGATGTTTTCCATTTCTCTATTGTATAACACTTATTTCCATGAATGAATGGGTTCTATTTAATTTCTTGGGGTATATTTTTTCACTTAAGATCTCTGGGTAATCATTTCCCTCTCTCTCTCTCACACACACACTATTTTGCAGCCTGATGGGAAATTGGCTAGCTCTATGGCCTTTGTACTACAGGTTTCAGGTTCGAATCCTGGCGGCAGAATTGATGTTTATTAGTGGTACGGAATCCATGTTAAACTGTAGATCCCGGTCTAATTAGCCCAAAGTGTGCATAAAATGACTGCAAAGCGGCAAATTAAATCTCTCAATCTTTTTTTTTATATAATAAAGTAGACCTACAATAAATAGACATATCATCATCCTCATCATCGCCAGTGGCGCAACAGCCCCATGGTGGGCCCATCAAGACCGTCTTCCAACAGGCAGATTTCAAGACAGGAGATGTTTTCTTTTTAAGCTGTATTGTTGTCAATCCTATATCTAACGATCTACAATCATATTAGACTGGATCCTACAACCACTACAAGCATCCATGGCACTGCGGGATTCGAACCTGAAACCTGTGGCACCCAACGCCAGAGCGTTGGTCACTCGGCCATCAGGATCTAAATATACTCAGGGTGACATAAAATCAGTTGAATTTTTCTAGTTTCATCAATACCAAATAATATAAGTTTTGGACTTAAAATTAATTATAGAGAGAGATATCCAATGCATGAAAATTCAATTCGTAATTATAATTTGTTGTTTGTTTAATTATAAAATAAAAAACGAAGTATTATTTAACTTAAATCAAGAACATTTAACATATATTGCGCAACTTTAATACCTCTTTTCAGGTTATTCATTTAAAACTAAATTACATCTGTCATGAACTCCCATAATCATGAAGATTTAAATCCCCATTTCCATTTAAATCCAAGAACACTAATCTTCCGTCCGTTTATTCTTCCACCAAAGAAGAACTCTCGTCTTCTTAACCTCCTTTCTGTTGCACGCAGAGTAAAGGGGAATCTACATTTCTGCAAGCCAAGTTAATTGAAACGCTAACTTAATTTTTCCCACAAAAGAGTCAAAGAATTCGAATGAAGTAACACTCCTCGCTGGCTATTGTCACTTCGAAAACGACGTTAAATAGATTAAAATCTCTTTTCCAGAGGACGTTCCAAAGGAAAATTTCGAACAGTTTTGGGGATTACATTTTGTTCTGACACGCCACCCAACTACTAGTACGTATCTGCTGCACCGAATGTGGAGTTTCTTCGCGGATTTAAATTGCTAGGGCTAAAATTAATTTAGGAAATGTTGAAATGTGTGTCTGTTGTAAAGGGATGATGAGTTAGAGATATTTGATCTAGCGAGGTGAAAGTATGAATATAATCTAGTTTGTAACAATTTCCTTTTTTTAAACGAATTAGAGATCTTCATTTTAATAAAACCTTGCATAAATCTCTAAATTTGTTAAAATAATTTAAATTTTAGCAATATTTAGGTGATTGCGTTTATGAAAAGGTTTCAGTTTTGATTATTAAATGAATAATATAATTTAAATATTATATGTATTAATTAATAATTGTTATTTATTAATTAATATAAGATAAATTTCGATTACAAAAAAAGTTTTCTATTATTTTATTATTATTATTATTATTATTATTTTGTTTTGAATTAAAATAATTTGTTTTAATATATTCCTCAAATCTAAAATTATTCAATTTTAATTTATGTATATTGCATATATAAAGGAGAATGTAATATACTTTTAAAAACTAAAAAGTGTTTATATAACTTGGAAAATTTTTGCATTTTTTTTTTCTTTTTTAAGAGTTAAAATTGAATATACTACAGTTAGAATGATTTGAGGTTTTAAGTTTTCATTAGATTTCAAAAGAAAATTTTTAAAAATGTCTGAAATTAAAAATTAAAAATATATTATTGCATTAAATGTTTAGGAAGCCAGTATGCTTTGCAGTAGCTTCTTACAACTTCATATAATTACGAAGATAACTTAGCGTAAAATGATTTACGAAAATAGAAGTAAAAAAAAATATCGTATTAATTCACCTAGCAATTTGTCTAACTAGAAAACTTGCGCTTTAAACCAAAATCCATAAATTGATGGAAAACTGCATGAATGTTTCCAAAAATCACATTTTATGCGTTTTGATAATTATGAAAATCAATTAAATTTAAATGCAGGTGACTACCTGCATTTATTTTACTCTCATGTGTTTTATTTATTTTTATTTTATTCACAAAAATATATTGTGTTCATCAAAATGCATAAAATGTGATTTTTGGAAACTTTCATGCAGTTTTCCATCAATTTATGGATTTTGTTTTAAAGCGCAGATTTTCATAATTATGCCAATTTCCGTTTTAGTTTCAGATTTCACTTTTTTTTTTGGTAATGTTAAAACGTTTATACCAGGACAATATCATTTCAATAACATTTTTATCATTAGACAATAACTTTCACATTATCATTTTCAGGACCATATAATTTCAATTTGATTGTAAATACTTTTCAACGAACTATTACAAAAACATTTTTTTTTTACTTGTGAATTACATCGTTTGTGATTTATAAATATTTTTTGTCAACAAGATTCATGTTAAATCCACGAGGATGTTCAGAATTGAAAGCTAAATTCATAAAAAAGGTGAGGAAAGCGCTTGGTTATAAAAAAAAACTAAAAGTAATTATTGTATTGGAATATATCCAATGCTATCATTGATAAATATCCTTTTTGAATGAATGATTCTGAAAAATAGTTTTACGATCACTTAGAGTAATCACAGTCAAATTTTTATTGGGATTAAACAAGTCATTGTTTTGTGCTCATTATGCAAAAATCATTGCTTTGTGTTCAATATGCAAATATCATTGTTTCGTGCTCACTATGCAAAAATCATTGTTTTGTGCTCATTATACAAAAAAATTTAAAAATAAGATCAAACTATATATGAATTACTAATACTTCCCCAAGAACAACTTTCTTGTCACGAAATAAATAATATCAGTATTGATTATTGACTATATATATGTATACATGTATAATTTAAAATTTATCCAACAAACGAAAAAAGTTGATTAAAAAATGAATTCTTATGCCATGCAATCAATCAATTTAAACTTCACGAAAAAAAAATTCAATTGTGACATATATTTAAGAGTGGTTAAATATATATAATATCATAAAGATTGTAGAATTAGTAATTAAATTTTTTTTCCATTTCAATTATTTTTTGTTATGAAAAACTAAAAAATATTAAACAAGCTAAATAAAAGAGAATTATTTACTGCATGTCCTACCCCTATCAAGATAAAAAATATTGATATTTGGACAGAATTAAATTACTAACCTTATCCTTCATGCCTTAAATTCAAATAAAGGACTTCCACATATCCAAAAATACGAAGTCAGAATACTTTACAAAAAAAGTATCCATTCTTGAATTCTGTCAACATTTCAGATTCACGCCCACAGGTTCGAAAACAGTTGAATGATTCTCAAAGTTGTTACGAATCCCAAAATTCAAAGTTAGTGGTAAGAATTGTTTGGCTATTTTCTTCCAAAAGAAGCAAATCCAGAATCTGCGCGAACCGCCCTCTTCTACGTGAACAGGCAACCCTTCGATTTTTCAACAATTTCCATATTCTTCGTTCCATAGACCTCTCAATTTAATGAGATGCTGGAAAGCATCGAATGGATAAGTACCTATAATATCATATAGGTTGTAGAATTCTTAATTCAATTATCGTTTTTAAATTTACTTTAGTTTTTCTATCGAAAAACTAACCAATTTAAACCTAATTTAAACATGCTAAATAAGACAGAAATATTTACTTCATCTCTGACTTCCTGTGAAGACAAAAAATATTGATATTTGAACAGAATTAAATTACTAAGCTTATCCCTCATGCATTAAACTCAAATAAAAGACTTCCATGTATCCAAAAATACGAATACAAAATACTTTGAAAAAAAAGTATCCATTCTTCAAATCTCTCAACATTTCAGATTCCCGCCCACAGGTTCGAAAACAGTTGAATGATTCTCAAAGTTGTTACGATTCCCAAAATTCAAATTTAGTGGTAAGAATTGTTTGACTATTTTCTTCCAAAGAAGCAAATCCAGAATCTGAGTAAACCGCCCTTTTCTACATCAACGGCAACTCTTCGAATTTTCAACAATTTCCATATTCTTCGCTCCTCAAACCTCTCAATTTAACGAGATGCTGGAAAACACGGAGCATAAATCTTTCTTTTGCCTTGGAGACATTAAGTATAAATTCTTTGCAAGACTTGGAAACAATTCTCAGCCATTGAATGAAATCACTGGCATTGAGGAACACAAAAAATGGAATATATCTATCCACCATCAAGGCATTCACACACATACACACTTGCTGACTGAATAATATTTGTTTTGAGATTCTTATGTAAAGATCTTGGCTGTATTTTGCATTTTCTTTTGTTTTAAAATATAGACTTTTGGGTCAATAGAGTGGTGGTTCAGTGAAGATGTATGAAAGTTTGTTACTTTCATTTTAAGTGCAAGAATTTCTTTTTTCTAAAAATGTCTTTTTAATTTTATACAGCGAGAAATCTTTTGCATAAAAATTCATATTTAATAAATTTTTATAATTTTGAGAGTGAATCCTTTTTACTATATTTAATTTACTCTTATATTCTAAATGAAATTGAAACATACGTTCTATGTAAAATGTTGATTAATAAATGATTGTGTGCTGTATTTTATCATGGAAAAACTATAGATATTGTAACGTCTCCGCCTGTATTAGACATATATGGCTTCAATAAAGTTAAATAAAGTAATAAAATCGTATGTAGTGTAATCAATTTAAGCTTTAAGAAAAAGAAGGAAAATTTAATGGTGAAATATTTTTACGAATTTTAATATCTATAATATCATATTGGTAGTAGAATTTTTAATTCAATTATCGTTTTTTCATTTTCTTTATTGATTCTCATGAAAAACCAAAAAATTTTAAACATGCTTAATAAAAGAGAAAAATCTACATCTTGTTTTACTCCCTATAAAGATAAATGTACTAATATTTGGACAGAATTAAATTACTAAGCTTATCCCTCATACAATAAACTGAAATAAAGGACTTCCATGTATCCAAAAATACGAATATAGAATACTTTATAAAAAAAAGTATCCATTCTTCAAATCTCTCAACATTTCAGATTCACGCCCACAGGTTCGAAAACAGTTGAATGATTCTCAAAGTTGTTACGAATCCCGAAATTCAAAGTTAGTGGTAAGAATTGTTTGACTATTTTCTTCCAAAGAAGCAAATCCAGAATCTGTGCAAACCGCCCTCTTCTACGTGAACAGGCAACTCTTCGATTTTTCAACAATTTCCATATTCTTCGTTCCGTAAACCTCTCAATTTAACAAGATGCTGGAAAGCATGGAGAATAACTCTTTCTTTTGCCTTGGAAACCCTAAGTATAAATTCTTTTCAAGACTTGGAAACAATTCTCAGTCATGGAATGAAATCATTTTCATTGATAAACATAAAGAATGAAATATATCTATCCACCATCAAGGCACTCTTTCACACACACACTTGCTCACTAAATAATATTTGTTTTGAGATTCTTATGTAAAGATCTGCGCTGTATTTTGCGTTGTCTTTTGTTTTAAGATATAGACTTTTGGGTCAATGGAGTGGTTCAGTGAATATGTTTGAAAGTTTGCTACTTTAAGTGTAAAAATTCTTTTTTTTTAGAAATGTTTTTTAATTTTATAGAGCTAGAAGTTTTTCGTATAAAAACTGATATTTAATAAATTCAAATTACTTCTTAGCATGGATTCTTTTTACTGTAGTTAATTAACTGATATATTCTAAAGGAAACTGAAACATATATTTTATATCGAAAAGTTGATTAAGAAATGATTATGTGCAAAATTTTATCATAGAAATACTATAGATATTGCAACGTCTTGGCCTATATTAGACCTATAACGTCTTCAGAAAAAGGGCCACTTTCAATTTCATGGTACAGTTTAATTTTTATTTACAGGCACTACTTATATATACAAATAATGTACTCTGGGTTATTATACAAAGAATTTTTTTTTTAAATTTGTTCACAAGTGCACGATCAAATCACAAGTTCAGTTCACTTCTAGGTCGGTGATTTTTAATGTTCTCGAGTCTACGTGGAATCTAATTGCATGGTCTGCGGCGGACCTTAATTACCACATGACGTGATACACAAAACCACAAGGGGTTCACTTTGGAAACAGGCGGTATCTCAGGCCTATTCAGTCATTCAGACAAAAACAACTTTCTGGGCGACTCGTCACAGAACTCTCTCTCTTTTCTTCTCCAAAAACCTTTCTTTAAGAAAATCCGTCAAAAGGGGGGCACGTACAACTTCCCCCACTTCTAAATGGAGCAGATATTTCTCAACTTGTAGTTTATCACCAATCACGATGGAACAACTCATGGTATAATTCATATTCAATTTGTAGTTGTTTCTACCTGTGAAGGTTGCACAGACATTCGCTAATTTCCTGCGTCTCATTATACATGATACCGAATGTCTGCTAACAGATTTGAGTGACAGGTTGTTCTCATTAGTACAAAACACTTATTGCACGTAATATAACCACTCACAATACAGCTTGTCTGGTGTCAGATTTGAGTGATCAGTTTTTATGTACTTGTCAAATAACATACATTACTTTCTCCTGCAAAGGAACTGTCAAAACTCTTACCTTGAAAAAAAAATTCTACAATATATTTTCAATTCAGAAACGAAAATGAATACATAAGTTTAAACGTTTTTTTCTTTTGCAAACATTGAACATAAATTTCATGAAAAATATCTAAACTTCTATATTGCTTCATATTTACGAATTTTAACATTTATAAATCGTTGAATAAAATAATATTATTCAAATTACTTATGTTTTTTATAAAATCTTCATTATAAATATTTAAAAAAAATAATTGTCACTATGCATTTCGCATTTCCGTAGAAAAGATTATAGAAATACTTTTATTTTCCAATATCGAATTTTTGAACTGTCGTATAAAATCAGCTTAAAGTACTAGACAGAAATATAATATCGATAATCTGAATACCCAAAATGACTCATAAACCAATAAAACGAGTAATTTCGCATAAAAGTGTGATTTTTTTAAAACTAAAATCGATGTTACGTATGAACCTTTAACTATCATTATCGATTTTCCTATAATGAGAATCTGTATAGAATGTTTTTTCTTCTTTCAGTTGACAAATATTTTTAAATTATTTTCATTTACAAGATAACTTGTGCTTAAAGATAAATGTTCCAACAGTTTTATACAGTATAATAAAAATTATTATTGCCTGATATTTACTTAAGAGTTACTAATTATTACTTTTCTATTCGTTTTAAGTTATAAAATTTTATGATAATTTACTTAACAAAATTTCAAAAAATTAATATTTTTTTTGTGTCATAATGGATGATAAAAATTTATTAATGAATTAATACTAACAGTATGTCGTACAATTATATCTTTGAATTAATTTTCCTTATTTCTATACCTTTATTTTGGCAGTTGTAGATTAAAAAAGTAATATCGCTATTATAATAATTTCTGCAATTTTAAATTTAACAGTTTATTAGTATTTATGAAAAATAAATAACATTACAAATCTGTTATGTTAATTTTACGATAAGTCAAAGAAATACTACAAAATAGAAAGATATATCCTACACAATTCAAAGATATGAAAAAGTATTAACAATAAATTTAATATGGACATTTTAAGTTTTAACTAGTCATTTAATTTTCAATTAAAAAAATAATCTCCATCAATTTGCCAAATTTATACTTTCAGTTTGTTGATTTAAAAAAATGGCATCAGTAATACTTATATTTCTAAAATATTTCTTTACCATACATTACAATTTTTTCTATTCGGAGAATTTAAAGATGCTGTATTAATAACAAGTGAGAACATGATGTTGTCATGGTCTGTTGTTCATAGCGTTACTAAAAATGGGAAATTAACAAAAACAGTTAAAACTGATAGTTAAAACTTTGACAAAGATTTGTTTTTTACACGTTAAAACCTTTGAAGTGATGGAAAAACTGCATGAAACTACAGAAAATATATGAAGAATTCATAAATTTTAATGAAATATTTTTCACTGATGTCATCAAAAATACTTGGGAAGAAACAACGACTTGCATTTGAATCCAAAATTATACTAGAATAAACTATATTACTGATTAAATGCTCTAGATAATAACTTAGTTAATAGAAAATCGTGACTATAATACAATTTTTGTTGGTGATTCTTCTACTCTTTTGGATATTGAACATGATTATTATTGTTGACATGTGAATAAAATACTGAAATATATTGAAGGTTGTTAATATGCATAATTATATAACTTTGGCTACAAAAGTGGAAGAAACAGCTGATGCATAGATGCACCAATTTTTGTGATTTTTGAAATCGATAAAGTCTGGTTTAAACTATTTGGAAAGTTAAGTAACAGTCAAATTTTATTAAACAATCTTCATTTATGGTCCAATGTAGTAGGTAAAACGTTGCATTAGTAAGAATGATTGCAGCACAGTCATGTATGCTGCACTCATTGTTCTGAATTGGTGGCGATAGTCAAAGCGAGGTACATTGGCAAGATAAATTGGTCAATTAGGAGATAGTTTGCTTATGGCGCTATAGATTGCTTGGCTCGAAATTCCTATATTATACCACCGAAGTCGAACCTTTAAGTCGAACCTCGATAAGTCGAAAACCTCCACAACTCGAAACAAATTTTTGTTCCCTTCTCTTCAAACCCCAAAACCTCCATTACTCGAAATTTCACGCCTCTGTAAGTCGATCCCCACAAGCCATTTTGGTATATACTTTCCCTCCGTAACTCGAAAAAAAATTGGACCTCTGTATCTCGAACATTAGCAATGTTTAATTTTACAGTCTTTTTTACAACCTTTACAAGTCGATCATTTGAAACTAATTACCTCTATAGCTCGAAGAAAAATAAGACTGACCTTAAGGATTTGTAGACAATGCACGTCATTGTTTCTTAGAAAACAATGTATGAGTATATAGTAAATAAAATAACCAATTCTATGAAATAGCAACTCGGAAGAAAAATAATTTTCTGCCCTTTTTATAGCTCAGATAATGCTATAGAACGATCGAATTGTTTAAAGCAAAAAATAATAATAACTGAATTTTTTAATACATAATATTTTTAATTTTAAGGTTGTTTCGGAATTATTTTGATTTGTTATTGTAATACATAATATATAATTTTTAAGTTGCAAATAAACATGTTTATTACCTCTGTAACTTGAATTTTTAGTTATTTATGAACTCAAAATAAGTTAGAAAGAATCTAAACCTCTACAAGGCGAATATTTCCTTACAAAATCTGCTGAAGTCGAAATCCTCCATAAGTCGAAAACTATATAACTCGAATTATTTGGTGTCTCCCTTGAAGTCAGATTTACAGAGATTCTACTGTATATACATATGCTTCGAAAAAAATCAAAGATTGGCTATGAAATGAGAATATTTATCACAATTGCTATTGAGTTTTCTTTTAAAAAACTTATTGCTACGGACGCAGCCAGAGGAATCGAACCAGAGTTCTGCATGCTAATTTCTGACCTTACGGCTGAACATCTGGAAATTAAATTAGCGAGTTTGACATCAGGAAATTAAATATATTTTTATTCATTTGCATTTATTTCTAAAATTAGAAGTTTGAACATGAGATAAAAATAAAGCCAACAAAAATAATTTGTACATTTTATTGTGGCAAAAATGTTACACAACACATAACGAATAAAAATACGAAAGCGATATATACTGATATCCATGTAGAAGACACGAGAATGACAACGACAATATTTTTACAATATTTTATTCCACATATTATTTAATAATTGTACAAGACAAAGATAACAGTAAAAGTAATAAAATGTCACTTTAAAGCTTATGTGTTGCTAGATAAATCAAAGGTAATGGAAATTTGATTTATAAAGTTTACTTTATAAAACAATTATTTCACACCAATATTTGGCACATTTAAATATGTTTTTTTTTCTTCGTCATTTACGTGAATTCTTACTTCTCACACCTATCCTTGATTTAAAATTCGATCCTACCAAATACACACACAATCAAGCTCTGGAACTTGAATTTCTTTAGAAACTTTGATTTTTATAATTTTTTTTTGTTGGTTTACACTGATAATAACTATCTAAAATTATTTGGTCTGTTTGAAGACTATTATTTTTATCGTCTAAATATTTAATGCTATGTCTGAAAATAGATATTTTTTATTATTATTTACATATTATTTTTTAAGATGAATAATATTTTTAAGCAAAAAATATGTAAACAATAATAGAATGTAGGTCTGATATGGGAATATATGAACAGAGACTGGAAGAAATTGATAATAATAAAGATATAATTATTAAAAGAATAAATCAATGTAATGTGCACTATTAAATCTACATAAAAAACTTCTTTTTTAAAAAAATAATAAATGGATAAAAACGTTATTTCTTTTTTATTATATTAAAATTTTGTATTAAATCGATATTTAAAATGTAAAGATTTTTTCAGGATAGAACTTTATTGTATGAACCAAATATTTGTTTGATAATCAGTAAATATAATCTTATATTAATAATTGATATCAGTAATATACCGTTCGGTATATAATAAGCGTATATTTGATACATCGAAGGAAAGACTATAGGCTCATCTTTATATTTGCCAAAATATTTCTTCCATAAATCTATAACATAATTCCTTGCCTTCATTATAACTAAGAGTATGGATGTTTTCCCATTGCCATCTTTTTTAACACAAATTTCCATGAATGAGTGCGTTCTATTTAATTTCTTTTGGTTTATTTTTTCCTTTAAGATCATATCAAGGTAATCATTCCTTCCTCTCTCTTTTTCTCTCTCTTGCGGCTTGATGGCCAATTGACTAGTGCTATGACCGTTGGTAATACAGGCTTCAGGTTCAAATCCTGGAGGTGACATGAACATTTTTTAGTTGTTTGGAACCTTCAGTTTAATGTGAATTCCGATATAATTAGTTAAAAAACTGACAGTATGGTAACAAATCAAACCTCTCTCACTCTCTCTTATATCATAAAGTAGACATACAATAAATGTATCCATCATCATTGGCGCAACTGCCCCATTCTGGGGTAAAGTCTTTTGCCTGCTGGCAGATTTCAAGATAGGATATGTTTTCTTTTTACGGGCTACAGTTGTCAGTCCTACTCCAACGATCTACCGTTATATTAGACTGGGCCTACTGTTTAAAGAGGATTCCGAACCACTACAAGTATCCATGGCACCGCCGGGACTCGAACAGTAAACCTGTGGTATTGAAGCCCAGAATGCTAGTTAGTCGCCCATCAGTGTCCCAAATATACCTATGGTGAAATAAAATCTCGTGAATGTTTCTCGTTTTATCAATATCAGATAATAGAAGATTTTGGCCTAAAAAGAATTAAATTAAGTTTTAAATTAGTTATGGAACGAGGTATCCAATGGATGTAATTTTAATATACTATTCAATAATAAAGTAAAAAATGAAGTATTGTTTACCTTAAATCATGAACATTAAGAATCATTGTGCAACTTTATTACCTCTTTTCAGGTTATTCATTTAAAACTAAATTACATCTCGCATGAACTCCCATAATCATGAAGATTTAATCCTCATTTCCATTTAAATCCAAGAACATTAATCTTCCGTCCGTTTATTCTTCCACCAAAGAAGAACTCCTGTCTTCTTAACCTCCTTTCTGTTGCACGCATAGGCGGAATCTACATTTCTGCGAGTCAAGTTAATTGAAACGCTAACTTAATTTTTCCCACAAAAGAGTCAAAGAATTCGAATGAAGTAACACTCCTCGCTGGCAATTGTCACTTCGAAAACGACGTTAAATAGATTAAAATCTCTTTTCCAGCGGACGTTCTAAAGGAAAATTTCGAACAGTTTTGGGGATTACATTTTGTTCTGACATGCCATCCAACTACTAGTACGTATCTGCTGCAGCGAATGTGGAGTTTCTTCGCGGATTTAAATTGCTAGGGCTAAAATTAATTTAGGAAATGTTGAAATGTGTATCTGTTGTAAAGAAATGATGAGTTAGAGATATTTGATCTAGCGAGGTGAAAGTATGAAGATAATCTAGTTTGTAACAATTTCCTTTTTTTAAACGAATTAGAGATCTTCATTTTAATAAAACCTTACATAAATCTCTAAATTTGTTAAAAGAATTTAAATTTTAGCGATATTTAGGTGATTGCGTTTATGAAAAGGTTTCAGTTTTGATTATTAAATGAATAATTTAATTTAAATATTATATGTATTAATTAATAATTGTTATTTATTAATTAATATAAGATAAATTTCGATTACAAAAAAAGTTTTCTATTATTTTATTATTATTATTATTATTATTTTGTTTTGAATTAAAATAATTTGTTTTAATATATTTATCAATCAAAAAATAATTCTATTTTAAAGTATATATATATCATACTTTTAAAAATTAAAAATTGTTAACATAACTTCGAAATTTTGCTAAGTTAAATTGAAAAGTTAATACAGAACATTCTAAAATTAAAATAATTTCGGATTTTAAGTTTTCATTAGATTTCAAAAGAACAGTTTAACAAATGTCTGCAATTAAAAATAAAAAGAATTAGAATTAAAATTATTGCATTGATTGTTTCGGAAACTAACACACTTTACAATAAATTAATACAACCCAATATTATTATGAAGATAACTTAATGCAAAATCCTTTTCGAAATTTTTTTTTATATCTAGCATTTGGATAAATTGTGATAAAACAATATCAGCGAGCATACATCTCAAAGCACCTAGTCAAGTCAAGTCCTTTTCGATACATCTTTTTTTAATTTATTATTCATAAAGCTTTATTTTTTTTATTTAATTTATTTTAATTTTATAAATGATGTTTTAACCTTTAAAGATAAATACTTCATATTTAAGATGAATTAATAGGACAAATCTTTTATATAATTATGCAAAAGGATACATCTCCCTTTTTGAAGATAATCTTTAGATTTCTTTATGATCTTTAGACTATCTTTTTTTTAAACAAAATATGTGCTTCAAAATAATTTTTTAATATATATATTTAAAATTAAAATCATCAGTTTATTTTGAAGTTTTAGTATCATATTTTAACCTCGGATAATCTTTATTCCTTTAACATTTTTAACGAACCAAAAGAAAAATGTGAATATTTTACAAACTCTTTAATGTACTCTAATTTTTTTAGAAAGTAGGATAAATATAATATCTCCTCGTAACTAAGTAAAATATTTTCAGACAATACTGAATAAAAAGATAAAAAGTTTGTTGATTTTTCCATGAAAAATTCAAAGATTATAGTTATTCATGTATTGTTAAGAATACTCCACCATAAATGTATACAAAAAGAAAAATAAATTTTCCTTAAATGTACTGAAAATCTCACGGTAGCATTTTTTTTTCACTTCTTAAAATATCCAACTGCATAATGCTTTGGTCTTTTTAAGCTTTAAAATCCTACATTTAATAACAAAGTTTTTAAATCTTTTTAAGTAAGATTATTAACCAAGATCCCGGACTAAAATGCAGTTTGAATTATGCTCGGCTTAAAATGTTTTTTCCCTTTTAGTCCTAATTCATGCTCTTTTCTACGATATTTTTTCCATGCTGTTGTGTTACATTTTTTTAAGGTATTCATGGGTTTACAACTTTATGAATACTATTATTTGTTTTTATTTTAGTATTTTCTGATGCTTTTTAAAATGCATTATGAACTCTAAAGAACAAGAAAAAAGTAAAACGGTTTATGATTAATGTATAGAATTTTTCAGAGAAATCACGTTGTTTGAGTTTCATAAATTTTTTCTTGATTTAAATTTTTTATGTAATAAAATAATGAAAGAATATTAAAAAATAATGTGTAAGCATTCTTTTTATAGTTTAATTTGATTTAACTATAAAAAGAATATAATACTTTGTTATAATTACTGTTTGACAGCACTTCAACTTAAAATACAAAATAATGACTTTGTAAAAGGAACTGTGAATACCTCACAATCTAATGTTATTTCCGTTACATTTATATAAACTTTATGAAATTAACTAGAAGAAATTTGACAAGAATGGGAGGATCTCACAATCTAACGTCATTTCTGTTCCATTGTTCCATTATCGTTATATTGTATTTTTCGTATGTAAGAAAATTTATAAGACTTTTTAAGCCTAAAAAATCTTTAATTCAATTTACACATCGCACAGAAATAATGATAATTTGGCAAAAAAAAAAAAAAATTCTTGAAATCAAAGCTCAGAATGAACATGGCCAACTTAGATAAACGATCAATCTGATGGCTGCAATGGTGATCACGAACTGGTCTCGAGGATGAGCCTCATCAATAGACGGTTCTCCCAGGACTAATTTTAACTGCGTCGTTTAAATGCGGCTCCACGAGGATCAGCTCTTTGCAATTTCGAGTCACGAATTCGGCCCGGAAAAGCGTATTATCCTTCCAATTCTCGCCAAGGTGATCGTGTGAAAAGGGTTGGTAAACACGTCGCTCGCTGGAATTTTGAAAATAATTGCCGGCGTAACTCGATGGGAAAGACGGCAGCTATGTTCCCGAGAATTACTTTAAACCTCTTCCTGTGCCGAGTTGGTACAAATTATCAGATGGAACTTGGCAGGGAATTGGGATTTTAAGTTCTTGGTTCTTTAACAAGCTGTTTTAGATTTTGGAGGGAAGATCAGGAATCTTTTTTTACTTTTATGATTAACTTTTTCTATTTTCTTTTTTGCTGTAAAAGATTGTTGGGAGGCATGAAAGTAAAACCATCATTTACAATGATAATAATCTTGAATTATCAAATTGGAGTAGTTTCGTGGAGTAGTTAGTAGTTTCAAAAGATAAAATCTACATTTGTATTGGAAAAAGAAGCAAAAATGTAATTTGTAAATCTTAAATGTTAAAAATGGCTTCAGGAAAAATATCGTTTTTTTTATATTAAAGAAATTTTCTTTATGAATTTCAATTCACCGGGAGTAACAATATTTTTTATTGGATTGTAATGAATACTAAAATGCTACGTTAATTTTCATTCATAATACTACGAATCTTCAAATTCCTTACATGCAGATTGGACTTATTATTTTGTAATGGTCCCCTTATTCCTTTTATCATTAATAGTCCCTATGTTACAAGGCCATCAACTACATTCATTCGCCCTAGGATCTGACTATTATTCAACAATTCAAAAATCGTAGGCAATAATGAGACAACAGTTAGAATGTATATCCAATGATCCAGTGCTCTCGTTTGTTTAAATCCTTTTCGGATGAATGATTCCGTAGAATAGTTTTACGATTAGTTATAGTAATCACAGTCAAATTTTTATAGAGATCAAGCAAATCATTGTTTTGGGCTCATTATGCAAAAATCATTGTTTTGTGCACATTATAAAAAAAATTCAAAATATTTAAAAGTAAGATCAAAATATATGAATTACTAATACTACTTCAAGAACAACTTTCTTATAACGAAATAAAAAATATCAGTATCGATTGTTGCCGAAGATTTGCTAATATATATACATATATGCACGAATAGTTTAAAATTTATCCAACAAAGGAATAAATTTCTTCAAAAATATTTCTTATGTAGTGCAATCTATTTAAGCCTTACGAAAAAAATAAAATTCAATGTTGAAATATAACTGGTTAAGTATACATAATATCATAAAGGTCGTAGAATTATTAATTCAACTATAGTTTTTAAATTTTCTCTATTTTTTCTTACGGAAAACCAAAAAAATATTAAACATATTGATATTTGGGAAGAATTAAATTACTAAGCTTATCCCTCATGCATTAAATTAAAATAAAAGACTTTCACGTATCCAAAAATACAATCGTAGAATACTTTGAAAAAAAAAGCATCCATTCTTCAAATCTCTCAACATTTCACGCCCACGGGTTCGAAAACAGTTGAATGATTCTCAAAGTTGTTACGAATCCCAAAATTCAACTTTAGTGGTAAGAATTGTTTGACTATTTTCTTTCAAAGAAGCAAATCCAGAATCTGCGCAAACCGTCCTTTTCTACGTGAACAGGCAACTCTTCGATTTTTCAACAATTTCCATATTCTTCGTTCCGTAAACCTTTCCATTTAACGAGATGCTGGAAAGCATCGAGCATAATTCTTTCTTTTGCCTTGGAGACCTTAAGAATAAATTCTTTGAAAAGACTTGGAAACAATTCTCAGCCGTGGAATGAAATCACTGGCATTGATAAACATAAAGAATGGAATATATATATCCACCATCAAAGCACACATACACACTTGCTGACTGAATAATATTTGTTTTGAGATTCTTATGTAAAGATCTTCACTGTATTTTGCATTCTCCTTTGTTTTAAAATATAGACTTTTGGGTCAATAGAGTGGTGGTTCAGTGAATATCTATGAAAGTTTGTTACTGTTATTTTAAGTGTAAGAATTCTATTTCTTTTTAGAAATGTCTTTTTAATTTTATAGAGCGAGCGAATATATATTGTAATATATATATATATATATATATATATATATATATATATATATATATATATATATATATATATATATATATATATCGTTATTCACATAAAAATTTATATTTAATAAATTTTATTAATTTTTAGCGCGGATACTTTTTTATTGTACTTAATTTACTGATATTTTCTAAATGAACCTGAAGCACATATTCTAAGTAGAAAGTCGATTTTTCAATGATTATGTGCTGTATTTTATCATGGAAATAGATATTAACGTCTAAGTATAGATATTGTAACGTCTCGGCGTATATTATACCTATAACGGCTCCAAGAAGTGGGCCACATTTAGGTTCATGGAAACCCTTTAATTTTTATTTACAAGCACTATTTATCTATACAAATATTGTTCTCTGGGTTATTAAACAAAAATATTAAAAATTATAATAAAATTGGATCACAAGTGCACGATTAAATCACAAGTACAGTTCACTCCAAGATTAAGGTGATTTTCAGAATTCTCCAGTCTACGTCGAATCTAATTGCCTGGTCTGCGGCAGACCTTAATTATCCCACGACGTGATACACAAAACCACAAGGGATTCACTTTGGAAATAGGTGGAATCACTGGCCTATTCAGTCACTTCAGAGAAGAAAACAAAAACAACTCTTTTGGTCTACTTGTCGCTGAACACTCTCTTTTACGACATTCAAAAACTTCCTTTTATACTTCTTTTTTACTTATATTTTTGTAAAATGTTCATTATAAATATATAAAAAAAATTGTCACTATGCATTTGGCATTTCCGTAGAAGAGATTATAGAAATATTTTTATTTTCCAATATCGAATTTTGAACTGTCGTATAAAATCAGCTTAAAGTACTAGGCAAAAATATAATATCGATAATCTGAATCAAAATGACTCCTAAACCAATACAATGAATAATTTTGCATAAAATTGTGCTATTTTTTTACTAAAAAACGATAATACGAATGAACTTTTAACTATGATTATCGATTTTCCTGTAATGAGAAGCTATATAGAATCTTTTTTTCTTTCAGTTGACAAATATTTTAGTATTATTCTCATTTACAAGATAATTTGTGCTTAAAGATAAATGTTCCAAGAGTACAGTATTTAGAGTATCGTGTTTATACAGTACAATAAAAATTATTATTGCCTAATATGAAATTGACTTAAGAGCTACTAATTATTATTTTTCTAATTCGTTTTAAATTATAAAATTTTATGATAATTTACTTAATAAAATTTCAAAAAATTAATATTTTTTTGTATCGTAATGGATGATAAAAATTTATTTTTGATAAATTACTACGAACACTATGCCATACAGTTATATCTTTGAATTAATTTTGCTTATTTTTATACCATTATTTTGGCAGATGTAGATTGAAAAAGTAATATAGTTATTATAATGATTCCTACCATTTTAGATTTAACAGTTATCAGATGATTTGAAAAATAAATACCATTAAAAATCTGTTATGTTAATTTTACGATAAATCAAAGAAATATTTCAAAATAGAAAGATATATGCCACAGAATTAAAAAAAAATTTTAAAGTATTTACAGTAAATTTAATATGTATATTTTAAATTTTAACGAGTCCTTGATTTTTCCAATTAAAAAAATAATATTTGTGAATTTACCAAATTTATAGTTTTTATTCCTTAACTAAAAAAATGACACCAGTAATATTTATATTTCTAAAATATTTCTTTGCCATACATTACAATTTTTCTATTCGTAAAATTTAAAAATGCTATATTATCATGTGAGAACATGTTGTTGCCATAATCTGTTGTCCATAATGTTACTAAATATGTGGAATTATTAAAAAAAGATAAAACAAATTTTTAAAACGTTGGTAAAGTTATGGGTTTCACATGTGCCTTTGAAGTATTGGGAAAATTACATAAAACTGAAAAGATTTCTAAATAATTCAAAAATTTAATGAAATTTTCTAAATTGATGATGTCAAAAAACTTAGGAAGAAACTATGATATGGAGTTTAATCGAAATGTATACTTCAATGCTTAAAAGACCTAGATAAGAACTTGGTTAATAGGAAATTGCGAGTACATATATTCAATTTTTGTTACTGATTCTCTCATTCTTTTGGCTGTTGAAATTGGTTGACGTTCTTTACAAGTGAATAAATTACTGAAGAAGACTAAAGATTAATGTACATAATTACATACCTTTGACTCCGAAAGTGGAAGACACAGCTAATGCATAGATGAACCGAATTCTCTGATTTTTGAAATCACTGAGGTGTGGCTTAAACTATTTGAAAAGTTATGTTAAAATCTAATTTTATTTTATATCCCTCATTTGTGGTGCAATGGTAATAGGTAATGCTTGCATTAGAAAGAGTATTGTAGCACCGTAATGTGCGCTGCACTCATTAGTCTGAATAGCTGGCTATTGCTCTGGCGTTTGGTACCAAAAGCTTGGAATCCACTTTAAACTGTTGTTCCTCGTCTAATTAGCCCAAAGTGAACAAAAATGGCCTTAGAAGGCAAATCAAAACCATTGGTCTGAATTGATGGTGATAGTGACAGTGAGGTGTATTGGTATTTAGGTTGCTTGATTAGAAATTATTAGATTTTTCTCGAATAGGTGAAATGGTCAGACTTGTAGAACCTCCGCGGATGAATTTCTTGTGATTGTAATGTGCCTTATGGTTTGCAAAAGGTTGAAAAATTATATGTGGTACAATACTACCACAAAAAATTTAGAATGACAGAAATGAGCTTTTTTTTATTTTGTACATCGGTGTAACTCTGACTTTTATGGCTGTGAAAGGAGAACATTGATCACAATCGCTATTGAGTTGCCTTTTTTTAAAACTTACTGCTACGGACGCCGCCAAGCAGATCCGAACCAGAGTTCTGTATGCTAATTGCTGACTTTCCACTGGGCTACGAGCCAATCGAGTTTGACATTTAAAAATTAAATATATTTTTATTGATTTGCATTTATTTATAAAATTAGAAATTGAACATGAGATAAAATAATGCAAACAAAGACAATATGTACATTTTATTCTAGGAAAAATGCTACACAACACATCATGAATAAAAATACGATAGCGATATATACTGATATTCAGGTAGAAGACACAAGAATAAGAACGACAATATTTTTACAATATTTTATTCCACGTATTATTTAATAATGGTACAAGACAAAGATAACACTAAAAGTAATAAAATATCACTTTAAAGCTTATGTGCTGCTAGACAAATAAAAGGTAATGGCAATTTCATTTATAAAGTTTACTTTATAAAAGAATTATTTCACACCAATATTTGGCACATTTAAATATGTTTTTTTTTTCCTCGTCATTTACGTGAATCCTTACTTCTCACACCTATCCTTGATTTAAAATTCGATCCTACCAAATACATACTCAAGCAAGCTCTGGGACTTGAATTTCTTTAGAAAACTTTGATTTTTATAATTTTTTTTTATTTGTTGACACTGATAATCCCTATCTAAATTTATTTAGTCTGTTTTGAAGACTATTATTTTTTATCGTCTAAATATTTAATACTATGTCTGAAAATAGATATTTTTATTATTATTTACATATTATTTTCTACAATGAATTATATTTTTAAGCCAAAAATATGTAAACAATAATTGAATGTAGGTCTGATATGGGAATATATGAGCAAAAACAGGAAGAAGTTGATAGAAATAAAGATATAATTATTAAAAGAATAAATCAATATAATGTGTAATATTAAATCTCTATAAAAAAACTGGTTTAAAAAAAATAAAAAATGAATAAAAAAGTTATTTTTTTTATTATATTAAAATTTTGTATTAAATCGACATTTAAAATTTAGTTTCTTAATTAATAGTTTCTTGTTTAATTAGTTTTTTTCAGGATGTAATTTTACTGTATGAACTAAATCTTGCTTTGTTAATCAGTAAATATAGCCGTATGTCAATGATTAATATCAGTAATATACCGTAAATTATATAATAACCGTATATCGGATACTTCGAAATAAAGATTATAGGCTCATCCTTATATTTGCCAAAATATTTCTTCCATAAATCTATAACAGAATTCCGTGCCTTCATTATAACTAACAGTATGGATGTTTTCCCATTTCTCTGATTTTTAACATAAATTTCCATCAATTAGGGGTTCTGTTTTATTTCATGTGGTATATTTTTTAAAGATCTCAGGATAATCATTTCTTCCTATCTCTTTCTCTCTCCCTTGTCCTGATGGCCAACTAGGTAACGTTGTGGCCTTTGGTACTACAGACTACAGATTTGAATCTTGGCGGTGGCATAAATTTTTGTAGGGGGTTCAAAATCTACGTTAAACTGAAGTTCCTAGTCTAATTAGCCCCAAGTGTGAAAAAATGACCGTAGAGCGACAAACCGAACATGTCTCTCTATTTATTTTATATCGTACAGTAGACCTACAATAATCATCAGTGGCGCAACATCCCCATGGTTGGCCACGGTCGTCTGCCTACTGGCAGATTTCAAGACAGGCGATGTTTTCTTTTTACGGGGTAGGTTTGTCACTCCTACGCCCAAGGCTCTCTATTAGCCATATTAGCATAGGACCTACAGTTTAAAGTGAATTCCAAATCACTACAAAAATCCATGGTACCGCCGGGACTCGAACTCGAAACTTCGGCTATCAGGCCTCAAATTTACTCATCTTGACATCAAATCTGTTCATATTTTCTAGTTTTATCAATATCAAATAATAAAAGTTTTTGGCTTTAAAATTAGTTATGGAGTGAGATATCCAATGGATGAAAATTTATTAATTTGTTTGATTATAAAATAAAAAAAGAGAGTAGTGTTTAACTTAAATCAAGAAAAGTCATTGTGCAACTTTAATACCTCTTTTCAGGTTATTCATTTAAAACTAAATTACATCTTGCATGAACTCCCATAATCATGAAGATTTAAATCCTCATTTCTATTTAAATCCAAGAACACTAATCTTCCGTCCGTTCATTCTTCCCCCAACAGAAGAACTCTTGTCTTCTTAACCTCCTTTCTGTTGCACGCATAGGCGGAATCTACATTTCTGCGAGCCAAGTTAATTGAAACGCTAACTTAATTTTTCCCACAAAAGAGTCAAAGAATTCGGATGAAGTAACACTCCTCGCTGGCTATTGTCACTTCGAAAACGACGTTAAATAGATTAAAATCTCTTTTCCAGCGGACGTTCTAAAGGAAAATTTCGAACAGTTTTGAGGATTACATTTTGTTCTGACACGCCACCCAACTAACTAGTACGTATCTTCTGCAGCGAATGTGGAGTTTCTTAGCGGATTTAAATTGCTAGGGCTAAAATTAATTTAGGAAATGTTGAAATGTGTGTCTGTTGTAAAGAAATGATGAGTTAGAGATATTTGATCTAGCGAGGTGAAAGTATGAAAATAATCTAGTTTGTAGCAATTTCCGTTTTTTTTAAACGAATTAAAGATGTTCATTTTAATAAAAACTTGCATATATTTCTAAATTTGTTGCAAGAATTTAAATTTTAGCAGTATTTAAGTGATTGCAATTGTGAAAATTTTTCAGTTTCGATTATTAAATAAGAAATGTAATTTAAATATATTTATTAATTAATATTTATTATTTATTAATCAATATAACATAACTTCGATTTTAAAATATGTTTTCGATAGGATTAACTTTAATTTAGGAAATGCTGAAATGTGTGTCTGTTGTAAAAGAATGATGAGTTAGAGATATTTGATCAAGCGAGGTGAAAGTATGAATATAATCTAGTTTGTAACAATTTCCTTTTTTTAAACGAATTAGAGATGTTCATTTTAATAAGACCTTGCATATATCTCTGAATTTGTTGCAATAATTTAAATTTTAGCAGTATTTAGGGGATTGTGTTTGTGAAAATGTTTCAGTTTCGATTATTAAATAAGTAGTATTTAATTTAAGTAGTATATTTTTTTTAGTATTTATTATTTATTAATTAATATAAAATAATTTTCGATAACAAAATAAGATTTCGAATATTTTTTATTATTATTGTTTTGTTTTGAAATGAAATAATTTGTATGAATATATTTGTCAAACCTAAAATAACTCAATTTTAAACTAGGTATATTGTATGCATAAAAGAGACTTTAATTATACTTTTAAAATTAAAAAGTGTTAATATAACTTTGAAATTTTTTGCCTTTTTTTTTTCTTTTGTTGAGAGTTAAAATTGAATATTGTAAAGTTAGAATGATTTGAGATCTTAAGTTTTCATTAGATTTTAAAAGAAAATTTAAAAAATAATATTAAATGTAATTAACAATAAAAAAATTAACTATAAAATTTATATTAATGTAATTAAAAATAAATAAATAAATATAAAAAATATACTGATGTAATTAAAAATAAAAAAATTATTATTGCATTGTATTTTTAAGAAATTAACATGCTTTGCAGTAACTTCATACAGGTCTATATTATTATGGAGATACCTTTAATGCAAAATCCTTTTCGATATTTATTTTAATTAAAATGTACAAATATTGTTTTAATTAATTATTATTAATATTATTATTAATTTAATTACCTATATTTTAATTTAAATTATCCAAATGATGTTTTAATCTTATAAATATAAATATTTTACATTTACCATTTACCATTGTATAATTATCTTTTTCGATATTTATTTTTACTTATAATAATAAATTAAAATAATATATGAAATATTGTAACTTTATTTATTATTTTTAATTTATAATTATCATTATATTTATTATTATTTAATTTATAATTATCTTTATTTCAATTTAAAATTATTCAAATGTTTTTTTAACCTTATAAAGATAAATATTTCACTTTTACCATTTACTATTGTATAATTATCCAAAAGAATTTATATCCCATTTTGAAATTTATCTTAAATAGAAAGATGTTTTTTGACTAAATATGTACTTTGAAATAATTTTTTTAACTCGTTTTAGTCATTATTATTGTAGAAATTGCTTTTATTTATATAAAAGTAATGTAAAGCTGTACTAAATAAATTAACATTTAAATCACCGGTTTTTTTGCAGTTTTAGTATCATATTTTAACCTCGGATAATCTTTATTCCTTTAACATTTTAAACGAGCCAAAAGAAAAATGTGAATATTTTACAAACTCTCTAATGTACTCTAATTTTTTGGAAAGTAGGATAAATATAATAATATCTCCTCGTAACAAAGCAAAATATTTTCAGACAATACTAAATAAAAAAGTTAAAAAGTTTGTTGAACTTTTCTATGAAAAATTCAAAGATTATAGTTATTCATGTATTGTTAAGAACACTCTGCCATAAATGTATACAAAAAGAAAAATAAATTTTCCTAAATGTACTGAAAATCTGAAGGTAGATATTTTTTCCCACTTCTTAAAATATCCAACTGCATAATGCTTTGCTCTTTTTTAAGCTTTAAAATCCTACATTTAATAACAAAGTTTTTAAATCTTTGTAAGTAGATTATTAACCAAGAGCCCAGTGTAAAATGCAGTTTGAATTATGCTCGGCTTAAAATGTTTTTTCCCTTTTAGTCGTAATTCATGCTCTTTTCTACGATATTTTTTCCTCTCGTTGTTGTGTTATATTTTTTAAGGTAGTCATGGGTATACAAATTTATGAATACTATTTTTTTTTTTTTTTTTAGTATTTTCTGAGGCTTTTTAAAATGCATTATGAATCCTATAGAACCAGAAAAAAGTAAAATGGTTTATGATTAATGTATGGAATTTTTCAAAGAAATCACGTTGTTTAAGTTTCACAAATTTTTTCTTGACTTGATTTTTTTTTCTATTTGATAAGGTAATAAAAGAATATTAAAAAAAATGTGTAAGTATTCTATTTATAGTAAATCAAATTAAACGCGCAAATTAAGAGTTTAATTGTAATATTAAGAAACATTGTTTTTATCTAGGCAATTCAAACTTAAAAACAAGAAAATTAAATATAAATCAGAAATATCAAAATATATTTAAACGAAAAAAATAATTAAAAAACGGAAAAATAATTATTCATTAATTTAAATGTTTCTGAATCAAGTCACAAATTGGTAGATTATAAAAATTTACAAATGGTAATGGTAATAAAAAATGAAACATGATTTAAAAAAAAAAATACATAAAATAAAAAGTCCTATTTCTAACATAATTAAAACATATTGAATATATTATTACATAAATATTGTTTAATTTAATTAAATAATGAGAATTTGGCGCCAAAAAAATCAAAGCTCAAAATGAACATGGCTTACTTAGGTAGACGATCAATCTATCAATTAGTCAATCAATATTGTAACATTTTCTGTATATTGTTTAATGTTGTCTGTTTTAAATCAAAATAATCAACAAAAACTGAGTAAAAAAAGGCTATTATAGTTGCCGTTTGAAAGTACTTCAATTTAAAATACAGAGTAAAGGCTTTATAAAATGAATTGTAGGAAATTTGACAAATATATGTGAACCTCACAATCTGATGTCATTTCTGTAGCATTGTTTTTGCATTGTTCCATTATCTTTGTATTGTTTTTTTCCGTATGTAGGAATATTTACAAACTTTTAAACCCGAAAAAATGTTTAATTCAATGTACTCCTCTCACAAGAATAATGAATATTTGGCGCCAAAAAAAAAAAATCCTGAAATCAAAGCTCAAAATGAACATGGCCAACTTAGACAGACGATCAATCCGATCGCTGCAATGGTGATCACGAACTGGTCTCGAGGATGAGCCTCGTCAATATATGGTTCTCCCAGGACTAATTTTAAATGCGTCGTTTAAATGCGGCTCCACGAGGATCAACTCTTTGCAATTTCGAGTCACGAATTCGGCCCGGAAAAGCGTATTATCCTTCCAATTCTCGCCAAGGTGAAAGTGTGAAAAGGATTGGTAAACACGATGCTAGGTGGAATTTTGAAAATAATTGCCGGCGTAATTCGATGGGAAAGACGGCAGCTATGTTCCCGAGAATTACTTTAAACCTTTTCCTGTGCCGAGTTGGTACAAATTATCAGACAGAGCTTGGCAGGGAATTGGGATTTTAAGTTCTTGGTTCTTTAGCAAACTCTTTCAGACTTTTGATGAAAGACCAGGAATCTTCTTTTATTCTTTTGATCAATTTTTTCGCTGTAAAAGATTGCTGGAAGGCATGAAAGTAAAACCATCATTTGCAATGATAATAATCTTGTATTATCAAATTGGAATAGTTTCGTTGATAATTGGAGTAGTTAATAGTTTCAAAAGAGAAAATCGTCATTTGTATTAGAAAAAGGAGCAAAAACGTAATTTGTAAATCTTAAATTAAAAAGGGCTTCAGTATTTTTTTTTTTTTTTAATATTTAATAAGTCTTCTTAAAAATTTCAATTCACTAGGAGTTACAATATTTTTTATTGGGTTGTAACGAATACTAAAATTCTGTGTTTAGAAGGCTCATTCATAATACCACGAATCTTCAAATTCCTTACATGCAGATTGGTCTTATTATTGTGTTCATTAAAAAGAAATATTTTAATATTGAAGAAGTCTTCTTAAAAAAGTTCAATTCACTAGGAGTAACAACACTTTTTTGTGCTGTAATGAATAATAAAATGCTGTGTTTAGATGCTCATTCATAATACCACGAATCTTCAAATTCCTTACATGCAGATTGAATTTATTATTCTGTAAGGGTCCCATTGTTCCTTTTATCAATAATAGTCACTATGTTAAAGGGACATCAACCATCTTCAATCACCAGAGGAACTGACAACTCTTCAATAATAATAGACAATACATGAGAAAAAAGTTAGAATGGAGTCACGAATATCAATTAGGTTCATTACAAACATTAGCAATTAAAAGAGATTCAGATGCCGCTACTAAGATGACACTCAACAATCACAGCCAATCCATGAGGCAAAAGGCAGTGATGATATTACAAGAACATCAACCAACATTAATAGTCATAGGAAAATTATAATAATAAATAAAAATTATAAAATCATTTAATTTCTATTAATTAAGCTCTTATCTACAGTATTTAATCAATATTATAATATTTCACCTAGCAGCTTGAAAAGCAGCTTATCTCACCTAGCAGCATAATATACGCACATATTTTATTCTAATGTGTTTTAATTTATTTTTATTGTATTCATCCATATGCATAAAATGTGATTTGTGGAACTTTTCCTGCAGTTTTCCATCATTTCATGGGTTTTTGTTCTAAAAAAAAGATTTTCAGAACTGTATAAATTTTAATTTAATTTAATTTTTATTTTATTAATTTTATTTTATTTTTGTTTCACATTTTTGGCGATGTTAGACCGTTTATATCAGACAATATCATCTCAATACCATTTTTATCAAAAGACAATATCTTTCCTAGTATCATTTTTAGAATAATATCCTTTCAACTTTATAACAAATATCGTACAACGAACTATTATAAACACATTTTTCTCGTTTACTTATGCATTACATCGTTTGCAATTTATAAATATTTATCATCTGCAAGGTGTATGCTAAATTCCCTTGCATGTTCATAATAGAAAGCTAAATTCAGACAAAAAGGGGAAAAGCGCTTTTTAATAAAAAAATATAGTCAAAAGTAATTCTTGTATTGGAGTATATCCAATGCTCCCCTTGATTTATATCCATTTTGAATGAACAATTCCATAGAATAATTGCACGATCACTTAGAGTAATCACAGTCAAATTTTTCTTCAGATCAAGCAAATCATATTCTATTGTTTTGTGCTCATTACACACACACAAAAAAAAAATTAAAGCAAATTTAACAGTAAAATCAAAGTATACTTCTGCAAGAACAACTTTTTTATCACGGAATAATATAAGTATAGATTATTGCCAAAGATTTAAATAATAAGGCAATATACATATATAAGGTTAACAAGTTGGAATAAAAGGTTATAAAATAAGCTAATATACATATATATAGCTTATTATTCAAATCTTTGATAATAATCAATACTGACATTATTTATTTACATTATTTATTTCATGATAAAAAAGTTGTTCTTCAGGAAATATACTTTGATTTCACTTTTAAATTTGTTAAAATTTTTTTGTATAATGCATACAAAACAATGGAATACTATTTGCTTCATATCAAGAAAAAATTAACTGTGATTACTTATATATAAGAGATTTGAAGAATCGATACTTTTTTAAAATATTCTATTTTCATATTTGGATACATTAACGTCTTTTATATGAATTTAATGCCTGTGTGATAATTATTAAAATAATATTAATATTTATTTATTTATTTTTCTGTATTTGCCTATATATACATAGATAAATTTTAAAAAATTTCCAATAAACGAATACAGTTGTTCATAAAAATAATATATACTTATGTAGTTCATTTAAAAAATTAAAATTAGATGGTGAAGTATTTTTAAGCGTGGTTAAGTATTTATAATGTCACGAAAGTTGTACAATTATTATAATATCATAAAGGTTGTTCAATTATTATTATTTGAAAAGTAATAATAATTGAATTATTAATTCAATTATTGTTTTTATATTTTACATTCTTTTACATTTGTTTTTACATTTTTCTTACGAAAAATCAAAAAAATATTAAACATGTTCAATAAATGAGAAACATTTACTTCTTGTCCTACTCCCTATTAAGATAAAAAAAATATCGATATTTCGACAGAATTAAATTACTAAACTTATCCTTCATACATTAAACTCAAATAAAAGACTTCCATGTATCCAAAAATACGAACACATAATATTTTGAAAAAAAAAAGTATCCATTCTTCAAATCTCACAACATTTCAGATTCACGCCCACAGGTTCGAAAACAGTTGAATGATTCTCAAAGTTGTTACGAATCCCAAAATTCAAATTTGGTGTTAAGAATTGTTTGACTGTTTTCTTCCAAAAGAAGCAAATCCAGAATCTACGCAAACCGCCCTTTTCTACGTGAACAGCCAACTCTTCGATTTTTCAACAATTTCCATATTCTTTGTTCCGTAAACCTCTCAATTTAACGAGATGCTGGAAAACATCGAGCATAAATCTTTCTTTTGTCTTGAAGACCTTAAGTATAAATTCTTCTCAAGACTTGGAAGCAATTCTCAGCCATGGAATGAAATCACTGGCATTGATAAACATAAAGAATGGAATATATCTATCCACCATCAAGGCACTCACACATAGACACACACTTGCTGACTGAATAATATATGTTTTGAGATTCTTATGTAAAGATTTTCGCTGTATTTTGCATTCCCTTTTGTTTTAAAATATAGACTCATGGATCAATAGAATGGTTCAGCGAATATGTATGAAAATTTGTTATTTTTATTTTAAGTGTTAAGAATTCTTTTTTTTTTTTTTTAAATGGCTTTTTAATTTCAAAGAGCGAGAAATCTTCTGTATAAAAACTGATACTTAATAAATTTCAATATTTCTCAACGTGGATACTTTATACTGCGCTTAATTTACTGTTATATATGTTAAATGAAGCTGAAACATATATTTTATGTAGAAAATTGATTAATCAATGATTATGTGACGTATTTTTTCATGGACAAAAACATAGATATTGTAACGTCTCCGCCTATATTAGACATATACGGCGTCAAGAAAGTTCAATAAAAAAATAAATTCATATGTAGTGCAATCAATTTAAGCTTTACAAGAAAAAATGGAAAATTCAATGGTGAAATATTTTTGCGAATGGATAAGTATCTATAATATCATATAGGTTGTAGAATTATTAATTCAATTATCGTTTTTACATTTTCTTTATTGATTCTCACGAAAAACCAAAAATATTAAAAATGTTTAATAAACGATAAAAATCTACTTTTTGGCTTACACTCTGTAAAGGTAAAAATATTAATATTCGGACAGAATTAAATTACTAAGCTGATCCCTCACGCATTAAACTAATATAAAAGACTTCCATATGTCCAAAAAAATGAACATAGAATACTTTGGAGAAAAAGTATCCATTCTTCAAATCTCTCAACATTTCAGATTCATGCCTACAGGTTCGAAAACAGTTGAATGATTCTCAAAGTTGTTACGAATCCCAAAATTCAAATTTAGTGTTAAGAATTGTTTGACTATTTTCTCCCAAAGAAGCAAATCCAGAATCTGCGCAAACCGCCCTTTTCTACGTGAAAAGGCAACTGTTCGATTTTTCAACAATTTCCATATTCTTCGTTCCGTAAACCTCTCAATTTAACGAGATGCTGGAAAGCGTCGAGCAAAAATCTTTCTTTTGCCTTGGAGACCACAAGTATAAATTATTTGCAAGACTTCCAAGAAACAATTCTCAGCCATGGAATGAAATCACTGGCATTGATAAACATAAAGAATGGAATATATCTAGCCACCTCCAAGGCACTCACACACACATACACACTTGCTGACTGAATAATATTTGTTTTGAGATTCTTATGTTAAGGTCTTGGCTGTATTTTGCATTGTGTTTTGTTTTAAATATAGACTTTTGGGTCAATGGAGTGGTTCTGTGTATATGTATAAAAGTTTGTTCCTTTTATTTTAAGTGTAACAATTCTCCTTTTTTTTTATAAATGCCTTTTTAATTTTATAGAGCGAGCGAATATATATTATAATATATATATATATATAATATATATATATATTATAATATATATATACATGAAGTATTTAAAGTCATATGTTAAATGAAGCTGAAACATATATTTTCTGTAGAAAAATGATTAATCAATGATTATGTGACGGCATTTTTTCATGACAAAAACATAGATATTAACGTCTCCGCCATATTAGACATATACGGCGTCAAGAAAGTTCAATAAAAAATAAATTCATATGGTGATTCAATTTAAGCTTTACAAGAAAAATGGAAGATTCATGGTGAAATATTTTGCATGAATGGATGGCCAGATCTATAATATCATACAGGTTGCCAGAATTATTAATTCGATTGAATGTTTTTCATCCTTTATTGATTCTCACGAAAACCAAAATATTAAAAATGTTTAATAAACGATAAAATCTACTTTTGGCTTACACTCTGTAAAGGTAAAAATATTAGCCCATCCATGACAGAATTAAATTACTAAGCTGATCCCTCACGCATTAAACTAATATAAAAGACTTCCATATGTCCAAAAATGAACATAGAATACTTTGGAGCCACAAAAGTATCCATTCTTCAAATCTCAACATTTCAGATTCATGCCTACAGGTTCGAAAACAGTTTTCCATTCCAAAGTTGTTACGAATCCCAAAATTCAAATTCTAGTGTTAAGAATTGTTTGACTATTTTTCCCAAAGAAGAATCCAGAATCTGCGCAAACCCCTTTTCTACGTGAACAGGCAACTGTTCGATTTTTCAACAATTTCCATATTCTTCGTTCCGTAAACCTCTCAATTTAACGAGATGCTGGAAAGCTTTGTCGAGCAAAAATCTTACGACTCTTGGAGACCACAAGTATAAATTATTTGCAAGACTTCCAAGAAACAATTCTCAGCCATGGAATGAAATCACTGGCATTGATAAACATGAATGGAATATATCTAGCCACCTCCAAGGCACTCACACACACATACACACTTGCTGACTGAATAATATTTGTTTTGAGATTCTTATGTTAAGGTCTGGCTGTATTTTGCATTGTGTTTTGTTTTAAATATAGACTTTGGGTCAATGGAGTGGTTCTGTGTATATGTACGTCAAAAGTGTGTTCTTTTATTTTGAACAGAAATGAAAGCTTTTTTTTTATAAATGCACTGCGCATTTATACCGGTTCTACGCGATGCTACTGCCATCTATATATATATAATATATATATTTGTCACTTATCAGTGTATATATATATATATATATTATAATATATATATATATATATATATATATATATATATATATGTATATATTATAATATATATATATATATATATATATATGTATATATTATAATATATATATATATATATATATATATATATATATATATATATTATAATATATATATATACACTGAAGTGCCAAAAGTCATGGGATAGCAATATTTCGCAGAGCTTTCATTTCTGTTCAAGTTATTCATGTGAAGAGGTTTTGACGTGATGATGACCGCACGACGGGAATTAACAGACTTTGAACGCGGAATGTTAGTTGGAGCTAGACGCATGGGTCATGCCATTTCGGAAATCGTTAGGGAATTCAACATTCCCAGATCCACTGTGTCAAGAGTGTGCCGAGAGTATGAAATTTCAGGCAAAACATCCCACCATGGACAGCGCAGTGGTCGACCGCCTGCACTTAACGACCCAGACCGGCGATGTCTGCAAAGAGTCGTAAATTCTAACAGACAAGCAACACTGCGTCAAATAACTGCAGAAATCAATGTGGGACGTACAAGGGACTTGTCTGTTAGAACTGTGCGGAGAAATTTGGCTTTCTTGGGCTATTCCAGCAGAAGACCGACTCGAGTGCCTTTACTGACAGAACGACATCGCTTGCAACTACTCTCGTGGGCACGTGAGCATATCGGTTGGTCCCTAGATGAATGGAAAACCGTGGCCTGGTCCGATGAGTCACGATTTCAGTTGGTAAGAGCTGATGGTAGGGTTCGAGTGTGGCGCAGACCCCACGAAGCCATGGACCCAAACTGTCAGCAAGGCACTGTTCAAGCTGGTGGTGGCGCCGTAATGGTGTGGGCTGTTTTTTCATGGCATGGACTTGGTCCTCTGGTGCCACTGGACCGAACATTGACTGGAAATGCTTATGTTCAGCTACTTGGAGATCACTTGCAGCCCTTCATGGACTTCATGTACCCAAACAACGATGGAACTTTTATGGATGACAATGCGCCATGTCACCGGGCCACAACTGTTCGCGATTGGTTTGAAGAACATTCTGGACAATTCTAACGTATGATCTGGCCGCCTAGATAGCCCGACATGAATCCCATCGAGCCTTTATGGGACATCATCGAGAGGTCTGTTCGTGCCCAAAATCCTGCACCATCAACGCTTACACAATTATGGATGTCTATCGAGACAGCATGCCTCAATATTCCTGCAGAAGACTTCCAACGACTTGTTGAGTCCATGCCACGTTGAGTTGCTGCACTTCGCCGGGCGAAAGGAGGGCCGACACGATATTAAGAGGTATCCTATGACTTTTGTCACTTCAGTGTATATTATAATATATATATATATCATTATTAGAATAAAAATTTTATATTTAATAAATTTTATTAATTTTAGCGTGGATACTTTTTTATTGTACTTAATTTACTTATATATTCTAAATGAAGCCGAAGCATATATTCTAAATAGAAAGTTGATTATTCAATGGTTATGTGCTGTGTTTTATCATGGAAGAAATTTAGATATTGTAACGTCTCGGCGTATATTATACCTATAACGGCTTCAAGAAATGGGTCGCTTTTAGGTTCATCGAAACACTTTAATTTTTATTTACAAGCTCTATTTATATATATATAATAATATTGTACTCTGGGTTATTAAACAGAAATATTAAAAATTAAAATAAAATTGGATATGAAGTACACGATTAAATTACAAGTACAGTTCCCTCAAATGTTGAAAATTTTTCAGAGTTCTCGAGTCTACGTCGAGTCTAATTGCCGGGTCGGCGGCAGACGTTAATTATCACACGACATGATACACAAAACTACAAGTGATTCAATGATTATCAGGCGGAATCTCTGGCATATTCAGTCCCTTCAGAGAAAAAAAGAAAAAAAAACTCTTTTGGTCGACTTGTCGCAAAACTCTCTCTCTTCTTCACCAACAACATTCTTTTACGACAAGCCGTCAAGATGAGGGGGGAGGGGGAGTAGTCAGCTTCTCTCACTTCTTATTGGATCAGACATTTCTCAGCTCTTATTTTATCACCAATCCCGATGGAACAACTCTTGGTATAGTTCATGTTCAATTTGTAATTATTTAGATCTGTGAATGTCGCACACACTTCGCTAATTTCCTGTGTCTGATTATACATGATACCGAATAACTGGTATCAGATTTGTGTGAGGTTGTTGTCATTAGTATAAAACACTAATTGCATGATGTAACTACCCAAAATACTGTGTCAATTTTGACACAGTATTTTGTCAAATTTGAGTGATGGGTTATTATAGACTTGCCGAATAACATACATTCCTCTTTCCTGGAAATGAATTGCCAAAACTCTTCCCGTGAGAAAAAAAAAATGCAACAATATATTTTCACTTCTAAAAAAATGAATACATATTTCTGAAGGCTAAGTTTAAACGTTTTCTTCTTTTGCAAACATTGAACATAAATTTCATGAAAAATATCTGAAATTCTATATTGCTTGATATTTACAAATTTTAATATTTATAAATCCTTGAATAAAGTAACATTATCCGAATTACTTATGTTTTTATAAAATGTTCATTATAAATATATTAAAAAAAACAATTGTCACTATGCATTTGGCATTTCCGTAGAAGAGATAGAAATACTTTTATTTTCCATTATCGAATTTTTGAACTGTCGTATAAAATCAGCTTAAATTTCCAGGCAGAAATATGATATCGATAATCTGAATACCCCAAATGACTCATAAACCAATAAAGTGAGTAATTTCACATAAAAGTGGGATTTTTTTAAAGCTAATAACGATGTTACCAATGAATTTTTAACTATGATTATCGATTTTCCTATAATGAGAATCTGTATAGAATGTTTTTTTTTCTTCTTTCAGTTGACAAGTATTTTAAAATTATTCTCATTTACAAGATTACTTGTGAGTAAAGTTAACTGTTTCAATTATATATAGTAAAATACAAGTTATTTTTATCAAATATAATATTGATTTAAGAATTACTACTAATAATTATTTTTCTAATTCGTTTTAAGTAACAAAATTTTATGGTAATTTTACTTAATGAAATTTCTAAAGATTAATTTTTTTTTGTATCAAAATGTATGTTAAAAATTTATTTTTAATTAATTAATATTGACAAAATACCATACGTTATACCTTTAAATTAATTTTCCGTATATCTTTACCAATATTTTAGCATCTGTGGATTAAAAAAATTAATATCACTATTAAAATTATTCCTACCATTTTAAATTTAACAGTTTTATAGCAGTTAAGAAAATAAATATTAAAATCTGTTATATTTATTTCACGAAAATTCTTAAGAAATGCCACAAAATACAGTAATCTATGCTACACAATTCACAAATAAGGTAATCAGTAGATTGAATTTGTACATTTTGACATTAACCAGTCATTTAGTTTACAATTAAAAATAATCTTTGTCAATTTACCAAATTTATAGTCTTTACTATAGTAAAGAAACATTACATTTTTTTTCTGTTTGGGGAATTTATCATCATATGATAAATTCCCAGTTATGATAATCATATGATAAACAGTTCTCTATATCATCATGTGAGAACATGATGTTGCCACGATCTGTTGCCCATAATGCTAGTAAAAATGTGAAATCAACAAAAACGATGAAATCGATTTTTAAAATGTTGGTTAAGATCTGTGTTTTCCACCTTTGTGATCTGTGTTTTCCTTTGAAGTGATTGGAAAACTAAATGAAATTGTGGAAGATTTCATAAATTTTCATGAAATTTTTTAACTGATATCTTCAAAATTACTAGGGAAGAAACTACGATTTGTAGCTCAATCCATACTTATACTTGAATACTGATTAAATACTGTGGATAAAAACTTGATTAATAAATTGTGACTGTATTGCAACATTTGTTGGTGATTCTCACATTCTTTTGAACTTGGTTGATGTTTTTTTGGCAGGTGAATAAACTACTGAAGAAGATTGAAGATTGTAACTGTGCATAATTATATTCTTTTGGCTCCAAAAGAGAAAGAAATAAATGATGTATACATGCGCCGAATTTTGTGATTTTTTAAATCGCTCCAGTGTAGTCTAAATTATTTGAAAAGTTAAGCAACAATCAAATTTTTTTAAACAATCTTCATTTATGGTGCAATGGTAGTAGGTAAAAGCTTGCCTTAGCAAGAATGATTGTAGCACCGTAGTGTAAGCTGCACTCATTGGTCTTAATTGGTGGTGATAGTGAAGGCTAGGTACATTGGCAAGGTAGTTTGTTTTTGGGGCGGTAGTTGGATCATGGTGAGATAGTTTGTTTATGGCGCTGTAAATTGCTTGGTCAGAAATTCCCAGATTTTTCTCCAGGACATACAGTGTGGTCAAACTTGTAGAATCTTCGCTGTTTGTTAGTATTTCGCATTTCTTGTGAGTATAATGTCCTTTCTGGTTTGCTGGTTGACAAGGTTGAAAAATTGTTTGTGTTACAATTTTACCACAAACGATGGAGAATTTCAAAACTCAGCTTGGCATATTTTTATTCTTTTTTCCTTTGTATATCGGTGTACCACTGGTTCTATATATATATAATATATTCATGTGCTATGAATAAACAAAAGATTGGTTTTGAAATACGAACTATGGAGTCTCCTATTTAAATACTTATTGTTACGGACGCATCCAGCGGAACAGTGCCAAAGTTCTGTATGCTAATTTCTGACTTTACGACTGGACTTCGACACCAGCGCATTTGAAAATTAAAAATTAAATATATTTTTATTAATTTGTCTTTATTTATAAAATTAGAAATTTTAAAATTAGATAAAAACAATACAAACAAAGATAATATGTACATTTTATTGTGGCAAAAATTTTACACAACTCATAATGAATGAAAATACGATAGCGATATATACTGATATTCATGTAGAAGACACGAGAATAACAACGACAATATTTTTACAATATTTTATTCCACATATTATTTAATAATTGTACAAGACAAAGATAACACTAAAAGTAATAAAATATCACTTTAAAGCTTATGTGTTGCTAGATAAATCAAAAGTAATGGAAATTTCATTTATAAAGTTTACTTTATAAAACAATTATTTCAGACCAATATTTGGCACATTTAAATATGTTTTTTACTTTATCATTTACATGAATTCTTACTTCTCTCGCCTATCCATGGTTTAAAATTCGATCCTAACAAATACACACACAAGCAAGCTCTGGGACTTGAATTTCTTTAGAAAACTTTGATTTTTATATTTTGTTTTTGTTTTTGACACTGATAATCACTATCTAAATTTATTTGGTCTGTTTGAAGACTATTATTTTTTTATCGTCTAATTATTTAATGCTATGTCTGAAAATAGATATTTTTTATTATTATTTACATATTATTTTCTAATATGAATTACATTTTTAAGCAAAAAATATATAAACGATAATAGAATGTAGGTCTGATATGGGAATATATGAGCAGAAACTGGAAGAAATTGATAATAAAAAATATATGATTATTAGTAAATCAACGTAATGTGCAATATAAATTATCTTTTTAAAAAAACCCTCTTTTTTAAAAAAAATAGTAAATGAATAAGAATATTATGTCTTTGTTATTTTATGAAAATTTTGTACCGACATTTAATATTTAAAGATTTTTTCAAAATGAACTTTATTCCATGAATAAAACCTTAGTTTGATAATCAGTACATATCGAATATAGATATCGAAGTATATCAGTTCATAGCGAATATCATATCGAAGTATGTCAGTACATGAAATATACTTCAAAGGAAATTATATGGCTCATCCTTATATCTTCCAAAATATTTCTTCCTTAAATCTATAATAGAATTCCTTGCCATCCTTATAACTAAGATTATGGATGTTTTCCCCTTTCTCTCTTGTGTAACACAAATTTCCATTCATCAGTGGGTTCTATTTAATTTCTTGTTTTATATTTTTTTTCGTTTAAGATCTCTGGGCACTCATGTTCGAATTCTGGCGGGTGGAATGGATTTTTTTTAGTATTTCGGAATCAAAGCAAAAGCGTATGTCCCGTTCTAATTTGCCCCAAATGTGCAAAAAATGACAGTAGAGCGACAAGGGTGGGCAAAGCCGACAGCCAGCCTACTGCCAGATTTCAAGACAGAAGATGTTTTCTTTTTACGTGGTAGGGTTGTCCTACGCCCAATTCTCTACAGTCATATTAGACTGGGATCTATTGTTTAAAGTGGATTTCGAACCCCTGCTAACATCCTTTTCATCCATGTGGCACCGAAGGCAAGAGCGCTAGTCACTCGGCCATCAGGGTCCAAATATACCTTAGGTGACATAAAATCTGGTGAATTTTTCTAGTTTTATCTAGTTTTTTTCTAGTTTGGTTTTAAAATTAATTAAGGAGTAAGATATCCAATGGATGAAAATTTAATAATTTGTTTAATTATAAAATGAAAAAAGAGAGTATTTTTAACATAAATCAAGAATATTTAACATCTTTAATACTTCTTTTCAGGTTATTCATTTAAAACTAAATTACATTTCGCATGAACTCCCATAATCATGAAGATTTAATCCTCATTTCCATTTAAATCCAAGAACACTAATCTTCAGTCCGTGTATTCTACCACCAAAGAAGAACTCCTGTCTTCTTAACCTCCTTTCTGTTGTATGCTGAAGCAGAATCTACGTTTCTGCGAGCCAAGTTAATTGAAACGCTAACTTAATTTTTCCCACAAAAGAGTCAAAGAATTCGAATGAAGTAACACTCCTCGCTGGCTATTGTCACTCCGAAAACGACGTTAAATAGATTAAAATCTCTTTTCCAGCGGACGTTCTAAAGGAAAATTTCGAACAGTTTTGGGGATTACATTTTGTTCTGACACGCCACCCAACTACGTATCTGCTGCGTCGAATGTGGAGTTTCTTCGCGGATTTAAATTGCTAGGGCTAAAATTAATTTAGGAAATGTTGAAATGTGTGTCTGTTGTAAAGGAATGATGAGTTGGAGATATTTGATCTAGCGAGGTGAAAGTATGAAGATAATCTAGTTTGTAACAATTTCCTTTTTTTTTTTTTAAACGAATTAGAGATGTGCATTTTAATAAAACCTTGCTGATATCTCTAAATTTGTTGCAAGAATTTAAATTTTCGTAGTATTTAGGCGATTGCGTGTGTGACAATTTTTCAGCTTCGATTATTAAACAAGTATTGTAATTTAAACATTATATTTATTAATTACTGTTTATTATTAATTTATTAATATAAGATAAATTTCGATTATAAAATAAGTTGTCGATTATTTTTTTAATATTGTTATTTTGTTTTGAAGTGAAATAATTTATTTGAATATATTTGTCAAACCTAAAATAATTCAATTTTAAATTATGTGTATTGCATATATAAATAAGACGGTAATTATAGTTTTAATTTTAATATTCTATATTTGTTAGAATTAAAAAATGCTAATATAACTTTTTTTTGCATTTTTTTTTCTTTTGTTGAAAGTTAAAATTGAATATACTAAAGTTAGAATGTTTTGGGGTTTTAAGTTTTCCTTACATTTCAAAAGAAAATTTAAAAATTAATATTAAATGTGATTAAGAATAAAAAAATTAAATATAAAAATGCATTATTGTAATTAAGAATAAAAAAAAACTATTATTCATTGAATGTTTAGGAAATTCGCATGCTTTGCAGTAACTTCATACATATCCATATTATTATGAAGATAACTTTATGCAAAATCTTTTTCAATATTTAGTTTAATTGCAATATCCAAATATTATTTTAATCTATTATTATTAATTTTATTTATTATCTTTTTTAATTTACGATTATCTTTATTTTAATTTAAAATTATGCAAATGATGTTTTAACACTATAAAAATAAATATTTCGCTTTTACCCTTTACCGTTGTATAATTATCCTTTTCGATATTTGTTTTAATTATAATATCCAAATATTACTTTAATTTATTATTATTAACTTTATTAAATTTAAAATTATCTTTATTTTAAATTAAAATTATCCAAATGATATTTTAACCTTATAAAAATAAATATTTCAGATTTACCAAAAAAATTTATCTTACTTTCCGAAAAAGATCTTTAATGCAAAGATTTCATTAAAATAAAACATGTAATTCAAAATCATTTTTGTCACTCTTTTTAGACATTATTATCTTAGAAATAGATTTTATTTATATAAAAGTTATGTAAAGCTGTATTAAATAAATTAACATTTAAATCACCGGTATATTTTGCAGTTTTAGTATCATATTTTAATCTTAGATAATCTTCATTCCTTTAACATTTTAAACGAACCAAAAGAAAAATGTGAATATTTTACAAACTCTCTAATGTACTCTAATTTTTTAGTAGAAAGTAGGATAAATATAATAATATCTCCTCGTAACAAAGTAAAATATTTTCAGACAATACTGAATAAAAAGATAAAAAGTTTGTTGAACTTTTCCATGAAAAGTTCAAAGATTATAGTTATTCATGTATTATTAAGGACACTGTGCCATAAATGTATACAAAAAGAAAAATAAATTTCCTAAATGTACTGAAAATCCCACGGTAGATTTTTTTTCCAGTTCTTAAAATATCCAACTGCATAATGCTTTGGTCTTTTTAAGCTTAATCCTACATTTAATAACAAAGTTTTTGAATCTTTTTAAGTAAGATTATTAACCAAGAGCCCTGACTAAAATGCAGTTTGAATTATGCTCGGCTTAAAATGTTTTTTCCCTTTTAGTCCTAATTCGTGCTCTTTTCTGCGATATTTTTTCCTTCCGTTATTGTGTTACATTTTTTAAGGTATTCATGGGTATACAACTTTATGAATAGTATTATTTTTTTATTTTAGTATTTTCTGAGGCTTTTTAAAATGCATTATAAACTCTAAAGAACTAGAAAAAAGTAAAACGGCGCATGATTAATATATGGAAATTTTCAAAGAAATCACGTTGTTTGAGTTTCACAAATTTTTTCTTGACTTGATTTTTTTTTTTTTTTATTTCATAAGGTAATAAAAGAATATTAAAAATAATGTAAGTATTCTATTTATAGTAAATCAAATTAAACGCGCAAATTAAGAGTTTAATTGTAATAATAAGAAACATTGTTTTTATCTAGGCAATTCAAACTTAAAAACAAGAAAATTTAATGTAAATCAGAAATATCAAAATGCATTTAAACGAAAAAAATAATTAAAAAGTTAAGGATTAATTTCAATAACTATTAAATAAATTTAAAATCAAATATATTAGCAGGAAAAAGTTATATTTTATTATTTTTTGTTACGTAAACAATATTTTTTTCCGAATTAATTAGTTTTTTAAACACGCATATTTATTGCAATTATTTAACCATTTGTAATCACGTTTATCACATAACATCAACACATATGTTATTTATACTATAGATTAAAATTATTTTCCATGAAACAAAATGTGAAAGATTTCATTTTCTCCTGAAATTTACAGCAACTTTTAACTAACTTCAAAAAGAATCAATCAAACCAAGCACTGATTTCTATCTATATTTATACAAACATGTAACAAAGTACCCAGAAATACTTTTGTATTATATTTTACCACTTGACAATAAATAAACATATCGCACATAAAGTTTCAACGTGTTTAGTATAGTTATTAGTTATTTCATTAATAAATCATATCACCATGCACCTCCCTAACGTCTTCATAACCAATCCCGTAAGCATTTCTATGATAAGTAAGCACATCGAACATTTCGCAGAAACACATTGAAGAAATACATCAAAAATAAAGAAACGCAGGATACATAAAATTGCTTTTTCTGTTTGGTTATTATGTGTATTATATTAGTTACATTAATAAATCATATCACCATGCAACTCCCTAACTTCTCCAATAACCAATCACGTAAGCATTTCTATGATAAGTAAACACATTTCACATTTTGAAGAAACACATTGAAGAAATACATCAAAACTAAAGAAACCTAGGATACATAAGATTGCTTTGTTTTTTGCTTGGTTATTATAATGTATTATATTAGTTTCGTTCATAAACGATATTACTTTGCAACTCTAATATCTTTTTATTCCAATAACCAATTTTAAGCATAAACAAATTGCTCAATATGTAAGCATTTTTGTAATAGAATCGTCCTTCGACGCTTTGTCCATTCTTGTAAACTGTTTGACTTAAAACTTAGTTTATGTTTACGAAATCTTCACACCGTAGTCATTCCCCTGTGATGATCATTTACATCGATCATCATCTCATAAATGTCTAGTTTGCAATATCAATTTTACCAGAATAATCATCAGAGTACATCAAGTGTACCATAATAGATATGAAACTGTTTATCGGGCCACGGACACCATACTGAGCAAATATGTTGTAGATCTTCCTTGTAATATTTGAGCTTGAACAACAATCACTAGATCACAGGATTCAGCAAACGTACCCCGATAAAGTGTTCCTCTAATACCAAAGCTCCACTATCGTAAATTCATGGATGCCGATGAAGAACACTGTTCATCATCTAATGAGTAATCCGATCACCATTGACCACAAGAGGGTGGCGAGATCGTAACTTGCAACTGCCATTGCTGCTGCTGATTCGACATGTGGCGATGGGCAATCAATAACTTGCCGGTGGAATGCATGTCTTCGCCTACGTTCGCAGTCGTCTCTGTGATGACCTATGCAGGCCGCATAGGCCATGGCATGAGGGATGTAGGTTTGTTCCAGTACACCTCTGAAGAGATGCGCCATCGGGCCGTGAGCATAGACTGGTACGTCTTCGCCTCCATGTGTATCCCAGCGGCGGGGTACAGCGCTTTGTTGTACGTAGTTTATATCCTCTGTAATAATGAAAATATTTATTAGGTATTAAAAATGTATTGTAACTTTAAATTAATGCGGATCATTAATAATTACTTAATACTAAACAGGAACATTAATCATAACTTTATATTAATCAAGATCAATAATCATAACTTAATATTAACCAGGATCATGTAAATCAGAATAGAATATTTATTTCAAAAGACAATACGTTTCTGCTATATCATTAAAAATTCTTTTTTCTGCTTTATTATTTCAAAATTCAGCTTTTTGTTTACTCTGTTCGCCAAAGACTGAACTTTCGTTTATATCCTGTGATGCTTCAGTGTATGATGTTACTATTAAAGCTTTGATAAATTTTTTATTGAATAACTCATTTAATATTTCTTTTTCATATTGCGAATTAGCTATTTGCTATTTTGCGTATTAGTTTTTTTAGAAGTTTTGAGTATATGAATATATTCATGAATTGTGAATTTAAAGAATTTTATACTTATTATTTGCAATAAAAAATGTAAACCGATATTTTATTAGATATTCAGGAATCCTTGAATAAATGCTGTTCTGATATATATAGGTTAAAAATATCGGTATTTAATCTTGATTTAAATATTTTTAAGCATTCCTAATAATCTAAGGGCTGCACAGTGTAAAGCGGAAAAAATTCGACTCGGACAAGTTTATTATTATTATTTTTTTTTCTTTTGCAATGAACATATAAATAGCACAAATTCATTTATTCATTTTTCACAACTACGATAAATTACATATTATATGATATATTATATTATTTAGAGTTATATAAATTATATATATCAGTTTTCCTAATTTTGATAAATTATATATTACCATACAAATACTTTTCATATTATATTTTAAGTCATTGAATTCAAACATATAAATAAGTTTGTTTAATGTTTATATTTGGATTATTATTATCATTTAAACAACTACGTGGAATTTTATTTAACTTTACCAGGATTTTATTGGAAGTACTATACAATTTTAATTTTACTATACATGGTATAACACTTTTATAACAAGTAGATTAAAATTTTCAGATTTAATGTCCAGTATTTTTAACCGAACTTAACGCTTCTTAAAGACAATTCCTTTCAGTGCATCTTAAAATTACGAATTTATACCTGTATCTTTTGCAGTCAAGTTTTCACGACCTGTTGGAAAATCCCTGTTGTAACCGGGCCCATTGGCATACAATAACGTTGTATACGGCATATTGTCCACATCTGATTCTTTATTGTCAAGACCTATGAAAGATATGAAAACAATGATTAATGAGTTATAGCAAATTTAAATAAAATTATATTCTTAATCATGTAAGAAAAAAAATAAAGAAAAAGTAAAAAATTATAATAAGGAATTAGATTAAGAAAGAAAAAAAATTAACGAAGAAATAGTCGATATTAATGATCTCGAACAATTATTTTTATTCTTAGGAAACTGTTTCTGGATATAAAATATAGTGTAAAGAAATACATAATCAATATGAAAATGTATTATCGATACATAAATTTAGTTTATTTTATGATTAAAAAATCGAATGTGATGTATATATATATATTTTTTTTTTTGAGTTCAATGCCCATAATTTCCAGCCTATTGTCAATCGATGATATGCTAAATTAGCATGCAAGATAGATTTAGAAATTGTTATTGCTGATTATATGTCGTTGCACATAATCTGCAGTTTCTTTTTTCTTTTTTTTTCAGGAAAATTAATTTTTTGGAAAAACACAGTCTGAATGTGTGTTTATCAAAAAATGATAGAACAAATTGGAATGTGAGACAGAAGTGAGGAGTTCTTTTAAATTAAAAAGTTGAACTTACGTGAGCTCTAAAGGATAGGCATTGGTAACATTTTTACGATAAACGCCAAGATGAAACACACATTAAGCGTCAATGTATGAATGCGTAAAAAACAGTTGATCGGAGAAAGAAATAGCAAGTAGGTTATTAGAAATATAAGTATGCACAGAATAGTACGTTATAAGTAGAAAATAATAATAAGTTAATCAGTAGAAACTTCTTCGTTTTTATCGCAGCTTTTTTTATGCCTATTTCAACTTTCTGATGCATAAAAATTTCAACCTGTCTTATGTTAATTTTTTCATCGTTTCAGCACAGTTAAAATATAAGTATATTTACTAATCTGAATGACTGATATAAAAAGGAAATTTTAATGCTAAACGTCAAATAAAATAAATGAACAGGTACAAATCCTCCATTAATAATACGAGATATACAAGAGGATTGTATTTTTACTGCCGATATTTTTACAGACTTTATTTATTGATTTTTTTTTTACATTTTATTTTTTGCTGAATGTCTTCAAAATGTATCAAAAACTAAAGAGAGGTTATCAGAATGCAAAGAGTACAATACATTCCCGATTAAAATGAAACTGTCGTGAAAACGTAATATATGGTAAAGAACCTTACCAAGTATCGGATTGCCCCTTTTGGGGGTCCCACCGAATGCGAAGACGTGGGAGTGATCCGAAGTGACAACCAGGAGGGTGTCATCTGGCCTCGTCATCTCCAAAGCTGTAATAACTGCGTTCTCCAGAGCCAAGGTGTCTTCCAGTGCACGGTGGGCGTTGTTGAAATGATGCGAATGATCAATACGACCTCCTGGCAGGGATGAATTATTATTACTTTAAGATCAAGATATATTTCCATGTTATGCAGATGGAACTGTTGGAATTAGTTTCAGATGACGCAAGCTGGGAAAGATCAAAGTCCCAGTTCATATTTGGTTTTCGAAATTTGAGTTTAATATGTTTTCATATGTTACTTGTTTTATTTTGTAAGATCCTGTCCGCTTTATTATGTTATGTTTGTTCTAAAATTTATGTTTTATTTGTACTAAAATTTAGAACAAATAAAAAAAAATAGAACCAGACATAAATATTTTATGTCGATATAAATAAAACATCATACATCACACTAAAATTTGTGCTCATATGTCTGCATTTGTTTTATGTTACTAGCACTAGTAGTTTTAGATTTAGAATATTAATATAGAATATTTCGAATAGAATATTAGAAATATATATATATATATATATATATAAACATATAAACATATAAAAGAATATAGATACAGAATATTTCGTTTTTTAGAGTAGTTTTAGTGAGAATACCTAAACTTTTATATGACTAGAATATCTAGACGTTTCTGTGAATATCTAAAAAAAATTTCGAACATTGCTGTTTGTATTTTGGAAATATGTTACAATGAATATTAACACTAACTATTACATACACTTATCTGCTATATAAAGAAATATTTATAAAATTGTTTTAGAGTGCCGAACATATATGAGCCGCTTATTTTAACTTCGGATGCGTTCCATATAACTTACAGTCATAGAAAAAGTGTTCCATGTGAAAAGTGTTTGAGAAACACTTTTCTAAATCAAACATCTGAAACGTTTCAAATATATTATAGACAGTAGTGGAATGATTTCTAGAATAATTTTAAATGATGTTTTTAATCATAATATTTTATAACTGGTTAATATTTTATAACTTTCTGTTTTGGTCGATACAGTTATATTTAAATAATGAATTTGTGATAGTATTGTTAATCATACGCTAGCAGTCAAAAATAGGAAACTACCAGTTCTTCTACGTTAAAGAGTTATTCAAATTTACTTTTATAAAAAGAAAAACCCCTTTCTAAACATTAGTGATTTCATTATTTTCAGACTCCATGCACTCCTAATTAATATTTTGCATTATTATTATTATTTTATTTATTATGCATTATTATATAATGCATTTTTCATTATTGTTTTTTGTTACAATGATACTAAGAATTTTAAATCATTTCGAGAATTATTTTTAAAAAAAAGTGATATGCTTCCTCAAAACTAAGCACTCAAATATCCATATATTTCCTAATTTGATGGATGCTAGATGTGTTGTGACATTTAAAAATAATTAGTTTTTATTAAACATGATACAATGATATTAAAATACTTAATAAATATTACAAATGGTTAAAAAGTATTGAAATGGAATGTTTAAATACTATTAAATTAACTTAATAACATAATTTGCAAGAACCAACCTTCTACCATGAGAAAATAACCCAAGGGATTTTTCTTCAGAATTTCTATCGCTTTTTTAGTCATTTCTGATAATGAAGGCTCTCCTTCTGGTCCAGAGTCTCGATCCACTTCGTATGCCATGTGCTGGTAGTTGAAAAGCCCTTCAAAAATACAGAATATGTTTTCTAAAATATTCATAGAAAGTATGAAATACAAGGAACAACTTATAAAAACGAATAAATTTCCGTTTCAGATAGACATGACCCTCATTTAGCCAATAATTTAATCAAATTACTAAAATGTTTAGTGTATTTGCAGAACAAATTAATAGCAGCTATTTAAAATTCAGATTAGGAAACAAGAAATTATAAATTATATATTTAAAATTTTTGCTAAATATAAGAAAAGATTTACTCATTAACAGTAATTTTTTTCTCCCTTAATTGAAAACTAATATACTAATAAAATTATGAAACTAATTATTGAATTTATATATCCTTAAAATGTAAGCTACTTGACAAAAAATTTTTTTACATTATTTATCGTATCACCGGTCATATCATTCATACCATAATGTCATTGCTTATGTCATTCATATCATAATATCACTGGTTATATTATTCATATCAATACAAATAATACCATTACAAATACAAATGACATGCACAAATACAAATAATATTAGTATGTCTTTCATATCATAATATGACTAGTTATTCTAATATCGCTGGTTATATCATTCATATCCTAATATCACATTCTATCCTAATATCACTAGTTATTTCATTCGAGAAGGATCTGCAAAGGTTTTCTTATTATATAGAATTTTAATTAATTTTTTAATAGAAATTAACCACATCCTTTAACATTTAAAATATACGAAATAACAAAGCACGTCATTCTTTACCCTTGCTGCAAAATAACCCATCAGTACAATTTACCGGTATATATATACATACCCTTGATTATTTTGTATCTCAACAATTTAGTAAAATTTGTTCATTTATTTAGACATGAAACACCGAAATCACAAATACTCAATATACAATATAATAAATAAATAAAACATCCATACTTGCTTAAGAGTTTTATTAAATTTCTGGGAATCAAATGGATTATTTTAAATTTTACTTTCTCGTCGACTCTCCCATTTATAAAAAGGTTACTTAATTTCTTGCCTGTAATCTGGGAGTTACATAATAAACAGAATGTCAGAATGTGGACTACGGCGTATAATCTCCGAAAGGTCCATAAAAATCACTTCTATAAATCCACTACCTAAAAATACTTTTTGCCAACAAACATTCACAAATCTTTGTGTGAGTGAAAAATTAACAATCGTCTGAACATAAAGAAACGTAGCAGGGACGATTATAGGAAAAATAATTTTTATAAAATTTGTTAAAATGTAACGGCAATTACGAGGCTTAGATTCAATTTAAAGTAGCATAGAATTAAAATGCTTTACACGAGGCCAAATTAATAATTAACTATAATGCTGATCAAGATCTACGTCTATATAGGAAACGTAAAGATTTAAAATGTGATCTCTTTTGTTTTCCCCATATGTCTTAACTAAATCTACCATTTTAAAGCTATAAGATTTTTTTACAGTTGTGGTATCAAAAATTGTCTTTATATGTGACAAACATTTTATTAGTTTATACTATGGATATAACGACCAAACGACCAGAACGACCAAAAATTATGCACTCAGGCCAAAAATTAGGCATGCGAGTAATATGGCACTGCATGTTATAGCCAGGAAGTTACGGTAATGAAGGTTTTATGTAATTAACTTGTTCTTCAGAAATTAAAATTTATATTCTTACCTAAGAGATAGTCCGTCTTGTTGGGATCGAGCCTGTCGAAGTCCTCCTTGGTGGAGACGTACTTGTAGGAGAGGTGTCGGTTCTTTTTGTCCTTCATCCAGTCCACGATCAGGTTCCTCTTGTCCTCCCTCCTCCCCATCTCTTGCCACATCTCGGACTCCTTCTTTTTACCCGGCAGGAAGTTGCCCCTGCCACCGCCTAGAATCACCTGTCGACAACAGTTTGTAATCATGTATGATGCCACTAACCAAGTTGCATTATATTCATAGGAAGTACTACGAACAATACCATAAAAATAATATGTCAATTATTGCGAAACATTATTTTTGTTAAAATGCTATTTTAAAAAGTAAATGATTATTTATTATTAAATAATTTTTGTTTCCAAATATTTTGCTGTTCACCATTAACATATTAATAAATCCAATCAGAAATATTACATAATTTTATAAGTATTATACGATAATTTTTGATTATACGATGTTTAACGCGGCATATATTTGGTGATCAAAGTATATAATGCTTTTTCTTTAATGGTGCAATGGCCCTACGGTGGATCAAGGCCGTCTGCCTACTGGCAGATTCCGAAATATGAGATTTCTTTTTAGGGTTGTCAGCCCTACGCCAAACCCCCATAGTCTTATTAGACCGGGACCTATGGCTTAAAATAGATTCCGAACCACTACAAGCATTCATGGCACCGCCGGGACTCGATTCCGAAGCTGTGACCACCGGGCGCCAGTCACTCAATCCTTAGGCCCCACTACATAATATTCCACGGACAAGAATCTATGTTACCTAAATATAAGACTTTCAGGAATTACTGCCTTATGTTTTTCTGTTGCAGACATAGAACTGAAAATTCGGAAAACTTCTAATAAACTATTGATGAGAAATACTGTTTTGCAATTGAAAACAACAAGTGAAAGATTTGATGATTAATAGCAGCAATTCGTTTTTGATAGCAGTGATTACAATGCACTCTTCCAGAAGATATTTAAGTTCTATCTTACTAGGATTCTATGTTAAGCATTAACATTGCATTTAAAAAGAATTGTTGTTTTAATCCGACATACCATTAGTTTACAGAAAATATGCAATGTTATTTAAAATTACTTATGACTATTAAAAGTATTATGACAATTATTGAAGCATTATACTGCTATCTGCTATATTGAGGCCTGATAGCCGACTGACTAAAGCTCTGGCGCTCGGTGCTATGGATGCTTGTAATAGAACGGAAACTACTTTAAAGTGTAGGTCCTGGTTTAATATGACTGTAGACAGCTGGGCTGCCAGCCCTATACACAGTAAAAAGAAACCATCTACTGTCTCAAAATCTGCCAACAGGCAGTGGCTCACCATGGGGCTGTTACTCTAATGAAGAAAAAAATGTGAAAAAGTAAAATTATAATTGATAGAGCTAGAAATGAACAAAAGTTGAACAAATTTTTGTGAAGTTTAATTGAATGATTTCTTGCATAAAATGCATCAATTTCATTTATTACAGTTTACCTTTAACTGAAGTTTCTTTTTTTTTAAATACATAGATTTTAATTAATAGTTTATATAAACGCGATATTGGTCTTAAATAAATTCTAGTTTTCAATCTGTACTATTTTCTAAATGTTATAACAAAAATATTTGTTCGCAATATTTGGACAAAAAGTGCTTAAATAAGGCAAGGAAAAAAATTCAAATCACTAAACCTTTAATCATATTATAGCATCGCTTTCACTAAAATATATCATTAAATTAAAAAAAAAAGATTATGTTTCCAACCACTTACGATGAAACAAAATGGTTACAAAACCCAAATTAAAGATTACAAAATTTTTTTGAGGAAAATGTATTTAAAATCTTTTAATAATGTGCAAAATTAAATTCTTTTACACAACATTTTCTGTGATATAAGAGCATTAAGAATGCGATATCTATGATATCCTTTTACAAGTGATGATGAAAGAAATTAATTAGTGGGGGTATTGATTCACTATGTTTTCTTTTTTTGTATGGAGCCATATTGAATTATGCTAAAAACGAAGCATTCTGCATTTCGAAACATTTATTTTCTTTCAAGTATAAAGATTTTGCTTGATTATTTTCTAGTACTTGAAGGAGTTGTTTGATGTAAATTAGTTTTATGTAACACAATTTAACGGGAAATTACAATAAAAGGCGTTTTCTTTCAAGTTATCTTTCCCTTTTTTTTTCTAGACTTAAGGCGATTTGATGCATAGCTTTTTCAGCAATGTGAACAAAATTAAACACAATGTTCTTTTAAATGAATGTTTTTTAAAAGGTTTATGTATGTAAATTTTCTTTAGTAGCTTAGAATGAATTAGAATATTTCTCTTTGTGCCATTCCTGCCCCCCTCCCTCCTGCCCCCCAAAATTGTGCATGTTCGATGTATGTAATGCATAAAAACCTTTATTTTCTTTATTTGAAATTTAGATTCCTCAATCTGAAATTTAATTAACTTTTGTTTTATTTATCAAAAAATATTTCGGTAATGTTCAGATTGGACACCCAGATTGTAACTGTGTGTTGTTATGTTGAAATACTTGAGCCCCAGGTTGGAGAACTGGCAGCTTTATTTATACACGCACAAGCACTACCCACATTAAATTAGGGAAATCCAATATTTAACACTTTTAAAGACATATAATTGTAGATTCGTGGAAAGATTCCACTTGTTAGCAGAAGAACTCAATATTTAGGTACGCGCAGAGTGCGCAAAAGATGCTACCTCGCCGGGAGAGAGATTGTAATCTAACTACTAAGCAGAGTTGCGTTAAATATATTTCCTCTCTAAATGATTGACTATAAGCTAAACGTTTCTCAGTGGGAGCACAAGATGCACTGTATTGCCTCTCGGGTCAGAGTCTCGGGGCCGACTGACGATTTTACCTGACGCTCTTGCCAGTCTGTAGGAGGAAGCACGGTTACAATTCCAGAATTTTTTTTATCTCAACAGTCACAAATCAGTAGTTTTTCTGAATAAACTACTAACTTTTTATTTTCCTATCATTTTAATTTTTTTCAACTACTTTCCAAAAAAAAAAAAACAATACTAGAACTATTTAGAAGTATATCATTTTTTGCTTAATGTTTTAATCACTATAGAGCATTTTTACGTAAAAATTACATTGAACTTTTTTGGCTTCAATTTATATTCCAACGAAATTCTTTAATATAATTAGTTTAATCACGTTTGCTTATTTCCATGTACACTCATGTCCATAAATTAAGGATAATTCAGAATCACACAGAAATTGAACTCTAAAATAAAAATTTCACCAGTAGAATTATCACACACATCTTGAAGAAGAATATGCAAATTACAGGAAACCACCAGATGGCGCGGATAGTACGCCACAATGACGAGAGTGTAAGAGAGGGGTATATAAGGAATGGTGGCAAAGAAGTAAAATTGTTCACAAGCGCTTTAAAAGCCTTTCAGTGCAATAACCGCATAGTTATGGCACAAAGGAAGCATTTGGATGATTTTTTACGTGGTAAAATTATCGGACGACTGGAATGGGGACGTACCCTGCTGGAAGTATCCGAGGAACTTGGAATCGCCCAGAGTGTCATCTCCAGGCTTCGGCAACGATTCCAAGATGATGGTAATGTGAGTAGATGTTACAGCACAGGTCGCCCCCGAGTTACAACGCCGAATGAGGACCGGTATTTAGCAGTTACTGCCAAAAGAAACAGATGGAGCACAGCATCAGACCTGTCTCATCAGCTCTCTTCAGCTACCGGTACGACAGTTTCAAGGCAGACCGTGTACAGACGCTTAGGAGACATTGGTCTATATGCTCGTAGACCTGTCAGATGTGTTCCACCCGTATGGATTGGCCAGCTTACTCACCGGACCTGAATCCAATAGGGCATGTGTGGGATATGCTTGGCCGACGAATTGCAGCCCGTCAACCCCCTGCCACCTGTCAACCGGAACTTTGGAGGGCATTGATTGATGAGTGGTGTAATATTCCCCGTCCATATTAACCATCATACTAACCATGTTATATTTTTTTTGTAAATAGGTTCTTTTTGAAAATTTGCTCCAGGGAGTAAAAATTGCAATTTTTATTAATTATGTCAAACATATAGCATCTTTTTTGCTCTTTACCTTTTGTTTAATAAATAGACTTTACAAATAAGTCAAATTTATTTTGCTTCTGTCTCTTTCTTTGCCTGAACTTCATTATCCTTAATTTATAGACATGAGTGTAAAAGAACAATAAATAGTGTTTATTATTTGAGCTCAAATTTTACCTATATACAGTATATGTAAGTTATATTTTATAAATGAAATCTGAAAATTTGCCTAAAAAGTACTTGATTATAAATCACAATAAAGTATTTTGTCTCTTCCTTATTTTTTTAAGTCTACCATAATAAATAAATAGATAATTTTTTTATCATTTATTAAATGCTCTCTGTTGAATATTATTTTTATCATAATTTCTGTTAATGTATTAAAACGAGCATTTCCCCTATTATAAAAAAAGCATATTCAATTTTTTTTTTGTGTGTTGGTTTTTTTTGTCATATCTAAACGGCATTGAATTTTTTTAATTTTTATACAATCCCTCGCGAAGTTGTTTGTCGCTTTGATAAAGTATCTGCTTCAACACTAATTACTTCAATAAAAACGGGGCGGATGAAAGAAGTCGATCGTTAATTAATAATTTTTTACAATTCTAGTGGGTAATTAATCACGAATTATGAGATTAAAAGCGTCACGCGAAATGGTTTTCTTTATTCAGTCCTACTGTAAAAAAAGGGACTTGTTTCTCTTTTAAAAGAACTACTGCTCGATATGATTTTTGTCAGGTCTCTTTTTATTTATTTGTTTGTCTCATAAAATTAGATACAATGTTATTTCAGTTAATTGCAGAATCTAACTATTTTATTTCAAAAATAATTAGTAAAAATAATAATAGTTTTAGATGAGTTAATATTTTGATTTACTGTGGATTACTGTAAAGTATCAATTTAAAAATTATTTTTCTAATACTAGATATATATTTTTAAACTAGTTTTTATTCAATCTAAAATTGCATTTTATTTTTAAATCAAGAAGAAAAACGAATTCTACATTATAAGAAGAGAATAAGTCATTATAATACTTTTCCCACTGGAAGAAATATAGTATTTCTGTTCCCATGGGAAAGGAATGTATATTCTTTAACAAGAGCGTAATCATAACCTATCACTCAAATCTGACAGCAGATTAGCAGTATCGTGGATATTACATGCAATACCATGATATTACATATCGTGGATATTCCATGCAATACCATGATAATACATATTCGTGGATATTACATGCAATTAGAATTTTGTGCTAATGAGAACAACTAATGAGAATGAAATTAACGATTGTCTGTTCGAAGTAAATTGGCGTTATTTTATATATGAGGTTCATATGTAATTTGTATGTATATTTTAAATTATATAATCTTGCATTTTTTATCATGTTTAGTTCTTAAACTACTAGGTGTTTTTTTTTCTATTTTTCCAAGTTGGTTTGACTAAATTGAAAATATAAAATGCCTTGCTAAAAAGCATTGTTATAAGACAATAACATTGGTTCATTTTAATTAAATAAAAACTGTAATTAGGATATTGTCCCAGTTCTAGCTACGCTGCTAGATAAAAGTAAAAAACTGAAAGAAAAACTTGAGATTCAAAGTGTTATAGTTTTTAACTTTTCGGAAATACACTTACAGATACCTGACTGTACTCAAGGAAAAGATCTTTTAGAATTCTTTTCTTATGTTATTTTTCTTAGGAAATTGTATATAGCTGAAAACATGAGTGGCAACATACAACCCTGATTTTTGATTTTAGAAAAGAATAGAATATTAAAACCGCTTCAAATTATTGAAATTATGACGATCTTTTAAATAATGAAACCACTATTGCATTGATACTAAATTGCAATGTGGTTGCCTTCAGAATTTGAGAAATTTGCTACACGACTTACATTGATGTTTCTTCCCGGATCGTCCTCCACTAACTGCCGGGCAATGTCCTTACATTCCGCCCTGTCCTCTTTGGGAATCTTGCCATCACTTTCCCAATAACGGCTAGCTGAGTGGCTGTACATGGCAGCTGGGGTAGCATGGGTTACTCGCGTCGTCGTCACTAATCCAGTGGATTTACCTTGAAGAAAAAAGGAAATTATAAAAATAATTAATCGGCTGGGCCTTTATACATGTTACCCACAAAATTTAGAATTTAATGTAAAAACAAAATGCATAGTAACATTCTTAACAAACAAAGAAAGAAAAAAATATCAATAAAACATATTCAGGCAATAAATTATGTTCATCAGTTATCGTTCAAAACTGAAAAAAAAATTTTTTTTTTTCAAACGATTGTATAAAATTAGATGAAAGAAATAAAAAAACTATAAAATTCCAAATGATTTTATAAAATCACATGAAAGAAATAAAAATAAAAAATAAATAAATAAATGTAGAATTCGAAATGAATTATAAAATCACATGAAAGAAATAAAAATAAAATTAAAAATTTGGAAGTCGAAATGAATTTATAAAATTACGTGAAAGAAATAAAAATAGAAAAAAACTGTAGAATTCCAAATGATTTTATAAAATTATGTGAAATAAATAAATAAAGAAAAGAAAAGAAAAAAAATGTAGAATTCCAAATGATTTTATAAGAAACGGGAAAGAAATACAAAATTAAAAACTGATAAGAAACATTGAAAGTGGTCCAGGACATCACTGAAACACTCTCCCTAAAACAATACCCGTATGTTTTATGGGTAATAATTACAAAAAATTTAGTTAAAATTATTCATCAAAAATATCTATACTTCCTATTCTTTTCTTTTAAATATTAGTTTTTTTTATTCGTAGAAGCCAGTTTTTTAATTGATCAATTGTGATTACTGTACTTCACACTACTGTCTTCACACACAATACAACTATATCACAAACAACCCCAAAAAAGAGCACATATGTTTCAATAATATCAGCACAAAAATATCTACTAATGTAATGCACACGTAATAGTCATAAAGAAAAGACAATATATATTAAATTTATATGATGAATAAGATTCATATTTAAAAATCTTCGGACATTAAGCTGTTGAAGTAGTCCAGAAATTATCCAGGTGTCAGCGAAACTACCATATAAAATTTCTTGAATTTAATTTTTCTTTTTGTGATTTCAGTATATTTCGTTTATGTTGTATTCCATTTATGCTCGCAATTTATTAGCTTAAGATATTTTATTATTTGTCTGCTTTAGGATTTAATTGCTCAAAGTGTGTACTTAATTCTCAAACACAAATATATTCAGAGCGACTATTCTACTTATGAAGCTATCTGAAAATCTTTCAATTTTAAGCTCAAAATCAGTTTAAGAATAGATAATATTCTTAATATAATATTCCTTACATTATTTATTTTCTTATATTATATATTTCTTAAAGAAATTTTGAATACTTAAAAAAATAAATATTCAAAATTTCTTTAAGATATTCTGCGATTATTTAAAGTAGATTAAGTATTATTACAAATTCAGCATTGGCATGTATATTTCTAAAAATAATCTTAGCAATATTTCTATAAAATATAACACCATTATTTCGCAATTATATTTTAAAGAGATTTAACGAATCATCTGCTTTACGAGATAAAATCATCTAATAAAGGCGAATATATATGCATTCCCTGAATACTATACTTTTCATATATTGAAATTTCACATTCAAGGAAACAACACAATAAGTCTTTACATTCTCAAATTAATGCACATTTTGAAATGACTGTTATATTTATCATGCGTCTTAACTATTACAAGAATTAACTTAATGTACTTACTCGTAGGTGGAGTACATATTTTAGGATTTATGTTATAGTTTAAACCACATGATTTATAGCTTTGTTGCGTTTTCTATAATAACTGATGTTTCTAACATGTTATTGTTGTACTTATTCTTATCATTCTGATGTATGCTGATACTTATCTTGGAGCGTTTTTTTTTATTATGTACATAATTGTACTAGTATATAATAAAACGACTAACTTCTATTATTCTAAAAATATATTATATTAGACTTACTATTAAATAGTACGGTTCGTTACGATGGGCTTTGGATATTTTGTGTGTCGGAAAAATGTAGAAGGATACAGGAGACTACGGTAATGATAACAATTGTTTAGCAATCAATGTTTGTATTTTAGTATGTGAGGAAGAATTTTGAAATTTTTGAAGAATTTCAAAAGGCGCTCGTTAAAAGCTGTAAAATGCTCTGTCTGTCGAATATAACAAGTACAATAAACGAAACCTTATTGGTGCATGTTATTCATAAAAACCACGGAATGAGTGCAAATTGTTTATGATACTGTCCCCGATGGAGCGTTGAAACTATTAAGAGAAGTGATAGCATAATTGGATGCATTTGGTAGGCGTTTAATGAAATTAAGGAAAAGGTAGAAGCATAAAGAAGATAGTTAAGAAAAGAAAATTTAGGAAAAAAAAACTATTTGCACATGTTTCATTTGTACCTTTCACTTGACGTGCAACATTATTTTCCAGGTAAACACACATAATGAAATCTATAACCGACCGGTGGTGATGTCCACCGACAAGTCTTAACAATTGTGTACTGGAAGGCAAATATGTCACAAATTGTTACTGAGTCCAGCTTACAACAATAAGAATATGCACCTGTAATGACTTTTTGAGAATACCATATTACAGAAAAAGTTATAATTTTCAAATAATGTTATATACAAAGAACTTTTTCAACAGTCATTAATTTACTTTTAAAAATTTTAATATTCTTTTTAGTAAAAATTGTTTAATTACCTACGTTTCAAGACATAGATTCGTTAGACAACATATTCATAGATATAATAAAATATTATGCTCTTTTATTTATCTTTCTGGACAAAAGACGTACTATATTAATGGAGCACGCAGGGAAAATCATTTCCCATTCACACTTTGTGTTCGTAAATAAAAGATAAGTTTCGGGGTGGGGGCGATAAGATAAATAGGAAAACACTGTACTCATTTTTTATTTTACCACCTCAAATAACGATTGTGTATTATAAACAGGGATATTAATATAAACAGTTAAATATTAAAGTTTTGTCAAAATATATTAACAGCCCATTTCCATGTGATGTAACTGAAATTTATCCATATAAGATTATGTAAACGTATACAATTTCGATTTATAAATGTACCTTTTTTTCATTTAAATTGTATCACAAAAGTATTTCAGGACGGAAGTTGTTCCAGACAGCATGGATCGATTGTAGCTGATCGTACAGCTATGTCAATTTGCACAGCTTTAAATCCTTTTCTCTCTTTTTAAAATATTCTTTTTTTCTTTTATTTAGTATTTTAGTTTTAAGAATTCGAATAAAATTTTCACTTATCTTATGTTTCTACAATCAACATAATTTACAAAGGGTACGAAATATTTTTACATTCTCTTTTTATACAAGATTTTCATATCGCACAATATACTAGTATATTTACAACAATTTACTTAAATTACTTGAAACAACAACAACAAAATCTTTTTTCCGAAAAATTTTTGTCTCTCTCTCTCTCTCTCTCTCTCGTATATATATATATATATATATATATACATATATATGTGCGTTTTTAGAAAATAAATAGTTAACATATTTTATTTATATTAACTTGATTTTATGTAAGTGTTATGGATATATCAGAATATTTCAAAATTTAATTAATTAATTAAAATTAATTTTTTTTGCAATTTTTTCTACTCCTTCTTCTTCTTCTTCAATGACGCAACAGCCCCATGGTGGGTCAATGCCGTCTGCCTACTGGCAGAATCTTAGACAAGCGATGTTTTTGTTTTACAAGATAAAGTTGTCTGCTCTACGTCCAACGCTCTACAGTCATATTAGACAGGAATCCCCGGTGATTTATAGTGGATTCTGAGCCACTAAAAACATCCATGGCAACGCCAAGACTCGAACCCGAAATCTGTGGCATCGAGCGGCAGAGCGCTAGTCACTCGGGCATCATGCCCCTTTTCCCTTTCTTAGTAGTGAAAAAATATTGTGGTTATTGTTGTTTTAAAGATGTACACACATTATTTCAACATTTTTCTCAATAATATTTTGAAAGAATAAATTAATAAGTACAAAATAAAAAAAAATTCTAAAGACAACGATGATATAAACAATGAGCATTTAAAAGTTTTAATACAATGATGAATGACAGCATCATTTGAATTCCTACTTAAATGTAAATTGAATTGTTGAACATTTTTCTGTTTATTTAACCGAACATAAGTAACATTTCCTCAATCCGTTCATTTAAGTCAATCGATCTTGAATACAACTTACTGGAAACTAAGACACAAAGGATTGAAACATAGTAATCATTATAAGTCAATATACACCTAAAATAGCAGACACATTGTTATTCCGATGTCTTTTCGAAAGCTCACACTGTGGCATTCTATCTAATTAACGGAAATTCCATGCATTTCAAAGCCTTAATTGAAGTTAACTTTTAAGGTAATCACGTTTTAACGCTACGGTGAATTCAAAATGCGGGAGTGTAATTCTCACTGTCCTTTCTATAGAGAATTGTTTCTGGTAAAATTTTGGAATTCAGAATGAATGGCTAATAAGATTCCCCATTATAAATGACAACATGAACTTCAGAGTTTATTTTATTAGCTGGAAATTTCTTTAAATTGTGATTTTCACGGTAATGCAGTTTAATTCCAACGTTTGGTGAGAATTGAATTCAAATTCCCGAACTAATTTGAATTCGTACCATTTTATTAAAAACACGTTTTATTATACTAAGATAAGGTTATTGTTTTAAATCCCATATGTATATAGATATATATGTATTGTAACAGTATTATTGTAACATGCTTCGTAGATGTCTATTTATTGAATAGCTCTTTTCTTGGTATTCCTCTATAAGTAGTCCTATAAGTATATAAGGGACTATAAGTAGTCCCCTCCCTCGGTATTCCTCGAGTATTCCTCCCAAATCTTCCTCTAATTCTTCTTCTTCACTGGCGCAACAATCCCATGGTAGGTCAATGATTTCTGCCTATTGATAGATTTAGAGATAGGATATGTTTTCTTTTTATGGGGTAGTGTTGTCAGCCTGTGTCTAAAGTGTTACAATCATGTTAGACCGGGACCTAAGGATTCCGAACAACTACAAACATCCATGGTGATGAATAATCATTCAGCCATCGGGCCCCCTAAACTGAATTACCTTTTAAAAAAACCTAGAATAATCTTCCCTTATTCTGCCTTTTGTGGTTATAATATAGAAGACTGTATATAGAGCTTCCTGAGTTACTGCAGTTATATGTGGTGTGAATGACCATGGGCCAAGTGTCCGATGTTACGAAATATTTTAAGACATTTCCATTATATATTTAATAGGTCCCACAGAAAATTGCACAGATGGTAGAAAAGTAACCTTATTATTTTCCTTTCTTTTTCTAACTTTTCTATTGCCGTAATTTCTTGCTTAAAAGCTGCAGTGTCATATAAATCACAAAGCTCAATTTTCGGCCCGAAAATATAAAAGACCTCGTGTAACGATTAGCGGCTGTTCTTTAGTGTAATATACACAAATAAGATTCTGTTTTTATACCCAGGCAATACAACTAGCAAAATTTTACAATACAAACTAATAACAACTAAAGGATACAAATTAATAACTAACTAAACATTATATTATACGACTAACAAAGATGCGGCCTATTATCCGCACCACAATATTTTAATAGTTTTAGAATTTAATCTGATGATTATAGGCATAACTTATTTTTGTATTTTATTTAATATTTTTTTTACAATAACATCATTTTTAGACACTCCAGAGATTACAGGCAATTTTTTCCTATTGTATGAGTATTCATTTCGAATCCAATGAATTCCAAGATCTTCTTTAACCTAACACTTATCGCATAAATGTTGCAACAATTCAACTCCGCCCACATTTCTAGTCTCCTGATTTTATTAAGCCCTCTTTATTTTTGCTACCGTCTGTGTGTAAGCACTACTTCACCCAAGTCCTTTCCAAACTCTCTACTCTTCTCACAGTGATGTGGAGGGGTGGGGCGTGATATGGGATGTAGTAGTTGGAAATAGCAATAATATAAATATAAAAAAATAATGATATTGAAAAAAAATATATGATAAACAAGATGCAATATTTATTAATTAGAAAATTCAAAAAATAGATTTGGTTTTATTAATATTTTGTAAGAAAAAATATTACAGCTTTAAATAAAAAAAATTAATTTCAATTGAAATTTCCAGACAATGTTTTGTTTATTTTAGATTTTTGTGCTCAAAAAGCGTGTATAAAAGATTATAAATAATTAAAACATTAGTGTATGTTTTACATTATAATTAATGTAAAACATATAGTGTACATAATTTTTTTGTGCTAAATTTTAACCCCCCCCTTTTTAACTTTTTATACTGGTCGTAGTAGAAACTTTAAAATAACATTGGACTCGTGATATTAGACAAAAAAATATATATATAATATAAAAATATATATAAAAAATATATTTTATTCCTACTATATAAAATAAAATTTAAAAAATTGTATTAATCGTTCGTAAAACCACACTTTCATTAAAAAAAACAAAATTAAGAGGCAGAAATCATAAGAAATCTTCAAATTATGTGTAACTATTTAATTACATTATAATTTAGGCCAACATTTGGTTGCTTTATGTCATTTTATCATATAAAATTATATAATAGCATAATAAGCAGTAAATAAAGGTTTTAATTTTATTCATAATATTGAATTGATAGAATTTATAGAATAATCGTTTTAACATTTATACTGGTCGTATAAGAAATTTAAAAATACCATTGGACTCGGGGCATTAGACCATGTATAAATCGCTCGAAAAACCACACACAAAATTTTCATTAAATAAAAAAAATAAGGGAATCCTCAAATTATAAATCAGAGAGAAATCAGAGGGAATCCTCAAAATATATATATATATCAATATATATTAATTACATTGGAATTTAGGACCACCATTTGGTCGATTTATGCCATTTTATCACATATTATTATATAATAGGATAATAAACAGTAAATAAAGAACTTAATAATTTTATTTGTGATATTGCATTAATATAATAACTGTTTTAATACTTGGTATGATTTTTTCGTAAAAAGTATTATTTATGTTTACGAATAAAAAAGCTTGTTTAAGGACACATGTTGCTGAGAGTTACGCAGTTAATAATTTAATTTCATCAGGCGAAATTAAAATATTTTTGCATAAAATTTAACGACTACATAGCCTCAGTGCTATTCAATTCCTATTATGCTTTCAATTCTTATCATTTTAAACTCTTACGGTTTCAAAACACCATGTCTTCAATCACCAAAGCCAAGCTGAGGATAGTAGTTTTAGCTTACTGGTATCCGCATACCCTAGTGGTGTTCTAATTTTGCAGGGACAAGATATCTTGGCTTACTATCTAATGGAATCCTTATATCAGCTTATACAGGAGCATTTCTAGTTAGTTTCAGTAATATTATTAATTTATAATTAGTTCTTGGTGAAGCTAGTTGCCAGAAAATCAACAGAGAACTGTTTGTGGTCTGCAGTCTGTGTTTTACTTATTTAATTCAATTAACTTAGTAGATTTAAATCCAATTACTTATCAGTTGATTAGAATCCATACAGATCATAAGCTGGCATAACTGGCCTCTTCTTGAAATGTACCTATTCCCAATTCAGCCACTATGATATTGAAAAATAGATGTGCTTTTGTGACAATAGTTGTACCTTCTTTCGTGGTCTGCAGTCTGTGTTTTACTTATTTAATTCAATTAGCTTAGTATATTTAAATCCAATTATTTACTAGTTGCTTAGATTTTATATAGATCATAAGTTGGCTTAATTAGCCTGATCTTGAAATGCAACTATATCAATTCAGTCACTATGATATTGCAAAATAGACGTTTTTTGTGATAATAGTTTTACTTTGTTTATATTCCTAGTATTATTATTTTTCCTATACAAATTTTTAATTTTCTTGAATTACTTAATGAGCAAAAAGTAGTTCTTATGATAAATATTTATCTAAAATGTTTAGATCTAGCTCTTTTGTTATATACTATTCAATTATCTCAAAGAATAATCTATGCAGCATTATATATGAAAAGACTTAACACGCTGTAAGTTTCTAAAAGATTAAATACTGGGAGAAAAAAAAGGGCCAGCATTACAATTCATCTATGCTTTCATTTGCATTATTGAATTTGTTCTCTCGCTCAAAAGGAGTTAAATAATCATGATTTTTACTAGTAGCACTTTTCCAGAAACGCTTCGTTCCATTTATTTTTATCGGCCACGCTTCATTTTTTTTTTTTTTTTTCCTTTTTCAAAACCATTCTGTCTTGCTACCAAAAGTGGGAAAGAGCAAAAGTTAAAAAAAAAAAAGGTCCAATCGAAAATAGCAGTAGCCAAGTACCACATCATTCGATAGAGATACAAAACGTTCTAAGATGCCCGATTACTCCAACCTCATGAATTATTCATGCTCAACTCGTCACGTTCTCGAAGTTAGGAGGTGTGGAGCGTGAATTCCATCTATTTAATTACATTATTAATCAATCAAGGGAACTTTTTAATCCTGCTCGCATCAAGCAAAGGTGGGCCTTCGTTTATTAGTTGCTGATGCCTTCGTAAGACATGTGCTTGGCAGATGAAGTTTCTTTCTTTTCGTGAGAACTTGTCTCAATATTTAATAAAGGGTCCCAAGGTTTCGCCTTTAGATCAAATTAATTTGGGAAGTTCTGTTGGTGGCCAAGAGGGAAAGTGGTGCAAATTCGAAAGGAGATAAAGGAATTTGATTTATGTCCGAAGAAGTAATTTCTGCACTTATTTCTAAGAATATCCTACTTGTGTTCTAATGGTAGATTTAACAGTGGTAAAATTCAATTCGTAGAGCGTGCAACAATCTGTGCTTCACAAAATTAAAAAATGTAATAGAGATTGGTTAATTCGAAGGGAAATAAAGGAATTTGATTTATGTGTGATATTTGGTTTGGTTTGTCAAACTACTATCATGTTATGTATACTTCAGGCTAATTAGAACTGAACCTACAGTTTTACGTGGATACCGAACCACCAACGATTTATATGTGAAGAAACAATTTCTTCATTTATTTCAAAGAAAGTCCTCGTGGTCTAATGGTAGATTTAATAGTGGCCCAGCTCCGTCGATAAAATGGGCAGCAATCAATGATTCGAAAAACTAAAAGATGGAGATTTATTAATTGCAAAGGAGATAAGGGAAATTTATTTATGCCCGAAGAAATAATTTCTGCATTTATTTCTAAGAATGTCCTGCTCGCAGTCTAATGGTGAATATTCCCAATTCAGTCACTATGATATTGCAGAATGGATGTGCTTTTATGACAATAGTTTTAATTTGTTTATTTTGCAAGTATTTTTTTCTACGTTTATTTCAAATTTTCTTGAATTACTTAATGAATAGAACGTAGTTCTTAAGAGATAAATATTTACATAAAATGTTTAGATCTAGCTCTGTTGTCATATATTATTCAATTATCACAAAGAATAATTTATGAAAGGACTTAACACGCTGTAAGTTTCTAAAAGATTAAATACTGGAGAAAAAAAAGGCCAGAATTACAATTCATCTATGCTTTCATTTGCATTATTGAATTTGTTCTCCCGCTGAAAAGAAGTTAAATAATCATGATTTTCACTAGTAGCATTTCTCCAAAAACGCTTCGTTCCATTTATTTTTATCGGCCACGCTTCATTAAAATTTTTCCTTTTTTCAAAAACCATTCTCTCTTGATGCCAAAAATGGAAAAGAGCAAAAGTTAAAAAAAAAAGTCCAATCGAAAATAGCAGCAGCCAAGTACCACATCATTCGACAGAGATACAAAACGTTCTAAAATGCCCGATTACTCCAACCTTATGAATTATTCATGCTCAACTCGTCACGTTGTCGAAGTTAGGAGGTGTGGAGCGTGAATTCCATCTATTTAATTACATTATTAATCAATCAGGGGAACTTTTTAATCCTGTTCGCATCAAGCAAAGGTGGGCCTTCGTTTATTAGTTGCTGATGTTGCTGCTGCCTTCGCGGACATGTGCTTGGCAGAAGAAGTTTCTTTCTTTTCGTGAGAACTTGTCTCAATATTTAATAAAGGGTCCCGAGGTTTCACCTTTAGATCAAATTAATTTGGGAAGTTCTGTTAGTGGCCAAGAGAGAAAGTGGTGCAAATTCGATAGAAGTTAAAGGAATTTGATTTTATGTCCGAAGAAATAATTTCTACATTTATTTCTAAGAATGTTCTGTTCGTAGTCTAAGGGTAGATTTAACAGTGGTAAAGTTCCATTGGTAAAGTGGGCAACAATCAGTACTTCGAAAAACTAGAAGATGTTATAAAGATTGGTTAATTTGAAAGAAGATAAAGGAATTTGATTTATGTCGAAGAAATAATTTCTGCATTTATTTCTAATAACGTCATCTTGGTCTAATGGTAGGTTTAAGAGTGGTCCAGGTCCGTTGCTAGAGTGGGCAACAATCAGTACTTTGAAGAACTAGAAGATGTAATAAAGATTTTTTAATTCGAAAGGATATGAGAGCTTTTGATTTACATCCGAAGAAATAATTGCTGTATTTGTTTCTAAGAATTTCCAACTCGTGGTCTAATGGTAAATTCAATGATGATTTAGTTCCGTTGGTAGAGTGGGCAACAATCAGTGCTTCGAAAAACTAGAAGATGTAATAGAGATTGGTACATTCAAAAGGAGATAAAGAATTTCATTATGTACAAAGAAATAATTACATTTATTTCTAAGAATGTCCCACTCGTGGTATAATGGTAAATTTAACAATGGTTCAATTTCGTTGGCAGATTGATCAGTGCTTCGAAAAATTAGAAGATGTAATAAAGATATACACTATGATATTTTTGTCCGAAGAAATAATTTCTACATTTATTTCTAAGAATGTCCTGCTCGTAGTCTAATGGTGACTATTCACAATTCAGTCACTATGATATTGCAAAATAGAAGCGCTTTTTTGGCAATAGTTTTACTTTATTTATATTCCTAGTATTCTTTTTTTCTACATTTATTTCTAATTTCCTTGAATTACTTAATCAGTAGAAAGTCGTTCTTCTGAGATAAATTTTTATCTAAAATGTTTAGATCTAGCTCTTTTGTCATATATTATTCAAATATCTCAAAGAATAATTTATGCAACATTATTTATGAAAAGCCTTAACACGCTGTAAGTTTCTAAAAGATTCAATACTGGAGGAAAAAAAGGACCAGAATTACAATTCATCTATGCTTTTATTTGCATTATTGAATTTGTTCTACCGCCGAAAAGGAGTTAAATAATCATGATTTTTACTAGTTGCACTTCTCCAAAAACGCTTCATTCCATTTATTTTTATCGGCCACGCTTCATTAGGTTTTTTCCTTTTTTCAAAAACCATTCTCTCTTGATGTCAGAAGAGGAAAAGAACAAAAGTTGAAAAAAAAAGTCCAATCGAAAATAGCAGCAGCCAAGTACCACATCATTCGATAGAGATACAAAACGTTCTAAAATGCCCGATTACGCCGACCTCATGAATTATTCATGCTCAACTCGTCACGTTCTCGAAGTTAGGAGGTGTGGAGCGTGAATTCCATCTATTTAATTACATTATTAATCAATCAGGGGAACTTTTTAATCCTGCTGGCATCAAGCAAAGGTGGGCCTCGTTTATTAGTTGCTGATGTTGCTGCAGCCTTCGTAGACATGTGCTTGGGAGATGAAGTTTCTTTCTTTTCGTGAGAACTTGTCTCAATATTTAATAAAGGGTCCCAAGGTTTCGCCTTTAGATCAAATTCATTTGGGAAGTTCAGCTAGTGGCGGTGAGGGAAAGTGGTGCAAATTCGAAAGGAGATAAAGGAATTTGATTTATGTCCGAAGTAGTAATTTCTGCACTTATTTCTGAGAATGTCCTACTCGTGGTCTAATGGTAGTTTTAACATTGGTCCAGTTCCTTTGGTAAAGTGGGCAACAATCAGTGCTTCGAAAAACTAGAAGATGTAATAAAGATATGCATTATGATATTTTTGTCCGAAGAAATAATTTCTGCATTTATTTCTGAGAATGTCCTGCTCGTAGTCTAATGGTAGATTTAACAGTGGTCCAGTTACTTTGGTAAAGTGGGCAGCAATCAGTGCTTCGAAAAACTAGAAGATATACTAAAGATATACTCTATGATATTTATGTCCAAAGAAATAATTTCTGCATTTATTTCTAAGAATATCCTGCTCGTAGTCTAATGGTAACTATTCCCAATTCAGCCACTATGATATTGCAAAATAGATGTGCTTTTATGACGATAGTTTTACTTTGTTTATATTCCTATTATTCTTTTTTTTTCTACATTTATTTCTAATTTCCTTTAATTACTTAATGAGCAGAAAGTAGTTTTATGAGATAAATATTTATCTAAAATGTTTAGATCTGGCTCTTTTGTCATATATTATTCAATTATTTCAAAGAATAATTTATGCAACATTATTTATGAAAAGCCTTAACACGCTGTAAGTGTATAAAAGATTAAATACTGGAAGAAAAAAAATGACCTGAATTACAATTCATCTATGCTTTCATTTGCATTATTGAATTTGTTCTCCCGCTGAAAAGGAGTTGAATAATCATGATTCTTACTAGTAGCACTTCTCCAAAAACGTTTCGTTCCATTTATTTTTATCGGCCACGCTTCATTAAGTGTTTTTCCTTTTTTCAAAGCCATTCTATCTTGCTACCAAAAGTGGAAAAGAGCAAAAGTTAAAAAAAAAAAAGGTCCAATCGAAAATAGCAGTAGCCAAGTACCACATCATTCGATAGAGATACAAAACGTTCTAAGATGCCCGATTACTCCAACCTCATGAATTATTCATGCTCAACTCGTCACGTTCTCGAAGTTAGGAGGTGTGGACCGTGAATTCCATCTATTTAATTACATTATTAATCAATCAGGGGAACTTTTTAATCCTGTTCGCATCAAGCAAAGGTGGGCCTTCGTTTATTAGTTGCTGACGTTGCTGTTGCCTACGTAGACATGTGCTTGGCAGAAGAAGTTTCTTTCTTTTCGTGAGAATTTGTCTCAATATTTAATAAAGGGGCCCAAGGTTTCGTCTTTTGATCAAATTAATTTGGGAAGTTCCGTTAGAGGAAAAGAGGGAAAGTGGTGCAAATTCAAAAGGAGTTAAAGGAATTTGATTTATGTCCGAAGAAGTAATTTCTGCACTTATTTCTAAGAATGCCCCACTCGTGGTCTAATGGTAGATTTAAGAGTGGTCCAGTTCCGTTGGTAGAGTGAGCAACAATAAGTGTCTCGAAAAAGTAGAAGATGTAATAGATATTGTTTAATTCAAAAGGAGGTAAAGGAATTTATGTTCGGAGAAATTATTTCTACATTTGTTTCTAAGAATGTCATACTGGTGGTCTAATGGTAGATTTAACAGTGCTCCAGTTTCGGAGGCAGACTGGGCAACAATCAGTGCTCCAAAAAACTAGGACATGGAGAGTGGTTAGATATATTGGTGCCAGATATATTCTTCAGTACACAAATATCTATACAAATACAAAGCCTTGAAATTTCTTCCTTGCTTTGCTTTCTTCACACGCTATTATAGATGGCAATGTTGGTACACAGAGCAGATTACTATCATAAAGAGGACAACACTCTGATATCACTCTAGTTCCTCAATTAAACTAAAACTTCATTTTCTTGTATTTGCCAGTAACAGATTCCGTTGAATTTAGCCTAGCAAATTTCTTGTATCACTTTGATTTCTAAATACTGAGAGGAGAAGGGATATCGATGAAAATTAATTTTAAATGAAAAAATTTATTCTAAATACTTAAGATTAAATTTTCTATTGATAATGAGTCAAATCAGTAAAACAGATGCAAAAAGATTTGTACAGTATATTGTTTGGAATTCTATTTAAATCATAATATATAGTAAATGGTCAGCTGCTTATGGTTTGCTTGCAAAAGCTAAATGATTTCTATTAGAAGAGAATTTATGGGTTTGATTCCTGATTTCTCTGCCCTTTGACTATTTAAAATGGTAGTCTGATATGCATTATGACAACTTGAATTATTGCTATCGTGATGGATAAGTTAATGTTTTCCTGGGGTTTTTTTAGTGTAAACATAAATATATTAGATAATTATTTTAGTGGATATACAGGATTGTTTTTATTAAATTAATCAGGAAGAAGGTAATGGATAATATTCTTTTCGGAAACATATCTTTTTACATTCACTTAGAGAGGATTTCGTATATACGAGTATATCTTCATAATTTTTTAAAGGTTTTGTCTTTATTGGTCATTAGAATAAAATTTGGTATATTTTTATTAATTTATATTCATTTGGTCAACATCAGGTCTATCATTGTCTAGTGGATTATACAATTTGGTTGATATGATTTGAAAAATTACATTCCAGTTTCTTTAAATTGGGCAACTGTATTAAGAAGGCAGAATTTTTTATCGAATAAAAACTATACTATTAAGAACTAAAATATTTCTGCTTAATTTCCAACAAATGTTTCATATACTGTAATTTAAAAATAAGGCTGCATTATTTTCTTGCTTAAAAAGGTAATTTAAGTAAATTTATTTTTGTATAAAATAACTAAAATGTTCATACTTTATGAAGTATTAATAGTATATATGGTAAATAACACTAAATATATATATGGTCATATTCATATGATAAATAACACTAAAAAATTCATATTGTAATGGCACATATAATGTTATACATGGTAAATAACTTACTTAACTTTTACCATATATAAATAGTGTAAATCGTAAATAACGCTAAATATACATATGGTCATATTCATATAGTAAATAACACTAAAATATTTATACCTTATGAAGTATGAATAATTTAGTGTTATTTAATAAAAAATTAACTTACTTAAAATACCGTTTTAAACAAGAAAATAATACAGTGATATTTTTTATCATATTTATATATGATTGTTCTTCAATTAGTTACCATATTAAAAAATTCTTAACTATGAAAAAAATTAAATTGAAGATATTATTTCCTAAATTGTTTAAATTAAAATGTATATCTTACGATTTTATTTACTTTCAATAAATTTTCTAGTTAATTTAACATCATTTAAAAAAAAAAACAATTACCATTTTGACATTTTATACCCCGTTTCAGCTGACATCCTAGCTATGTTAAAAAAACAATACCTGCAAACATATTTCTTCTCGTAATTTACCCTTAAATTTTTGATATAAATAAATCATAATAAATACCGCAGTTAAAAAAGCTTGTTGCTACAAATTGTTACTTAAATACAATAAAAACTGTCTTTGCATCCCAGCTAATGGAGATCTAGTACGATTTGAGCGAGAAAAGGCCATCATAGGACAAATAGTCACAATTACACTAAGCACTGTAACGTTCCTTAATTCTCATAAAATGTAATGAGTCATCCTTTATTATAGAAATAAATATAATACTGTACTATTTACTTAGAATAAATAGATAGTTTACTGTACTATTTATCGAGTTCCTGGTCTGTAATTTATAATGTCGTATAAATCTAATTACTGTTAGCCACCTAAACTAATTACTGGCGAGCACATTAACTAAATGCATCTGTATGACATGTTATTTCAGTGTATATGGTGGATTGAAGATCGTGTACTCTGCATAATTAGTTCGTATTCGAAAGCTGACTTTTAATCGATGTTCTAAAGAGTTTTGGAATTACAACTATTTAAGAGCGTAATTTTCTCACACGACGCAGAACCTGTTTATTTAAGCATCGCTGCGATGTCGTATTTTTGGAAAGGGAGTATAAAATGTCAAAATTGCAATTAGTTTTTTGTTAAAATGTAACTAAATTGACAAAAATATTTATTTTTCATTACGAAAGTAAATAAACTGATAAGATGTATATTTTAATTGAAACAGTTAAAACAGAACAAGTAATATTTTTATTTTCTGAAATTTAATAAAAAAAATTAAGGACTTTTATTAGATGCCTTGTTCGTGTCCCAATACTAATATGCACATCTACCACCTATTTCTCGTCACCCATTACCATGCATGAGATCTCATGATCAAGCTTGCTGGTTGCTTGCGTTGTGGTCGTTGCTTTTATAAACGATAAAACAAAGCGATTCAAATGTCTCGCATAGATAGTCAGCCTGCCTTAGGAAAGTTTTCATTTCTTTTCTTTTCTCCTCACTTCATCCGCTACCGGAAAGCTTCTTTTCTTTCGTTTTTCCACCTGTTCCTGGAATTCTTTTCTTTTTCTCCACACCTAACCCGTTATCCGGAAAGTCTACTTTTCTTTTTGTTTCCACGCCTCAATCGTTACCGAATAGTTTTTTTTTTTTTTTTCAATTCCTTCTATTAGTTCACACCCTCCCTATATAAATCATGTACAAATTTTCAATCGTTAATAAAATACTTTGTATTCATCCACTCAACTTCAAATACATTTTTTTTTTGAACTTGTAGTGTAGGACACTGGATGTTAATACAGTTTTTTTCAAATATTAATTCATTCATTAAATTTAATTAATTAATTTTAGGGTTTTTTTTAGATTTAAGTTGCATGTATCTAATAATAGATGGCACCAGATGTAAGAGGAAAACTTTATTTGTAAAGGACTTTTCTGCAATATAGTGAAAAATAAGTAGGAATTGACTTTACATTTTTTTTATATTACTTATTTCTTTCTTTTGTCCATGTCTCATCCTTTATATGAAAGTCTTTTATTTCTTTTCTCCTTACCTCACCAATTACCGGAAAGTCTTTTCTTTTTTTCCCACGCCTCACCAATTACCGGAAAGTCTTTTCTTTTTTTCCCATGTCTCAGCCGTTACCGGATAGTCTTATTTTCTTTCTAAACCTCACCAATTACCGAATAGTCTTCTTTTCTTTCTACACCTCATCAATTACCGGATAGTCTTCTTTTCTTTCTGCACCTCATCAATTACCGGATAGTCTTCTTTTCTTTCTTTCCTCCTCACCTCACCCGTTACCAGTTAGAAAGGTGAAGGTTTAATATACATGGGCCTCGTGAATACTATGCTGAGTGATGGGGAGGGCAGTGCCTACAGGGAGGACTTTTAGAAATAACTGCCCCACATATGCTTGTCGTATCATTGAAAACTCGGATAGCTCTCACTAGGCAGCCTGACCATAGATGCGAGCTTTTTTTACACATTGTCACAATTGCTATGGAGTATCCTCGTTTCTGACAGCATTGATTACATCATTGCTCCCAGCGGATTCGGACTCCAGGCCTCCTTCCCACTAGCTGAGCACGTTTTCACTGGGCCACGAATTGGGCCATAGGAAAGTTTTCCAACATAAAAGACGCAAACGAAATCAGTAAAGATAGGTTATTATCATAGAAAACCATAACTCTTTTAACCAATGGCTGATTGTTCGTGGACCCAGAGATCCAAGAATAAAAAAGGAAAGATTTTAATTTTTTTCTTACGTTTAGTACTAACACAGAATGATTCGTAATTTACAACAAAATACTAACGAAAAATAAGACTATATATTTTTATTTATGTAATCGGTCGAAACTGTAAGCAAGACTTTTAGGAAATAACTTTGCGAATTAATTTAAGTAAAAGAATGTTCTCTTTTTCAATAAAAGAAAATGTTTTCATGCTGTTCATATTGTCGGGTTGTCTTTTAAGCTTGTCGGACATTTTACGACTAGGACGTCACTTCTCGATAGAGTTTCTAGAAATTCTTGTCCCTATTTTATGTCATATTTTTAAAAAAATATATAATAATAAGTATGTAGTGAAAACAAAAGTAAAAAAAAAAATATATAATTAAAATAAAATAAACAATGCTTGGTTTGGCCGATATTTAGGATACCCATAAAATTTAGAATTTAATGTAACGACAAAACGTATAACAGCACTCTTAAATTAACAAAATTAAAAACTATAGAATTTCAAATCATTTTCTTTTCTTCAAAAATCTCATTTTCACTTTGAAATAAAATTGATTTCACTTTCACCAGATGATCTTTTAAAACAATTTTAAGTTATTCAATTATTATTTATATTATTATTAGCACATAAAAGAAATTTAAATAAATATTGTGGATACAAAATGGTCTTGAAAGAAATTTAAGTAAACCAATAGGAATAGCTCAGGACAGAAATTTAAAAATAATAAACCAATAAGAAACGATGAAAGGGGTCAAAGAAACGAAAAATTGATCAAGGATAAGAAAAATGACCAAGAAACGAAAAGGGATCGAGGACACGAAAAAAAAGGTATCAAGGAAGCAAAAATTGTTCAAGAACACGAACATTGTCCAAGGACACAAAAAGTGATGAAGGAAACCAAAATTAATCAAGGACACGAGAAAGCAATCAACTGTCCTCCCAAATATATTACCCATAATTTTATGGGTAATTTTAATATTTTTACGAGTCTTTAACCTGGTAACCCAATTGACGATATGAAATAACTTCTATGCATTTGTCACTAAGTGTCCTCTTTGTCATGCCATGCCGAATTTAACACCCGCTATCAACGGAAATCAAACCTTCATTTATTTCTACGCGAGCACGGCCTGGTGGCCGAGTGGCTAGAGCTCTGACGTTTGTTATCATAGGCTTCAGGTTCGAATCCTGGTGGTGGCATGGATGTTTGTTAGTGATTTGGTATCAATTTTAAATTGTAGGTCCCGGTCTGTTTAGCCCTCGTTTGCATAAGATGACCGTAGAGCGACAAACCAAACCAAATCTAAGAGCGAGCTTGATTTGTCCCTGAATGCAGAACAAAACAAAAGAAAAATCTGAAATGTTCTAGAATTAGAATTGTGATAATATTCAAAGAAAAATTGTTGAGACCGCATAATATTGGAATAAAAAATAAAAAGGAAAAAAAATTGTAATTGCAAAATAATAAATAAAAAAAAAGAACATGAACTGAAATTGTTTATTTCAAATAAAAAAAAACGTAAGCTACGTTGAATACCGTAATATCAAACAGTTTTTATTCCCGGAAAATATGCATGGTAAGTAAAAAAAAACAACCTGTGGAAGAAATTCTCACGTATATCGACAGAAACGCATCGGGGTATTTCAATAGTTTAAATGGGATTCATTCTTAAAGTAGTCGCCGATTCGGATCTGAAAATATCCATCACTATATTGGCATGCTAGTCAAAATAGGCGTTCCTGGAATCTAAGAAGCGTTCCATTTTTGCTTTCCGATCGTCATTTAGAATATTGCACTGCATAAAATATTGGGCTGGCAAGGAAGTTATTGCCGACCCAATATTTTATGCAGTGCAATACCCTAAATATTCCCAATAGCTATGAAAACTTCCTTTTATTAAAAAAGCGAATTTCCTATTCGTTTTTTACAGTGTTCAAATTTGGATTTATTGTTATTTTTGTCTTTTAAATCCTCTTTCTATATCATGCAATATAAATATTCTGTCTTTTATATCATGTAACCATGCAAGAATGTCAATGAAATATTCCACTCTTTTTAACTATTTAGAATAATTGTTCTCTAAAATAATGATTTAAAAATTCAGAGATTTTTTTGTTGGAGATTTTAACAGTATATCCTTTTTCAATATTCGTCTTAGAATTTAAAGAGATTGGTCTGAAATGAATCATTTAAATACCACGTGGTAATCCTTAATGTTATTACACAAAATAACTTTACTAAGCTTAAAATTTCTTTTTAATTTGAAATATTGCAAGCTTCAAAAAAAAATACATGAAAAATAAAACTATTAGTATTTTTTTGATAAAAAAAATGTGGCAACGAATCGTCCTACCTGTCTATTCTGCATGCTTACCAAACTATTATTCTTCTGTTATTATTTGTGGCGGAAGTTTTTAATTAATACTAAAAAATTATATAGAATCAGATGAATTTTCACATGCATAAGAAATCTTTAATTGCTTAATCAGTTACCTGTTTTTTACGGATCCTGAACATAGTGGTTCTCAAATTGTTCCCCACGGGGAACTAATAAAGGAGAACATGGGTGGGTTAAATGTTAATGTGATATATTTCTTCAGATTTATATAGCCATTCAGAAGCGCATGTACAAATCATTTTTATTATACAGAGTGTATCGAAATTATTATTGCAAACGTTTAGAGAAAGTAGATAACATCAAAAGAAATCATAAATGCATTGTAAATCCATGAGTATAAAGGTCCTCAAAAGGCAGCGCTATTCATCAGAGTGTAAATGAACAGAACAATTTCTTGTTTTGTTATTTAAATAGTGTGTATAATACGGACGTTTAAAAAGCATGCGCCTGTTTACGAAAAGGGAGTTGACAGATATGCACCTAATGGATTAGATGAGAGCAGTATACTATTCCATCGCTGTTACGCACATGTGCATCAAAATTAGTGATTTATAAGACATTTAAGTGTATTAAGCCCAGTGTAGATGTATCTGTTGGTGTATCTGATGAAAAATTATGCATGTACTACAATGTGCACAGTTCGTTTACCTCTGCTTTAGGAGTCTCGTGCAGAGTACGAGTGTTACCCATGTCTTTCATCATGTCCATAGTTAAATATACCAATCTGGTAATATATTTGCCTGATGGCCGAGTAACTACAGTTCGGTTGCCCCAGGTTTCGTTTCCAGTCTCGGCTGTGCCATTGTTGTTTGTAGCGGTTAGGAATCCACTTTAAACTGTAAGTCCCTGTCTAATACGACTGTTGAGAGTTGGACATTGCGACATTGAAGAAGACATTGATGTTGCGACATTAAAGAAGAAAAAAAAAAAAACCAGTACTATATTTGTTGAATTATGTCCAATAAAAGCTTTCCTCTTACTACATTCCAATTTATGAGCCTCTTTTAATACTTTCTTGTTTGGTCAATGTCCGTACATGGTTATCATTTTTTATTGTAATATTTTCTACCTCTCTTAACTATTTGTACTAATAATCATGTGACGCCCTTCATAAAACTGGGAATATAGTGAACATGACTGGTTTTTTTTTTAAATTTAGATTTTTATAAGATAAAAATTCATTGTATATAAAAGTTTAAATAAACTAAGCAAAAGTGTCAATTCGAGGTTTATTTCTAATTTATTTTACGATTAACTTAAATTTTTTCCCAGTCAAGTGAATATGCGTGTAAAATAATATGTAATAAATATTTAATATACAATAATACATAATAATAATAATAAATGATTAAAATGTCTTTTATTATTGTGCATTATTTTACACTTGATTCATTACCACTACGCATTTACTCTAATAAAAAGAATTTTCTTTACAAAATGCAAAATAAAGCTCTAAAATCATTGCTTGAAGATTTGGAATTAAACATTTACTGTCGTTATATAAAATTGAAAGAATAATATCATGTATGCCACTAATTGTAATTATTTTGGAAAAATATTATTAATGAAGTATTATATATATTTGCATTTACTTACAATAATGCGATAGCAAATGTGAAGTTACATATCTGAAATAGGATAGAGAATCGTTGAGCGATCTATCTGCAGAGAATAACTTATTTATTACTCTATCCACACATCACAATCGCAATCGATCGGTGGACACAGCACCACTGTAATTGCACGCCGATGCGATCTGTTTAATAATGAGATGTCCACTAACAAGCCTCTTGCTTACTACTTCAATCTTCTATAGTATGGATGTCGGAAAATACCAAACACAAAAGAGACGGATAATGCAATATGGGCTGAATATGAAATAAATATATCTAGATTTATAAACTGATTTAGAAAGATTTTCATTAAAATTTATTGGATATATTCATACATTTTTTACGGTGTTTTTTTAATTCCTTCTATTAACCCCCACTCTCCCTATATATATCTTGTTCAAATTTTCCAACGTTAATAAAATACATTTTATTCATACACTCAAGTTCAAATACATGTTTTGAAACTTGTAGTGGATAACACTGGATGTTAATATAGTTTTTTCAAATATTAATTCATTAATTAAATTTAATTAATTTTAGTTTTTTTTTTTTAGATTTTAGGTGCATCTATCTAATAATAGATGGCACCAGATGTAAATTTCAACTTTATAGTAGGAAGAAATGATTATAGTATATACGAACATATATATTTATATATGTTGAAGTCTTGTATTTTCTGTACCGCAAAAACCTTTAATAAATTTTTTGCCAATAGTGGAAGTTGGGACCTGATGGGCGAGTGGCTGGCGCTCGGTACCACAGGTTTCAGGCTTGAGTCCCGGCGATGCTATAGTTATTTGCATTGTTCGGAATCCATTTTAAACCAAAGGATCTGGTTAATAAGACAGTAGAGCATTTTATGTAGGTCTAACAACGTATCAAGAAAACATCCCCTGTTTTGAAATCTGCCAATAGACAAACGGCCTTGGTGCCCCATGGGGCTGTTACGCCAATGAAGAATATATACTGATAAAAATGAAGGATGACATAACCCTTACATATACTTTATCTACCATACGTGTTTGCCTATGATAAGTAATAAGTATCCTTCCTAATATAGCACTAAATTATTTTGGGCTCTTGCGCCAACTATGAAGTGGTGGTTGAATCATATAGTCCATTATTTTATAAAGTAATAATAAAAATCAATTTGAAAATGATTTGCTTTTATGACATTTTCAGATTTAAATTTGTACACTCCGGCTTTAAATTTTAAAAAAAAATTAAAGCCTTTTTAAATTTTTTAACAATTTAATTTGTCATTACTCCATAAATACAAACTATTCAGTCATAAAAGTTTTAGACAATTTCTATAATTGTAAGACACATTTTAGGATTGATATCAGTACAATTTCTTTACAATTAAACAAAAAAAATTTCATTCATTTCTGACAAAAATCAAGCTTTCGCCTATGTCTCATCTTATCCATATATCCTTATCTTATCTCATCTCCTCTTATCAGTTTTGGAGAATGTAATTTATGACCTTCAAGAATGATTTAAAAATGTGATATCGTTGCAGAGATCGATATCTATTCTCATATAACCTGCATTTTTTTAGACTATGTCAAGCAATAAATTAACTGCATATTAGCATCGTTATTGGAAAAGACTAAAAACATGAAAGTCAAATTTGCCTTTATTAATTTTTTTTTTTTACTTAATGGCTTTCACGTTAATTTATGCCTTTTCAGAACTTTTCATTCGTTTTTATAAAATACTTATTTACGAAAAATTTATCATGATATATGGATTATTTATTAATTTCTTCCCGAGATTTATTTGAAAAAAACAAAAACAAATATAAAGATAATCCTGAATTAGCTAGTTAAATTTGTTTTAACCTAAACATAAACGATATCAATTTCAAATCATTTATAACTTAAGGTTAATGATTTTCTGCGGAAGGGTAAATAGGGTTAAATATGACTGGGCATTTAATGTATTTTAAGTTCGCAAAATCAAAAGTTAAATACAGAATAAAATAAGTGTGACACTCATCCACGAAAGGATAGTTCTTGTCCATTATTGAGGAAGTTCAGTCAGTATAAAGAGCGCGCTTCTGATGCGTTGCAATAGGTATTACCAAATATACGAAAGAAGATATTACGATTCTAATTTATAACATTAAATTAAAACTGGCATTAATTAAATCATTTATCAATTGCTATTAACCATAAGCTTTTTTCTATAGCAAATATATATAAACACAAAAAGAGATTTACAGATCTGAAAACATTGATGTTTCACAACTGTAAATCAGCAAAATATTTAAAAAAAAGCATTTTTAATCTTATAAAAGTATTAAATTTTTAATACATGTTCAAGCATATCATAAATTACATTTATTTTTCGAAATAAAATTTTAATTTTTTTGTTGCATATCGGTGGGCCTCATATTCCACTTAAGCCACCGACGGACGAACTCTGCCTTGAGGGAGAATTTTTTGAGGTAACTGCCCCTCATTTGCCCATTGTTTAGAAAGCAATCCGACAAACTCCCACTAATCAGCCTAGCTATCATTTGAGACACTTTATGGATAATTGCCACCATAAACATCAGATTTCTTCATTTTTGAAAGCAGTTACTGCAACGGACGTCTTCAGCGGATTCGAAACTGGGCAATCCTGAACTCTAGATCTTTTTTGTGAGTGGGTATATAACATCGATAAGGTTCATATACCACTTATATATCCCATGAACAGTCCACCGATGGTTGATATAGGGAGAAAAGTGCTTTTAAGTTAACTGCACCACATTTATGTATTAAATGGAAGAAAACCCCGATAATTCTTACCAGGCATTTTGATTATCACTTTTTACTCATATTGTCTCAATCGACATAGAGGCTCCTCGTTTCCGACTGCAACACGCCACCAGCGAATTCGAAATTAGATCTTCTTGTACGCCAATTGCGAACATTGCCACTGAACCACGAGTCGGGGAAGATTTTAATTCAACACTCAAAAAATAATAGCATTTCATACTTTTACTTTTAAAAACCTATTCTTCTTCCTCATTGACACAACAGCATCATGGTGGACCAGGGCCGTCTGCCTACTGGCAGAATTCGAGACAGGAGATGTTTTTTTTTTTTACGGGGTAAGGTTGTCAACCCTATGCATAACACTCTACAGTCAAATTAAACCGGGGCAAAGTTTAGAGCGGATTTCGAACTACTACAAACATCCATGGTACAGCAGGGCCTCGAAGCCAAATCCAACCTGTGATCTAAACTGAGCGCTAATCACTCCCTGCAGTAGGTTCCTAAAAATTCATTACAAAAAAAATATTTTAATTACAATAACAAACAACATTTTACTAGTATAATATCAAAATATTTCAGCATTAATAACACGCATATACCTAATACCAGGTTACACCATTACTAAATACCTGAGAAATTTGACGAATCGGATACCATTATTCCTTGTACACACAACAAGCATTAGGGCGCGGGAGCATTATCTTTATTTAATTAACTTTCCTTGCGAGCATGCTGCTGCAGTGAGACTTCATTGGCGCGTCAGCCATAAATGTCAGAGATGAAGTTTAAGACGAGAATTAATTGAATTCGGTATCTGCAAGAGCTGAAATAAGTGTTCGGGAGCATGAGACTTAATCTCGAGACCTCGCAGAAACCAGCGCAGCTGCGAGTGAACGATGGCGCTGAAAGATTCCATCTCTATAATTAAATACATATGGAACTTTTCTCTGTTATTTATTTATTTATTTTTGGAAATGTTCCCTCTTTTTTTCTTTTTCTTCTTTTTTCTGGATGGGGATCTATGTAATCAAGAAACAATCTAAGGCGCGTTAGGGTTGCTGATGTGAATTGTAATCAGGTTGTGCTATAATTACGTCAAAGGTATTAAGTATACCACTATGTTAGGCGTTTTTTTATTAAGGTTAAGTTTTGTTGTTGCAAGAAATTATCGTAAATTATGGTTAAGGTGGCATATATCTTCAGCAAATTTCGGTTAGTCTATGTCTCAATTTACTATTAATGTTTCGGGAAGAAGTTTAATATTATTTCTTCAGAAGTATGAAGCATATTATAGTTATAGTTAGGTTTTTTTGTTATAGTACAGATTAAGATTTGTTGTTTCATGACGTTATAATAAAGTACAGTTAAAGAAAGGTCTTCTTCGTCATTAGCTAGATTATTTCAATTTACCATCAACATTTGAAATGAGTTTCATATTATTATTATTGAATGGCAAATATAACAACTTATCCGGTTTGTTTAAATATAACATGTTAAACTTCGATAAGTTTTAATCAACAATATATTAGTCCCAATTTTAAAACGAAACAAGGAATTAAAAAACTATTTAGTTAAATATTTATATTTCTACTGAAAACACGCTTTCCTCTAATACTAATTATGTATTTCATCATTTTTAGAAGTGTATTATTTACATCTATAAATCATTCGTGCATTCATGATCCCATTTCATGGCAATTAAATTAAGATAAGTCTCCTCGTTTGAAAGTAAGGACTACAATAATACCACCAGCTAATTCTAACTTAGGTCCTCCTGCACGCCAGCTGTACACGTTGCCACTGGGCTACGAGTCCGGGAAGATTTTAATTAATTACTCAAATTATAATAGTATTCCATACTTTCATGTTTAAAAACGCATTAGAAGATGGTGTTTTTGGTCAAGATCGTCTGCCTACTGGCAGATTTCGAGACAGGATATGTGGTTTTTCTGTACAGGGTAAGATTGTCAACCCTACAAACAACACTCTACAGTCATATTAAACCGGAACCTACAGTTTAAAGGGAATTCCGAACCACTACAGACATCCATGCCACCACAGGGACTCGAAGACAAAACCCGTGCCACCGAGAGCTAGAGAGTTAGCCACTCGGCCATCTGGCCAATAAAAAATCCATTACAAAGAAAAAACTATTTTAATTACAATAATAATCAACATTTTATAATCTCAGTATATTTCTGCTTCTATAACATAACCTAATACCAGGTTACTCCGATATTAAATACCTGACAAATTTGACGAATCGGATACCATTATTCCTTGAACACAACACGCATTAGGGCGCGGGAGCATTATCTTTATTTAATTAACTTTCGTTCGCGCATGCTGCTGCAGTGAGACTTCATTGGCACGTCAGCCATAAATGTCAGGGATGAAGTTTAAGACGAGAATTAATTGAATTCGGTATCTGCAAGAAGAGCTGAAATAAGTATTCGGGAGCATGAGACTTAATCTCGAGACCTTCGCAGAAACCAGCGCAGCTGCGAGTGAAAGATGGTGCTGAAAGATTCCATCTCTATAATTAAATACATACGGAACTTTTCTCTATTATTTATTTATTTATTTTTGGAAATGTTCCCCTTTTTTTTTTCTTCCTTCTTTTTTTTTTTGGAGGGGAGTCTATGTAATCAAGAAACAATCTAAGGCGCGTTAGGGTTGCTGATGTGAATTGTAATCAGGTTGTGCTATAATTACGTCAAAGGTATTAAGTGCACCACTATGTTAGGTATTTTTTGTTAAGGTTAAGTTTTGTTGTTGCAAGAAATTACTGTAAATTATGGTTAAGGCGGCATATATCTTCAGTGACTTTCGGTTAGTCTTTGTCTCAATTTACCATTAATGTTTTGGGAAGACGTTTAATATTATTTCATCAGAAGTATGAAGCATATTATAGTTAAAGTTAGGTTTTTTTGTTATAGAACAGATTAAGATTTGCTGTTACATGACATTGTAGTAAATTAAAATTAAAGAAATATTTGTTTTCTTCATTATTAGTTAGATTAATTCAATTTACGATTAGTACTTGGAAAGAAGTTTAGTATTATTTCGTCATAAGTATGAAGCATATTCTGTTCGGTGTTTTTTGTTATAGTACAGGCTAAGCTTTGTTACTTCATGACATTATAGCAAATTAAAAGCAAGGAAGTATCTTCTTTCTCATTAGTTAGATTTTTTTAATTTATCATTGGCATTTCAGAATAATTTCATATTATTATTATTGACTGATAAATATAACAACTTAAATATTAACGGTTAACGTATGTTATATTTAAAAAACGTAAACAATTTGTTTAAATATAATGTATTATACACATATGTGTTGACACACATATTTACACATAAAATAATTATCAAAACTGTCCGTTTCAGAAAGCAATGACTACAACAATGCCACCAGCGAATTCGAACCTAGGTCCTCCTGCATGCCAGCTGAGAACGTTGTCGCTGGCCCACGAGTCGGGAAAGACTTAATTCAACATTCAAATTATAATAGTATTCCAAATTTTTATATTTAAAAATCCATTCTTCATTGACCCATAGTGGGACAAGTATGTTTTTTAAGAGTTGTTTTCTTTTGAAGGGATAGAGTTGTCAATGCTAGGAACAACACTCTACAGTCAAATTAAAACGGGACACGGTTTAAAGTGGATTCCGAACAACTAATAACATACATGGTACTACTGGTACTCGAAACCCGAAACCTGTGACACCGAGTGCTAGTCAATCAGTCATCATGACCCTAAAAATCCATTACAAAGAAAAAAACATTTAATTGCAATAACAAACAACATTTTATAACCTCAAAATATTTCTGCTTCTATAGCACGCCTATACCTAATACCAGGTTACCCCGATATTAAATACCTAACAAATTTGACGAAGGGGATACCATTATTCGTTGCACACAACACGCAATAGGGCGCGGGAGCATTATCTTTATTTAGTTAACTTTCGTTCGCGTATGCTGCTGCAGTGAGACTTCATTGGCACGTCAGCCATAAATGTTAGATATGAAGTTTAAGACGAGAATTAATTGAATTCGGTATCTGCGAGAAGAGCTGAAATAAGTATTCGGGAGCATGAGACTTATTCTCGTGACCTTCGCAGAAACCAGCGCAGCTGCGAGTGAACAATGGCGCTGAAAGATTCCATCTCTATAATTAAATACATACGGAACTTTTCTCTATTATTTACTTATTTATTTTTGGAAATGTTCCCTCCTTTTTTTTTTTCCTCTTTCTTCTTTCTTTTTGGAGGGGGAAGAAACAATCTGAGGCGCATTAGGGTTGCTGATGTGAATTGCAAGCAGGTTGTGCTATAATTACGTCAAAGGTATTAAGTATACCACTATATTAGGTATTTTTTTATTAAGGTTGAGTTTTGTTGTTGTAAAAAATTACCGTAAATTATGGTTAAGGTGACATATATCTTCAGCGACTTTCGGTTAGTCTATGTCTCAATTTACCATTAGTAAAGAAGTTTAATATTATTTCGTCAGAAGCTTGAAGCATATTCAAAGTCAGGTTTTTTTTGTTGTAATACATATTAAGATTTGTTGTTTCATGACATTGTAATAAATTATAATTAAGGAAATGTTTGTCTTCTTCTTTATTACTATTTTAATTAACTATTAATATTTTGGGAAGAAGTTTAATATTATTTCGTCAGAAGTATGAAGCATATTCTAGGTTACACGTTTTTTGTTGTAGTACAGATTAATCTTTGTTATTTCATGACATTGTAGTAAATTGTAATTAAATAAATGTTTGTCTTCATTGCTAGTTAGACAATTTCAATTTGCCATTAGCATTAAGGAAAAGTTTAATATTATTTCGTATGAAGTATGAAGCATATTCAATGTCATGTGTTTTGTGTTATACTATGTGTTGTTGTTTTTTACGGGGTAGGGCAACATTAACTCTTTACAGTTGAATTAAACAGGCGCCTTCGGCTTAAAGTGGATTCCGAACCACTGCAAATATCAATAGGGACTCGAACCTAAAACATGTGACACAAAAGGCTGAGCGCAAATTACTCGGCCATCTGGCCCCTAAAAATTCATTACAAAGAAGAAAAAATATTTTAATTTCAATAACAAACAACATTTTAAAACTTCAAAAATATTTTTGCTTCTTTAAAACGCACATACCTAATACCAGGTTACACCAATATTAAATACCTTTCAAATTTGACGAATCGGATACCATTATTCCTTGTACACACAACAAGCATTAGGGCGCGGGAGCATTATCTTTATTTAATTAACTTTCGTTCGCGCATGCTGCTGCAGTGAGACTTCATTGGCACGTCAGCCATAAATGTCAGAGATGAAGTTTAAGACGAGAATTAATTGAATTCGGTATCTGCAAGAAGAGCTGAAATAAGTATTCGGGAGCATGAGACTTAATCTCGAGACCTTCGCAGAAACCAGCGCAGCTGCGAGTGAACGATGGCGCTGAAAGGTTCCATCCCTATAATTAAATAAATACGGAACTTTTCTCAATTATTTATTTATTTATTTTTGGAAATGTTCCCTCTTTTTTCCTTCTTCTTCTTCTTTTTTGGAGGGGTCTATGTAATCAAGAAACAATCTAAGGCGCGTTAGGGTTGCTGATGTGAATTGTAATCAGGTTGTGCTATAATTACGTCAAAGGTATTAAGTGCACCACTATGTTAGGTATTTTTTATGAAGGTTAAGTTTTGTTGTTGCAAGAAATTACCGTAAATTATGGTTAAGGTGGCATATATCTTCAGCGACTTTCGGTTAGTCTATGTCTCAATTTACCATTAATGTTTTGGGAAGAAGTTTAATATTAGTTTATCAGAAGTATGAAGATTATTATAAATTAGGTTTTTTTTGTAGTACGGATTAAGATTTGTTGTTTCATGACATTGTAGTAAATTGTAATTAAAGAAATGTTTGTCTTTTTCATTATTAGTTATATTAATTCAATTTATCATTAATATTGGGGAAGATGTTTAGTATTATTTCGTCAGAATTATGAAGCATATCCTGCGTTAGGTGTTTTTTGTTATAGTACTGAATAAGGCTTTATTATTTAATACTTATTAACTTTATTATTAATTATTTCATAAAATAATAGTAAATCATAGTTAAGGAAATGTTTGTCTTCATTGTTAGTTAGATTATTTCAATTTAGCAATCGTATTTGGAAATAAATTTAATATTATTTCGTCAGAATTAGGAAGCATATTATATGTTACGTGTTTTTGTTATAGTACAGGCTAAGCTTTGTTGTTTCATGATATTATAGTCAATTATAGTTAAGGATTTTTTTTTGTCTTCTTCATTATTAGATCATTTAAATTAATAATTAGTATTTGGGAAGAAGTTTAATATTTTTTCGGCAGAATTATAAAGTATATTCTGTTCGGTATTTTTTGTTATAGCCCAAGCTAAGTCTTTGCTGTTTCATGACATTATAGTAAATTATAATTAAGGAAACATTTGTCTTCTTCATTATTAGTTATATTTTCAATTTACCATTAATATTTGAAAAGAAGTTTAATATTTCGTCAGAAGTACGAAACATATTCTAGGTTAGGTACTTTTTTGTTATAGTAAGTACAGGTTAGGCTTTGTTGTTTCACGAAAATGTACTAAATTATAGTTAAGCATTTTTTTGTTTTTCATTATTAGATAGATTATTTCAATTTATCATTAATATTTGGGAAGAAGTTTAATATTATTTCGTCAAACGCATGAAGTATATGCTATGTTAGGCTTTTTGGATTAGTTTCTTTAGGTTTCTTTTTCTTTTAGGTTAGGTTTTTTGTTATAGAACAAAATAAGCTTTTTCTTCTTCATCCTTATTTCAATTTACCATTAGCATTTAAGAAGAATTTTATATAATTATTATTGACTGGTAAACATAACAATGTTGCCCTATGTAATGTTGTAAATATAATTGTTAAATATAATATGTTTTAATGAAATAAAATATTAGTCACAATTTTAAAATTAAATTAAAAATTAAAAAATATCTAGATAGATAATTTATATTTCTAATGAAAAAAAATATTTTTTTCTTATGCTTATTGTATATTTCATCATTTTTAGAATTATAGCAATTATTTAAATAAATCATTCGTACATTTGAAATCTCATTTCATCGCACTTAAAATTAATTGTTTCTTGACAAAATACTTAGAAATTTTAAAGCACCTAAGATTTTTTTTCCTTTTTGTTGACGTTTATAATTATTATACATATTTCACAAAACTTTTTATAATTATAATTACAACAAAAACGATGGCAAAAAATTTTATTAATGTTTCTTTTGTCATTAGAATTTAGAAATTATAATTGATTGAAGAATAAATATTAAAATAGATTTTCTTATTTGAATTAGAATTGAAACCTATTTCTGAATTAAAACTTACAATGAGTTTCACTATTTAACATCGTGAATTAGCATGATAATTAAAACAATAACATTAAAAAGCGATATCACCTTACAAAAGTATTCTAGGAATTATACATTCCTAGAAATATTCAATCTCTTAACTTTCTTTTTATTTTCGTAATCCTCTTTTTTAAATTTTGTTGTTTTAAATGATGAAATGAAATGATAATTCAATGTAATGATGTATTCAATATAATGTAATAATATTCAGTATGATAATTCAAACAATAATATTAAAAGACAACATCAACTTAGAAAAACATTCGGAGAAATATGTAGTATTCTTAAAAAATCCTATCTCGTAATTCTCCTTTTCTTTACAAAATTCTCTGTAATTTTTTTTTTAAATTTTGTTGTTTTAAATGATGAAATAAAATTATTATTTCTCCTTTTCTTTTCCAAATTATCTCCCATTTTTTTTTAAACTTTAGTTGTTTTAAATGATGAAATGTAATGGTAATTCAGTGTAATGATGTATTCTATATAATGATGGCAATGTAATGTAATAATAATACTTATGATAATTCAAGCAATAACATTAAAAGAAGATATCACCATGCAAAAGAATTCAAAAAAATTTTATCGCTTAATTCTCTTTTAATTTTAAAAATTCTCTCTTTTCTTTAAACTTTGCTATTTTAAATGATAAAATGTAATGTTAATTCAATGTAATGTAATAATAATCAGTATGACAATTCAAGCCATAACATTAAAAAACGATATAACTGTAAAAAAAATTTGAAGAAATATGTATTCCTAGAAAAATCCTATCTCATAATTCTCTTTTTCTTTTTTGAAACTCTCTCTTTTTTTAAAAATTTTGTTATTTTAAATGATGAAATGTAATGATTTATTCAATGTAATGATGACAAAGAGATATAATAATAATCAGTATGATAAATAAAGCAATAATATTAAAAGACCGTATCACCATACAAAAGAATTAGTAGAAATATGTATTCCTAGAAAAATCCTATCTCTTAATTCTTTTTTCTTTTTGAAACTCTCTTTTTTAAAGAAATTTTGTTCTTTTAAATGATGTAATGTTAATATTGCAGGAAATAATCAATACAAAAAAAGGAAAAAATGAAAATAAAATTTACATATTTTTTCTTATACATTTAGGAATCATTCATAAAAAATATTCTTTTCATTATAATTATTTTCTCACAATTGATGTGAACTTCTTAAGTAATGAAAATATATCTACATAATATACTTAGCTGAAATATATGTTTCTTAAAATTTCAATTTTCATTCAATTCAATTTTTTTTTCCCGTACAATTACTTCTTTTATGTGTTTAAAACGCTTCTGAAATGGAAAACTTTTTATAATTTAAAAGGTTGTAAAATGTACATTAAGTAGTTCTTTTTCTGCATTTTTCTAAATTAACACGGATTTAAATTTTTAGTTGAACATAACCACACTCAGTTTTGAAAGAAGACTTTAATGTATTTTAACAAAGGCAATTAATTTATTTCCTGTACTAATTTTACTTCGATTAAGACAAATTTTTTATGATAATTCCATTAATAGTGGGGGAAATATCATTGCAGCTTAACGAAATTAATTCCTCAATAATTAAGCAATAAAGAACATAATTTGTTTTTGAAAGAGCAGTCTTTTACTGTACAAATGCATGAAAATTAGTAACTATGCTACATAGAAATAACCGATCTTAATTATTGTAAATTGAATTACTGAATTTTAATAAATTGTAAAGGTCAAATGGTTTTTGAGTGGATAAAAAAAATCAGAAAAGCACTAAATATATAAAAGAATAATAATATCCAAATATGACAATTGAATGTCAGTGGTAAATTAAGAATGAAAATATTTTATGAAGTTAGTTGTTATAAGGGGCCTGATGGTCGAGTGACTAGCCACAGGTTTTGGGTTCGAGCTCCGGGAGTGCCATTGATATTTTTAAGGTTTCGGAATCCACTTTAAACCGTAGATCCCGATCTACTATGTCGTAGGGTTGATAATGCTACCTTGTGAAATGAAAACATCTCATGTTTCGGAATCTGCCAGTAGGCAGACGACTTTAGCTCACCATAGAGCTGTTGCGTCTATGAAGAAATTGTTATAAGTTTGTCTCTCACAACTTCTGTCTTGGTGCCTCACAGGAATTTCAATATTTTTTTAATACCATAATCTATGGAAGCATAATATTAACGGCATTTATAAAGTAATATTATGAAGAAGAATAAAATATTATCAGAATTGGTAATGATTTTAATGATGTTTTTTATTGATGTTGTCTGTAATAGATAGATTTTAAGAGATGTTGACCTTTTTTCAGTTAGAAAAGATGTAAATCAAAATAATTAAACACCAATTAATGTTGAAAGAACAATGAAAAGCTTAAAATGATCTTTATACATTTAGTTCTTCATAAAATTAAGACTTTTATATGATTGCCAAGCTATTATTGAAGGGCTTCAAAATAATTTTGTAACAGACATATCATAAGTGACAAAATGACAACAGTATGATTACCTGTCATTTGATAGCATGCATTGTTAATTTATTGCAGAGTCTGTAATTATAAAAAAAATTCCAAAATTAGCTACAATTATTTGAATAATTTAGATGCTGCAAGACAGCCTTATTATTCCTTAAAATTGATTTAAAAAGATGTATCCTTCAAATTAATTTTTATAGGTTATATTTTAATTCATCCAAAAGAAAATGTGATGCAATTTCAATTCAGATTTACTTTAAAAATCATATTTTGAAAAGATTATAATGTAATTGTAAATATTTTCGTAATTTTGGAGATTCTGAAAGTTTCGTTTAATCACGATTTTTGTGATAGCAAAATTAGGTGCCAGAGCCCAAAAACAAAATTAGTCACAGTTATTAGAATAATTTGCATATCACAGCAGAAACTTGATATTACACAAAAAAGCTTTTTTTATTTTGATACATCCGAAATAAAATATAAAACTTCACTTCTTCATATCTACATATTTGTAGAATCTGCGTTAAATATAGTAAAGTTTAGGTGTTCCATAGATTTTATATCGCAGTAATTTTAGAGATCCTGGAATTTTCGCTGAATTCGAAATTATTAACAGCAAAACTGGTCATCTAAGTCCATTACTTGATGAAGGAATTCAACATGTATTGCAAAGCGTAAAGATACTAAAAATTTAGTACTGGAACCAAATAATCTCACCTTCTGCCTGAGCCCAGTCTGCCAAGCACGGTATCCTGGAGTTGAAGCTGGACTGGCATTTGTCGTATCGGGCGCTGTCATCCAGACCGACAGTCTCGAATCGGCCCTTCACTCCGCAGAGGAGAGCTGTCGCGCAGGCACCAGAATCTCCCCACTTGGCTGTCAGTATTGTAAGTCTGCACAAAGAACAAAAGAAGATTTTGATGAAAACATTTTTACACTATATGTGTAGCTATATCTATATTTACTAATTTTTCAGTATTAGTTTTACAAAGTTATATAAATAATTATGAACATTTTAAAAATTCAGACGTTACAAATATTGAATCTCAAAAGATATAGTGATCTTAGTACAGGTTTATCATAGTCCATTAGGCCTAACTTTATGATAGATAGAAAATACGATCATCTTTTTATTGCACTTATAACTATGACTATGTTAAAATTGTTGTGATAATGTCGCATTTCAATTCATATACGATTACAAACTGAAATCAATTTTTATAAAAGCTTTTCAAAGCTGGGCGAAAAAGATTTATATTTAAAAAGAGTAATGAATGTCCCGCATAAAACTTCTACTATTTTTTCAAATTCATAATAAAAATGCTACTTTTTAGTGTGTTTCAAAAGCTTTAGTAATTTTTTAATTGAACTAAATAATTATTTTGGGACCTGAATGGGCCGAGTGGTTAGCGCTCTGGTGTTCCATGCCATAGGATTGGGCTCCAGCCCCGGTGGTGTCCATGGATGTTTGTAATGGTTTGGAATCCACTTTAAACCGTAGGTCCCGGTCCTAAAACGATCGTAGAGCTTTGAGGATATTGGCCCCGCGTCCGTGGCTTATAAAAAGAAAAACACGCGCCCTTTCGAAATGCAAAGTCAGTAACGTCTGTGCAGCGTTTGCCTTAAGGCATCCAAAACCAAGCTGTCTAAGTGTTTGTCAGCTGCATTAGAACAAACAATATATATATATACATACATATGTATAATTAATTATTTCATATTACCATTAAATTGAATTATAAAATAATACAAGAAAATTGGTTTCTATGTGAAAAATTTTATGCTTTTTTTCCCTTGATAACCGATAAAGAAATACCGAAGGAAACATTATAAATATTCATGTAATAAATAATAAATGTTTAATGAAAAAAAAATTTTTTTTAGGAAATTACAAGGAATGTTTACTAAAAAAAACCCACCTAAAATCATGAATTACTCTGTAACTTTATATTTTTGACATATATTCTTCATAACAAGTTATTTACTTACTTTAAAATTAAAATTGAACTTAAAAACTTTTTTGCATCAAAATATATTTTTGTAATTTTGAATTCAAAACAAAATTTCAATATAGTATCAAAACTGAATTATAAATTATTCAAATTCCTTAAAGAATTCAATTAGTATCCCATACATATTTTACACGAATTTTTGTGTATATATATATATATATATACACATATACTTGTTGACATTAAGATAATTGGTGTTTTCGATTAAAATCTCTAACAAAAGCATAATCACGATAGTTGTGTACATAAATCCTAACGGCCTTTCGGCTTAAGAGCTTCTTTCATATATTTAGCACAAAAAAGTAACCCTCTATATCGAACAAAGACTATTTCAGAAACAATTCGTGTCTCCTTCAGTTTTTGAAACAAAATACTTTGAAGTAAACACGTTAAAATATTTGTTTTAGTGCCATTCTTGGGAATCTTTCGTAAAATAAATGCTCGTAAATATTTGCAATAAAAAACAAAGGAATAACAAAAAGTTCTTCTTGTGTTCTTGGTGTTTTTGCAAAAAGAAATTTTTAATATGTGATATATCTTAGATTGAATTTATTCTCCAATGCTTGCAGTTCTTTCGTAAAAGCTTCAAGTATTGATAAACCAATGTTTTGTTCATATACATATTTGCTTTTATGTTTTCTCATATTTCAAAAGTTATTTATCATTAAAACAGTTTCGAGTAAACTATGACATTATGGTATTAATGCGTAAAGTATCAAATGGTAAATTATAATCTAAGAATACAGGTGCATTAATCGTACACAATTTGCCGAATCGTAATGCATGCAAACTAATTTGCAAGAGTTTTTTGGCTCGAAATCGCTAATATTTTAAATTGTAATTCTTCTTCATTGGACATTACCTGATGGAAAATTGTCTAGCGCTCTGGTCTTTGGTACCACAAGCTTCATATTCAAATTCTGGCAGTCGCAGGAATGTTTGTTAGTGGTTCGGAATTCACTTTAAACTGTAGGCACAGGTCTAATTAGCCTAAAGTGTACACAAAATGACCGTAGAGCGACAAGATTTTCATTATTCTAACAGCCCCATGGTGGGCTATTGCCGTCTACCTACTGGCAGATTTCAAGACATGAGATGTTTTCCTTTAAAGAGGTAGGGTTGTCAATCTACTCCCAGCGTTCTATAGCCATATTAGACCGTAACCTACCGTTTAAAATGGATTCCGAACCACTACAAACATACAAGGCACTGCAGGACTCGAATCCGAAACCTCTGGTAGCGAGTGCCAGAGCACCAGTCACTCAACCATCAGGTCCCTTTCCCAAATACTGCTTTCACTACTCACAATTCTGCTTGTCTGCTGTCAAATTTGAGTGATGGGTTATTATATACTGATATGTGAGTTAATATATGCATTTGAGTGATATGTTATTATATACCCTCTCTCCTGGGAATGAAATGCCAAAACTTTTCCCGTGTGAAAAAATGCTACAGTGTTCTTATTGCTTTTCAAAGCTTCTAATTGGTAATCTTACGATGTGTTTTTACATTTTTTTATTAATTGAAAATACAACATCTGCAGTTTGTTTTAGAAATACAGTTCATGTATTAATTTATTAAATTTAAAACAAAAGCAAAACTACTCAACTTCTGAGTTAATAAAGTATTATTTGTTTAGAAAATGACAATGATATTTTCATAAACTTCTAATTAAACTCCAAAAAAATTTTTGTTTCGCTTTTACCATTTGATTGTAAAATACTCATTTATTCTGTTAATGCATTAAATGGTTTCATTTCAGTCGAGTCTAAGATTTCAAAGACTTTTGTGAAATAATTGAAATATTAGGCACATTAAAATGCTAATGAAAAACATAAAGTAGAGTTAAACATTCCATAAATTAGTCCCGATTTTATTCATTTGGAAGCTATCCAAGAAAAGCATTTAAGTTATTAAATTTCTTCCAAATTGTACCAGAAGACATTAACAAGACATATCTTCGGAGTTAAAAGAGTTGTCAGTTCCAATGTTTTCTTTCAATCAACTCGTAATTGATTTGAAAGAGTTCTTTTCACTTCAAGCCAGTTTTCCCGCTGTTGTTTAAAGCGGACATTTAAAGCCGTGATATTTGCTCGAAACTTTTTAAAGTGTTTATTTCTAAACAATGGTTGCATAAATACGGATTTTTCAAGAAGCAATTTGCCTGCCCGAATGTGGAATGAATTTAAAATGTAAAAATAGGACAATTTTATTTTTCTGGTGAGCCTGAAACTTTGCAATTTCTCGTATTTTACCTAAATGCGTTTGTTTTTGTTTTATTTTTAAGTAAAAGTATTGTTGTTCAGAAAAAAAATATTCTAAAACATACAGTGGAAAAAAATTCAAAATTATAGTTCACCTTAATGTGGATTTAAAAAATAAAAAACCACGTACATACACAGATGCACACACATATATATATAATCTTCAGTGGCCCCAGGGTGGACCAAGGCCATCTACCTACTGGCAGATGTCGAGAAAGGAGATGTTTTGTTTTTACTTGTTAATGTTGTCAGGCCTAAGCCGAATGCTCTACAGCCATATTAGACCGGAAATATTAAAGTGGATTATATGTATATGTATATGTATATATATATTATTTGTAAATACTTTTTATATTACTGAATAAGTTACACTGGATTAACCAAATCAGAATTACAAAATATAGTAAAATACATCTTACCAAGTGTATTCATAACGCAATATTTAATATATTATATAACAAACCATTTAAGCGATGGGTTTCATTAAATGACAACATTAACTAAGTTAATGATTTCATACATACTATTTTAATTATAATATTTAGTTTATTTCATCAGATTATTAAATAATGAAATTTATGAGTCGTATCAAACTTGATAATAAATTTTAACCCTTATCCAACATATAATGAATTTTATAACTAGAATTTAATTTTTATACGATGATATTTAAACATCATATTTTATGTAATTATACGACATTATTCAGAGAAATTTTATCACTTTAATTTAGTTTTGAGTTATAAATGCAATCAATAATTAAGAAACTTGCGGTTACGGTAATGTCTATTATTAATTAAAAAGGCATAATTAATAAGGTTTGAATAACGGCGAAATATAAAAATCAACTTTAAAATTTTAATATAGTTATTTATAATTTTAATTGGATAAGTCTTTATTTTATATATTGATGAATATTAATTTTAATATATTTATTACAGCCACATTATTAATTATTATTTAAGTTTATTATTATTTATTGTTTTGTTAAACAATTAATATAATAAAAGTGATAAGAAAATTTTCATGAGCTAAATAATAAAAAGACATGAACAGCTTTTCCGACTTGCTTCTGTAAATTCCTTTAAATATAACATCTGGAATTTCGGTTATTGAATATTTTATACTTTTAATTTAGTTGAATTTTTTATTTGTTGTTTATGATATATTTATTTTGTCAAAGTTGCTTGCGAAATAATTTGCTATAACGTAAATTGAAAATAGTTAATAAAACCATTTATTTCAAATTAACTTCATTAAGTTTTATGTAAACTTTTTTATGACATAAGGAGTAAATTCAAGGAAAAGTACTGTGCAATACTAAATAGGCTGCATGAATATTGCAATAATAATTTCTACATCAGAAGAGTTATTCTTAGTTCGAATATTTGTGTTTTTCTTCATCATAGAATATTGTCGTAAACTGTATGTTTTATTAAATTTAATTTCTATTAATATTTGAATAGAATGTTTTCCTAATGCTCGAAACTATTATTAATCGAATATTACTATTATTAATTGCATCGAATACTATTATTAATAGTGCCCGACTCGTGGCTCAGTGGTAACTTGCGCCGCTAGTGAGCATTAGGGCTGAGGTTGAATCCGCTGACGGCTTTGTTGTAGACACTGTTTCAAAAACAAGATGACGTTTGTGATGTTCAGCATCTTGCCTCGTGAGTCGGATTACCTGATGGGAATTTTCAGGGTTTTCTGCAATACGATAAGTAAATGTGGGATAGTTCTCCCTAAAACGCCCTTTCGAAAGGCACGGCCCTCCTTCTTCATCTACTCAGAGCCAAGTCTTCTACCTACGGGTATTCTATTCCAATAGAAACCGCCCACTTTCCCTCCAACCATGGGGTGTCCGTCCAGCACTGCAGGACACTAAGAATTAAACACATCAACAAATCTAAATTGTAATATGGTCAATCTTAACTGTAATTTCATTTGTTGATGGTGCCAATGCTGGTGTCTTAATTTTTTCATGAATTAAAAAAATTCCCTCAAGATTTTATCACAAGGACAACCGTAACTACTCAAGGAGTGTCATTCCGCGCTGCCAGATGCGGAGGATTAGTCAAGACAACATTATTATTAGTTGAAAAGTAACATTTATTAACGACAAACATTTATTTTTTACCAAAAAAAAAAAAAAAATCCAGAACTTTAATGAAAATCAATTACTAAAACGAATAATTTGAGTCTTGGCATATTGTAGAGGAATATTTAATTTTGATATGTGAATTGAAAGAAACCAAATAATGCCTTGTTAGTAAAGTAATCAAAATATTATTTGATATTTCATGTTAATGTTTCACTTACTTAAGAAGATTTAATTGTTATCCTTGAGAAATAATTCATTCCTGTCCTTTTAATCATGCTTTCCTTTGGGGTTTTACCCTAGAGTTTGAGTACCACCGCCATGTCACAATTGACAAATTTTGTACCAAAATACAAAGTCTACAACGATATCATAATAGTGGAATGTTTTTAGTTTAATCACAGGCTTGACTGCGTCACAAAACACCTGTTCCTAAAGAGAAAGTTTTTAGCACATCATTGATAAAAAGGGATATTTTAAGACTACAGAGTTTCTCATATTTTCTCATTGGACATTTAAGTGGGGATTGGTAAACGGGAACGTTTTAGGCGAAAATGCGAGTTGTTTATAATTACTATTTTCGATTTTTTTTTTATTCTAAGTTTTATTATTGTATTGTTCCAGTTATCAGACCTAAAATAGAACATCTGACATAATTATTAGTTTAATTTATTTAACATCAGATATTGCTATAAGTTTAATTCTGAACATAATCATTATTAGTTTAGTTTAATTCATTAAAAAAATTTAATTAATTTGTTTAATGAATTTCAATATATTACAATAATTAGACTTTTGATCTAAATATTGAAATATGAACTTTTAAAAACTATAACTAAAATTTAATTGTATAAAATTCTATAGAAACATATAAAAATCTTTTAATCTCTCCGATGTTTGCGGTTTTTATAAAATGGAATTCTTTGATGTATTTTACTATTTTAATTTTAAAATGTTATAACGGAAAGATGAAAATAATCGAGTAATGGAACTCTTATTTTATTACTATAGTACTTTATACTCTGCTTAACTTGCTTTTAATGGATAATGTATTAGTACCTTTTTACAGTATTTTTTTTCAAAACTGAAATGGCTTTCATTAATGGTAGAAGTCTGCTTTAATGATGGAATTGTAAAGGTTTTAAGTAAAAGGAACCTCTGGCTTTTGAAATCAAAGGATAAAGTTACAATAAATCAATGGAAAATCTTAAAATTATTTACCCAATAATGCTTTTTTGCATTGGTGGATTTGAATTTCATGCCGCTAGCATATTGTAAAGAAGGGATGAATTCTGTTCTCATAGAAATTCTATTCTGATAGTATTTGGTATGATTCATACATATGACTCAATTAATATATTTAATATATATATATATAGTAATTGAAATATTTTGACAAGAAGACTGTCCATCAGATATGTTCGTCACAATAAATTAAAAGTTATTTATGTTATATGAAGGTGTAACACTGCGTTTCCCTATGAGAAGGACCTTGCCTAAATTACACTGTTAACATTAACAGGTTCACCGTTCACAATTAAAGTTAACGGGTTAACATTTCACGGGTTACACATTAGTGAAACGTCATACTCTATGTAATAGCTCACGTGATTTCTCCATCCCATGAGAATTTTTAGTTGCTGCCTGAATTTTGGCTTCCTGCAGGTATGGTGTGGTCCTGCTATTTTCGTTCTGACCGTGTCGAGGGGTAAGGGTTTGTCCTGTAATGCATTGTGGCAAGTTGTTGATAGTACATAATTATAGTAGAAATATGTGTTTTGTTCTTATGATCGTCCTAAAATCTCATTATATAAAATAAATATCAGTTAGATGAACTTAGTCTTCTTCTTACAATAACTGCGTCATCATTCAGTATTTAGTGTTCATGTTGAAATAATTAAGATTCTTTAATATTTTCTCTATTTAAAAAGATATTTTATCTAGGATGAGGAAAGTTGGGTGCTATGCAAGTATTTTTATATATAAGAATAAATTAATGGCATGCTATAATGTGAATTACATCATAATTTAAGAAAAATCACAAAAAAATAACACAGAAATCGATTTTATTAATTATAGTCTGCTTGAAGAATGAATAAAATTTTTTACGAAATTGCTAATAGATCGTTTTTAAGTTTAAGGCAAAATTTCTAAATGCATGAGTAATTTACATTTTTTATTTATATTTATTCAAAACAATTTCTCTCATAAATATTTAATTACAAAGATATTGATTTATAATAAATGAAATGTAGTAATTATATTATCTTTATCAGTTTCACTTTAGAACTACATTTACACCAATAGCCACAATTTGTCGACCTCTATCATGAATCATAAAATTGTCCTTACATATATCAGCTATCGTCATTAGATTATGTTAGTTCAATCATTAATCATTATCATAAGTCATATATATCTAATCATTGAATGCTCAGAAAGTATCATAATCTCGAACTGCAACATAGTATTTAAAATATAACTTTCTACTATTTTTTTTTTTTTTTAAATCAACAAACTATAATTGCACTTTAATTTAAACTGATTGCAATTAAACCACATGAAACTTTTTATATTAATCTTATAATTTATTTTTTAAATTTATATTAATGAAAAAGATATACTTATTTTTTTCACACAAAGATAAACTTAATAACGAAATTGTCAAATTCTTGATGGTAATCCCTTATATGTAAATTATTTCTCTATGCCCCAAATAACTTATCCTTAGAACCTATTGTGTAAATCATTCCCTCTGTTCCTTTGTCTCTTATTTAAGAAACACTGAAAAGACTTACATTAATAACAACATTGTAAAAGTTTAAGTGAGAATTCCTTCAGATGTTGAAGTCAAAGGATTAAATTTAATTAGAATATATCGGTGAGTGATCCTATTGTTCAAAAACAAATTGCATTTATAAACATTTGCTGCAACATCTTGTAGAGAGCTAACTTCCTTTCAAAGAATCTTTATAAGAATCTCTTCTTTTTATAATTCTGTTTAAGAATCTTTATACAATCCTTTATGAGACTTAGATATAACTAAGCTATGAAATAAGTATAAAACTCAGTTTGACTTTTTATGTTTACAATATTTATTAATGAGTTTGAATTAGTTAATATTTTTAAGCAAATCAATGTTTGTGATTTGAAACTTCTTAATTTTATAGAGGTTAACCAAACAGCTTTTGTCAACACCCTTAAAATTTGACACTATCATAAAATTTAAATAGTACATTTTCTGTAATTCTTCCTTAATATATATTTACAGAATATTTTCAATAATTCTAGTAAACATGTACGAATCTGTACTACTAAACACTTACGCTACTTACGAAATCAGCATTTATCGCAAGAATACACTGACAAAGCACGATGCTATTACGAAAACATAGTCGTCATGTAAGTAGTATTAATATCTTCTAAAACTAAGATCGAATGTGGGCATAGGTTAATGCTCAACCATTCCTGTCTGTTTCCGAGTACACCTCAGGGATACATAATCTTTAGATATATATGAGTATCACGCATCCGTGGAGATGCAGAGAACTTTGTCTTCATTATTTTTGTCTTCTCCTAACTTTCCTTTTTATTGTCGAGACGACAAAATTCGTCACTTTCGCAACAGCCTGTTGCTATTATCTTCAGGCGTTTTGCGTATTTGTTTGTTCTTGTTTGCCTTACTGAAATTTCTTGTTCTGTAATTTATTTTATATAGCTGGATTAATACTTCTTGTTTTTAATGTTTTTAACAATCAGTATTCTGAACTATGTGATTAGAATGCCTAGATACAGCAAGCATGATATTGGCAAGCTGAATCGAATTAGTATTCAATGATTGAATGTAAATCTACGGAGAGAGAGGATCGAACAAACCACTTTATGCCAGAACACAAGTTACTCCTAGATGATTGTTCACGTACTTCAGATCAATGACTATCCTTGGTATATGAACAAGTTGATAAATTGGTAGAGATATGTGTGAAACTCTGAGTCATCTATTTGTTCAGATTTTACAAGGAACACCACAAGAATTTGGTTCTATGCACTCCCTGTTTAGAATGCTTGTCGACCCGTCCTCCAGGAAATGGAGATCTTGGGCATTAAGTTGTTTCTCTTCTGTGGGCAATACATTTCTTTGCTCTCCGCTTCTGGTAGATGGGCGGTAATTCTACGTTCCGTATGTATCAAACAGCTGGTAGTTATCAATTTTTCATGGAAGATACTTGCTATTGAAGTAATGGGTCACTTCTCGGGCATCTCACTAAAATTGGAGGTCGTCGAAGAGGATGATCCCGATCAGTACAGAGGTAGAAATCTTTCTCTTGTAAGACTCCACAGTGGATGGTGCTATCTCGGATTCCAACTTTCTTTCTATTTCGTATTTCACGATTTCTACCTTGTCTAAAATGCCGTGGCACAGTGAATTTATCATCATTCGACACTTTTCTAGATATTGCTTCTCACGACTACAGATCTTAAAATCAACTAAAGCATAATTGGCTATCCATATTTACCAGATTTTAGATTTCGTCGCTTGAAAATAATGAATTCATTGATATGTCACCATTTAAAATTAAAAAATCTTACAGATCATAAGTGGAGATTCTAAAATTGTTAAGAAATTTGTATCTGGTTATATCTTAGTTGAAACTTATTCATCTGTACAGAGAAATGTTTTTATAAATGCAAAGCAATTTTTGGATTTTTCAAACACACAAATCTTTGAATTATTATCATGACATAATTTTTTATCCATATTTGATAAATATCATAAAATCTAAAATGTACGAGTATTGACTAATCAGAATATTGTCCTACAAGACCATATACCTCAAACCTTTTTATATGTTTCATTTATACACCGTACGAAAGTTCTAAAACTTTTTGTTGTGGAAAATAAATCCAGATGTTAAACGTCTCCATAACATAAAACTCCCTAATATACAAGCTGTGTTCAGGTCTCATAGTGATAAATCTCTATAACGTCTGGATTTGTAATATGTTTTAGGTCGGGAAGTTTAATTATTTATTTTTATTTGTTATTTAAATAGCTTCTATGTGTATATATACCACGAAACTGCATGCAAGATATATTAAAAAAATTAAATGATACATATTTTTAAATATATATCATTTAAAATCATTTATATCATATACGATCAATTTATATTGTATACGATCGATTTATACCATACATTCGTATCTAACATTTATATATGCCATAAAAGCATATATCTATATGGAAATTAAACACTTCGGATATTTTAAATAATATAATAAATGCAATAACACATTTTACTGAACATTATTCGCAGAACATAAAAAAAGTTGACAAGAAGTGTATCATAAATAAGATTTGTGATATTTTGAAGAATTAACATAGCACAAAATGAAGGTGATGATATACAGCATCAACAAAAGGCATTTACTATAATGATGCTCGTGACCATATTTATGATGGAAATGATCGTTAAAGTAGAATCATAACGATACTTTAGGCTAAGAAAAAATAGCTACTTTTTATTTAAATGTTAACTCAAGTGAAGGAGATTAACAAACTTGCCACTGTAACCACCGAATTGAAAAGAAGATCATACTGCAGCCCGTATTTTATCATCATAAGTATACATTAGCATTCAAGCCGAAAGATTTATGATGTAATACAATGGTTTTGTGAATATAGGAGATACATTCAAAATTTGATACTAAAATAAATCAAAATAGTTTGACATAAATATGCTATCAACATATCAATCCCATAAAAAACCTGCATTTTTAAAATAAGTCAGTTAGTTTCTTTAGAATTTGAAATAAGTAAGAATTTCAAATGATAAATTCCATTTCAATATAATATTATTGATTATTGCAGAAGAGGCAAAAAAAATTTCTTTAGCCAACAATAGCTATGCTATAGTAAATAAAGAAAAGAATTTGCTAAAAAAAGTCTAAAATTTAAATTATGTATGACTTTCATAATAAAATTATTATGAAAATATTTTTGTTTGGAAAAAAATGTATGATACCCACTATCCAACAAGTCATCTTGGCCTTTTTATACACTGCATATTATACCAACATTACATTATATATGCCAACGGCCATACCATGCTGAATATACCGGTTCTCGTTAGATCACCGAAGTCAAGCATCATTGGGCGCGGTCAGTACTTGGGTGGGTGACCACCTGGGGGAACACCGCGTGCCGTTGGCATTCACAAATTTGGGACCTGAATGGCCGAGTGTCTAGCGCTCTGGCGCTCGGTGCCACAGGTTTCGGGTTCAAATCCCGACGGTGCCATGGATGTTTGTAGTGGTTCGGAATCCACTTTAAGCCGTAGGTCCCGGTCTCCTATGACTGTAAGAGCGTCAAGGAGCAAAAGTCGGGCTTCTACCTACGGGTGCTCCATCACAACAGAAGCTGCTTCCTTCCCCTTCAATCATGAGTACGTATGGTCTCGTGGGCTTGGCTAGCCAAGTGGGATAAGAAACAACAACAACAACATATTATACTGTTTCAATGAATTAATAATGCAAAAAATAATTTGTGCATGCAGTAAGAAACGCATGAATGCAAAGATATGTTGTTTCTAATAATATATGGATATAAACTATTCTTAAACAATATGTAAAAAATAGAAGTAATCTATGTATATATATATATTTTTCTAATGCTTCTACGTGCGATTCTGTTAAGTAATTGTTCTACTAATTAATCACCATCATTCATCCTACATACTGCAAGAGCGCCCCTTGTGGCGTTCAGGAGAAATAGTCAGTAGGCCTTTAAGAGTCTCACCCGACCAAAAGTATAGAGCAACCTGCGCTACAGCTGAGAAACGTTTTTTTCTCTCTCATCCCGAGAGGAAATGTATTCAGCTCAACCCTGCGTATTAGTTGGCCTGAAGACTCTCACCCGGAGAGGAAGTACCTTTCGTGCATCCTGCGCGTACCTGAGCATCGGATTTTCGGCTTAGAAGTGGAATCTTTCCACGAATTTATAACTATATATCTTTAAATGTGTTAAACATTGTTTGTCGTTAATTGCATGTGTGTGGCTGCCTAACCTGCATACTACACCCGTAATATACTGACCCTAAAGGCTACTTTTATAGTTTACCATTTCAGAATTCTCGAAGTTCCATGTCCAGTAATTTTACATAAAATGAGTTCCAATTCAATTTTTACGCACATAAACTAATTTATTTCGATATAATCTCATATTTTTAAACAATTTCGACATCGAAAATAATCATTTAGAAATGAGCATACATTATTATAGCATATCTTTCGCTTATCCATCAACTCACTTTAGGTTACACTACAGAACAATTAATATCACACTTTAGTTAAAGCATCGATTGATGCATGATGTTTGGTGTAGGCCCAACAGATCCATTCCGGTGCTTTGAATGGTGTATAACATAATCTATTTCAAACATCTCATTGTTGTCAAATAGGTTTGCACCGGAGAGATAGTAGTTAAGGCTCAGTAAAATCATGATAAACATTGATAATTTCGAAATGGTATGTACATTTGCACGTTTCGGTAGCTACAGTCAGTTTGCAATCAGTTCGGCAAACTGAAATGAATAACATTAAAGGTGAATATAATAATATAATAATAATTTCAATGAATATTATATAATTAACCATAAAATAGTTTCTCTCAATCTGATGTTTTGCTGTAAAATTATATTTAACATTAAAATTTTCAGAATGCTATTAATGGTTTCTGTTAAAATCTTGCGCTGAATTTTATATATATTGCATGGTATTTTAATGTTTGCTTTATAAACTTTTGTAATAAATTAATTTAATTAATTTGAACAACGCATCGGAATTAATTTAGTGAGAGATTTATTCTCCCGTCATTTAATGCTTTTGGTTATGATTTCGTTTAACATCAAATTAAGTTATAATTATTTTGATTTGTAGGAAATAAAATGTTAACTTTTAAGGGAATTGTTTTTTTAATTTTCATTTTAAAATCTGCTATTTATGTTTATGATTCAGGGCCTGAATGGGCGAGTGGCTAGCGCTCTGGCGCTCGGTACCACAGGTTTCGCGTTCGGTTCCCGGCGGTGCCATGGTTGTTTGTAGTGGTTCGGAATCCACTTTAAAAAAGTAGGTCCCGGTCTAATAGGATCGTAGAGCGTTGCGGAGGCATTGTTACTCCGCGTCCGTGGCTTATCTTCAAGTTACATGTGCCCCCTGGGTAATGCAAAGTGAGTACGTCTGTGCAGCACTTGCCTTAAGGCATCCAAAGACCAAGCTGTCTGTGTTTGCCAGCTGCATTAGAAAGAAAAAAAAATGTTTATGATTCATATTCGTAAATTTGTTAATGTTATCTTATTGGCTTTAAAATACAGATAATACATAAAATGCAATATAACATTTGTAATAGGAGAATATCAAACCTATTTTTTTTTTATCTGAAAAGCATTTATCTAACTTTTTCTTTAGAAATAATAATGCTGAAATTCATTGGAAACATCATTTTTTAACTATTGTTCAAAATTCAAAATTAAATCACTGCAATAAAATATAGTAATAAACATAAAATTAAATCTTAATCGTATATTTTGTAAAACAATTTTTGAGATAGATTGTTCTCTATTTAACTATAACGCATTTCTCTTTTCTTTTCTATTATTTTCTTTAATGAATATTTAAATTGGATTGAAATATATAATTTTAAAAAAATCAATCAACGCAAAAAATATGAAATCATGTGTTATAGCCTCAACATTTTCTTATACACAAAATATTTTTAAAAATAAAAGAAAATATTCCTTTTCTATCGTCAAAACTAAATTATAATTGAAACTTTGATAATTATCTAATTCAACGTGTATTTTTTTGTTAAAATCGGTGGACTTTATGTACCACTTAAATATACATATTGAGGGGATGATTTTTAGGGATAACTATAGGAAAAACTCAATAGGATGAATGACTATAAGTGAGATACGTTTTACACGTAATTTCGCAATTTCAGTCAAATCTCCTCTTTTCTGAAAGCAATGACTACAACGCACGCCATCAGTAATCAAACCTTGGTCTTTATCCCCGCAATATGCGCACTTTGCTACTAGTTGGGCATTCAGGGCTTATGTACTAAAGTGTTCACATTTGTATGCCATTGATGATCAATGAAGGCCTGGTAGTCAAAGTGATTATAATTCTCAGGCGCTCGGTGCCACAGGTTTGGGGTTTGAGTCCCGGAGGTTCCATGGATATATGTAGTAGTCCGGAATCCACTTTAAAACGTAGGTCCCGGTCTAATATGGTTATAGAGCGGTGGGCGTAGGTTTGGCAATATCTCCTATCTCGAGATCTGTCAGTAGGCAGACCATGCCTTGGCCCACCATGGGGCTGTTGTGCCTATGAAGAAGAAGATGGTCAATGAAGGGAAGACATTGGGTAGCAGAAGGTCTTTTAGGGGTTACTGCGGCATTTGCATGTCGTACTGGAGAAAACTAGACAGGTCTACCATCGAATCGGGACACTTATATTGTTGTTGCAATTAAAATCAATTTCCTTTGTTTCTGAGTAAATATCTACGTTTATATATAATTTTCATAAGTAAGAAAAATGAAATTAAGGTTCATTCTACCTCACTTTACATTATTTAAAAGAGTATCGCGCCATTTTTACTCTTTGAAGCTTCTGCAAGAACATGCACGAAAGAAGGAATCTTGTTGTTAAACTTAATTGATTGATTAAATTTCACGTCTTGAATTTTCACCGTTAAAGATCAAAGGTTTCCAACTCCAGCTGTGCGCACAAGCTCTACAATTCAGATGCTAATGAATACACATAAATGTTCCAATGATATTCGCGCTAATCACTAATATGTCAACGACGTTTTAATTTCATTCCGATAAAAGCTGCTAGGAGAGAAAGATGAAATGAAATATCATAAGAAACAACAAAGACGCGATAATCCCCTATAGCCAAGCAGCGAAACAAAAGGAAATCCTCAGCACAGACCCTGTTTCGTGAATAATGATCAAAGCGGGAGAGATAAAAGGATAAGGTGGATAATGCGGAGATAATTTACGAATGTAAATTTGAGAAGTGCTTCGAGATGAATTTCGAAATCTCAAAGCTGTTTTCTGCTGCAAGTACTCCTCTCACCATCCCTCGCAGCGGAGTTTTATTGGGTTATTTATAAGTAAAAGCGTTGATGTACGCTGCTTGCTGAACTCTTTATTTTATGTACCGAATTGGAATTCGGTAGTAATTATGTCGTATTGAAGATGAATACAAACTATTTTATTATTGATGTAAGACATTAAGTTGAGATTTCAGCATGGTATGAAAGGTTTTTAAAAAGGTCTTATAAGGATTTGAATATTAAAAGGCGCGTGAAATGTAATGCAGTTGTTTTTAACAATTCTCACCTGAAAGTTTAAGATTATTTTATCTCATTTTTAATGTTGATTTTAAGAGTACGCAGCTATTGTTAAAATGAAGGTTTATTGAAAGAATAGGTAAGAAAATCAATGACTAAAATGCATTATATAGCTGAATAAGCAAAGGGGAAAAGTATGAATTTGGGAAAGACCAAATTAAAAATATATAAAAAAAAATTAATTTAATTTTGTATTCTTGTAAACAACATTCAATCTTTAGCATCACCAACAACAATGTGTAAATATGTTGGATGTATTTTATTTTTTTTATATTGTATTTTTAGTCTAATTTCATTATATATTTATATGGTGTTGTTCTAACTAATACTCAGTGTCCGGCAGCGCAGGACGGGAACCCCAAGAGTTTTCTACTCATAGATGAGGGAAAGGGGTAAAGGGAGCAGTAGTAGGTAGAAGTCTGACTTGGCTCCGAATCACAGAAGATGGAGGGCAGTGCTTTCTGTTAGGAGTTTAGAAGAATTAACCAGCATTTGAGTATTGGAGAAAACCTGAAAACTTCCACCAGGTAGTCCGATTCACGAGGCAAGATGCTGAACATCACAAACGCCATAGAGGTTCCCGTTTTTGAAACAGTTTCTACAACAATGCCGCTAGAGAATTGAACTTCAGCCCTAATGCTCACCAGCGGCGCACGTTAACACTGAGAAATGAATCGGGCATTTCTATACTAGCCGACACATTTCAATTAATATTATCTTTAATTACTTAAAATGATTTTAATATTTATTTGACATGGTTTTTGTATAACAATGAAAAATATATATTTCATTATATATGAAAAACAATTATAACACAATTGTTTTTCATGCGTAAGCAATTATAATACTGAAAATATTTGATGCATCATATTATATCATATATTATTCATGATACACTTTTCTTTCTAAATGTCATTTGTACTGCATTTCTGAAAAATCCGAACCTTAGAAAAATTTAAATTACTTTATATTTTATTTCACTAACATATCTAAAATATCTTTCAATGATTAATAATAAATCAAGCAAACAGAACTTATGATATTTATGTATGGAAATCTGTGAAGGTAAAATACATATCTTCTGTACAAAGTGAATTCAATTATTAACAGTACAATATTCTCAACGTATTACATAATGATTAAGAAATTTTTGATAACAAATTGAATAATAAATATGAGGTAATAACATAGAGATTTGAAAATAACATAAAGATCTAAAAATATCTAGTAAATATCTGAAATTGATAAATATTTTCGTCATATTCTGAAAATGTTATTAAGAAAGAAAATTATTATAGAATATAATATTATAATTATATAGAATAGAATATCATAATTATATTATAATTATTATAGAAAATGTTTATTTACTTAAGTTTCTACTTAAACATATTTTCCTAGAGTGCATTAATTTACTAATTAGTCACTTATAATTTTAATGATGTTCTAAAGTTATACACTTTATGATTTATTTGGGCGTATATGAGGGAATATTTCTATAATTAGATATTTCTATATGCAAATACAACTGATGTCTTATATAATAGAAATCTTATTTGGTAGAATATTCGAAATATATAGTTTTATTATTATATTTTTTCCTACGCCTACGCAATTTGTTTAAAATTAGAGTAGGATATTGTAAATTTAGAAATAACTAAAGAAAAAAATCAGTTAAAAGGTGTGATTTCAGTTTAACATTAATCAATTTAACAGTTTTAAAAAATAATTCTTAAAAGACGAAAAAAAAATATTTTGTGAACAGTAATTTTGATTGAAAATATAAAATAAGCTGATTTTTATGTTTTTTTTTTTTTGTTTTCCTGATTGTAAAAACTAAATCAAATTTTCCTATAACTCAGTGACTTTGTAATATAAAATTACCTTTCTTCCTAAATGTCGTTTTTGCTGCATTTTGAGAATCCGAATCTTAGAATAATTGAAACTACTTTAGTGTTTATATCACTAATATAAACAAAATAGCTATCCTCCCACATATATATAAGTGGGCTACAAAATAATAAAAGTAATTGGCTACAAAATGAAAACAACTGGTTCATTTAATGCAGGAAATCTCATAAAAAGAGGGTCCAATACCTCGCTGGACCATCGCCAGCTTGAATTAGGATGCAATAAGGTTGGGTGTTAAAGATTACAGGTTTCTTAAAATATACTATGTCATCTCACTTTGCAATCAGGTCTAGTTCGACCGAACTTCTACGCAATCCAGCTACCTGTTAGCCAATTGACTAGAGCTGTGGTATCACAGGCTTTAAGTTCGAATCCTGGCTGTGGCATGAATGTTTGCTAATGGCTCGGAATCCACGTTAAAATGTAGGTTCTGTTCTAATTTTAGGGGGAACTATCCTGGTTTTATACACATTTGGTGTCTGCAATGCGGGACGGACATTCCATGATTCCATTACTCATTGATCGAGGGTAAGAGGGGCACCTTCTGTTGTGATGGAGCATCCGTATTTAGAAGTCTGACTTGGCTCCGTGTCGATGAAGCAGGAAGGTAGTGCCTTCCGGGAGGTCTTTTAGGGGGAACTACCCCAGATTTACTTATCGTATGGAATAAAACCAAAAAACTCCCACCAGATAGTCCGATTTACGAGGCTGAACATCTCAAACGCAATTGGGGGTTTTCGGTTTTTAAACAGTGTCTACAACAAAACCGCCCGCTGATTGAACCTCAGCCCTAATGTTTATCAGCGGCGCACGTTGTCTCTCAGCAACGAGTCAAGCACAAAATATATTATACATTTATATACAATAGTAAAACTCATTCTTGATGTCATTTGCTCTCTTAATTCTCTGACTTTTTTTTAAGTTCAATGCGTTGATTATGGTACAGCATAACATTTTTTTTTTTTCATAAAAATTAATACAAAAAAAAATTGAATGTTAGCTGATCATAAAAAAATCTGATAATTAAAAAAAAGAAAGGAGGTGTAAAAAAAGATTGAGTAACGAAAATGATATTTAATTATATTTTTAAGGGGATTTGCAGGCCATCCCCCTTTTTTCTCGTACCATTTCTATTTTTTTAATGCATTCTTTCTAATCCTAGAATTTCTAGCTTTCATTTCGGTTTCAGGGATTTTTTTTCTTAAGGGGTGAAACTGAATTTTTTGGAGGTTCATTTTTGTAACAGTTAGATGGTTCGTTGTTTTTTTTTTTTTTTATGAGGCCTTCAAGTGTTTAATTCATCACCATGTTTAGTTTTAAAAGGGTCGTCTTCCCGTTTACTTTCCTAATTAAATTAGAATTCTAACGCTTCAAAAAATACGAATTCGAACGATGTAACCATGCACAGCTGAAAAATAAATATTTGAATTTCGATGCACTTAAGAATACTAAAGATAATCTTTAATAATATACTTAGAAAATTTCATTTTATAGAAGTTTTTAAATTAAAAAAATGTTTCTATCAGAAATGAAAATATCTTTATATCTATTTATAAACAAATTATTTTTAATCCAGAAGTTGTTTTTTTTTTAATAATTTAAGTATGGTATGAGTAATAATCAGTAATTTAAATAGGCCTTTTTTTCTTACATTTTTTTATCTTATGTGTATCCTGCAATCATTAAAAAGTACACCCAAATTAATTAGTTTTCGTTAAAAAAAAATGCAAATTTGATAACGATTTTACGGTGAACGAAATTTGCAAATATTAAAAAAAAATACTATATTTAATTTTATCATTCGGATTTAATTACCTTTTTTAGATTTTTTTTTTATCAAATCATTAAGTAAGAGAGTATTTTTGGTTTCCGCAATGCTTTTAAATGGAAATATGAATCTATAAATCCATTTTTACAATGGGTTTATGTACTCTGTTTATATTTCTGACATCCCATCGTGGCTCTTCATCCCATCGTGGACCAAGGCCATCTAATTACTAGCAGATTTCGAGACAGAAGATGGTTTCTTTTTACAGGATAGGGTTGTCAGCAATACGTCCAACTCTCTACAGTCGTTTTCGACCGTGACCTAAGGTTTAAAGCGGATTCTGAACCAATACAAACAATTCCGGCATTACCAGTACTCGAACCTAAAACCTGTCGCGCCGAGGACTAAATATTGACTGACATAAATCATTGGCAGCCTGATGACCGATTGGCAAGAACTGTGGCTTTTAGTACTACAGGTTTCAAGTAATAATTCTGGCGGTGGCATGGATCTTTGTGAGTGGTTCGGAATCCACGTTAAACTGTAGGTCCCAGTCTAATATGAATGTTGGGCTTTGGGTTGACTGCAATACCCCGCAAAACAATGGCTTCTCCTGTCTCGAAATGTGTCGGCATTAGCCCACCATGGGGCTGTTGCGCCTCTGATGATGATTAAAGTTTCAAACCACTGAAATATACCTATAACACTTTATTGCGAAACAGTTAATTTTTAAGATGTTATAGAATATATTATACAATTATATACAATAGGAAAACTTTGAAAAGTATGTTAGAAACAACTTAATTTTTTTTAATTTCTAACAAAAAAAATTTCTTTTATTTCTTTAATTTTTACGCCATTCTGATGTCATTTACTCTCTTAATTCCCTGACTTTCTTTTAAGTTGATTGCGTTGCTTATGGTATAGCATAAAAAAAATTTCTTCATAAAAATTAATACAAAAAAATTCAATGTTAGCTGATCATAAAAAAATCTGATAATTAAACGAAAAAAAAAACAAAGGAGGTGTAAAAAAAGATTGAGTAACGAAAATGATATTTAATTATATTTTTAAGGGGATTTGCAAACCATCCCCTTTTTTTTTTTTTTTTTTTTTTCATACTATTTCTATTTTTTTCATACATTCTTTTTCTAATCCTAGAATTTCTAGCTTTCGTTATTTCGGTTTGAATGATTTTTTTCTTAAGGGGTGAATCTGAATTTTTGGAGGTTCATTTTTGTAACAGTTAGATGGTTCGTTGTGTTTTTATGAGGCCTTCAAGTGTTTAATTAATCACTATGTTTAGTTATAAAAGAGTCATCTTCGCCTTTCACTTTCCTAATTAAATTAGAATTCTAACGCTTCGAAAAATACGAATTCGAACATGCATAGTTGAAAAATAAATGTTTGAATTTCGATGCACTTATGAATATTGAAGAAAATACTTAATAATATCCATAAAAAATAAATTTTATAGTTTTTAAATTTAAAAAAATCTCTATCAGAACGTTGTTTTACAATTTATAAATAAATTATTTGTATTTCAAATGTTTTTTTTCACTAGTTCAAGTATGGTATGATTATCTCATCATGTATAACTAGAACCAATGTGCACACCCAAACTAATTAGCTTAAGTTAAAAAAAATGCAAATTTGATAACGATTTTACGGTGAACAAAATTTGCAAATATTTAATAAAATATATTATGCTTAATTTTATCGAGACTTTAGTTTGATGGTTTCTTTATTTATTTTTACAAGATAGGGTTGTTTCAGCCAAATATCTACAATGGGCACAAGTCTTACTGCAGACGTTTTAGACCGTGATCTACGGTTTAAAGCGGATTCTGAACCAATACAAACATTTCCGACATTGCCAGTACTCGAACTTAAAACCTGTCGCGCCGAGGTTTAAAAATATTGACTAACATAACACATTGGCCGCCTGATGGCTGACTGGTTAGCACTTTGGCCTTTAGTACTACAGGTTTCAGGTACGAATCCTGCCGGTGGCATGGATGTTTGTTATTCGTTCCACATCCATGTTAAGCTGTAGGGCACGGTCTAATTTTAGGAGGGAACTATCCTGTCATTTAAGGGCCAACTACCCCGGATTTACTTGTCGTATGGGAGAAAATCAGAAAAACTCCCACCAGATAGTGCAATTTACGAGGCAAGATGCTGAACATCACAAACGCCATCAGTCTCCTCGTTTTTTGAAACAGCGTCTATAATAAAGCCGCCAGAGGACTAAACCTCGGTACTAATGCTCACCAGCAGCGCACGTTGCCACTGAGCAACTTATCGAGCACAAAATATATTATACAATTATATACAATAGTAAAAGTTTGAAAAGTACGTTAACAAATCTCTTTTTTTTATGTTCTAACAAAAAATTTCTTTCTTTTTTTTAATTTTCACGCCATTCTGATGTCATTTGCTCTCTTAATTCCCTTATTTTCTTTTAAGTTGAATGCTTTGATTATGGTATAGCACAAAAAAAAATTTTTTTCATAAAAATTAATACAAAAAAATTGAATGTTAGATGATCATAAAAAAAATCTGATAATTAAACCAAAAAAAGAAAGGAGGTGTAAAAAAAGATTGAGTAACGAAAATGATATTTAATTATATTTTTAAGGGGATTTGCAAACCATCCCCTTTTTTTTCGTACCATTTCTATTTTTTTTTAATGCATTCTTTCTAATCCTAGAAATTTCTAGATTCCATTTCGGCTTCAATGATTTTTTTTCTTAAGGGGTGAAACTGAATTTTTTGGAGCTTCATTTTTGTAACAGTTAGATGGTTGGTTGTTTTTATGAGGCCTTCAAGTGTTTAATTAATCACTGTGTTTAGTTATAAAGGTTAGCTTCCCTTTCACTTTCCTAATTAAATTAGAATTCTAACGCTTAAAAAAATACGATTTCGAACGATGTAACCATGCATAGCTGGAAAATAAATGTTTGAATTTCGATGCACTTATGAATACTGAAGATAATCATTAATAATATCCATAAAAAATTAATTTATAAAAATTTTATATTTTTAATATTAAAAAAAATATCTCTATTAGAACGTAATTTTATAATTTAGAAACAAATTACTTGCATTTCAGAAATTTTTTTTTAATAATTTAAGTATGGTATGATTAGATGGGCCTTTTTTAAAATATTTTTTCATGTCATGTGTAATTAACAATTATTAACAAATTGCTAGTTACACATGTGCACAAATTAATTAGCTTTAGTTTTAAAAAAAACTGCAAATTTGGTAACGATTTTACGGTGAACGAAATTTGTAAATATCTAAAAAAAATATTAAACCTAATTTAATCTTGTGGATTTAATTGGCTTTTTAGCTCGTTCGGGAAATAATTTGCTTACTAACTTTTTTTAATTATATTTTTATCAAAATAATTGAGTAGGCAAAAGAATAATCTCAATTTTCGCACTGTCTTTAAATGGAAATATAAATTTCTACATATCTTTTTACAATTGGTATATGTGCTCTTCTTATATTTTGACTTACAAAACTAACTAACTCTCTGCCGCTACACCCCATGATGGCCAAGGCGGCCTACTTACTAGAAGATTTCTAGACAAGAGATAGTTTATTTTTACAGGATAGGGTTGTCAGCCCTACGCAAAACTCTCTACAATTATTTTAGACCGGGACCTACGGTTTAATGTGGATTCTAATCAATACAAACACTCCCGGCATCGCCAGGACGCGAACCTAAAACCGTCGCACAATGGATTAAATATAGACTTACTTAACGCATTGTCAGCCTGATGACCAATTTGGCTAGCTCTTTGGTCTTTGGTACTACAGACTTCAGGTACGAATCTTTGCAGTGTCATAGATGTTTGTGAGTGGTTCGGAATGTACGTTAAACTGTAGGTCCCAGTCTAATATGAGTGTTGGGCGTTGCGTTGACAAGAATACCCCCTAAAAAGAATAGCATCTCCTGTCTCGAAATTTGTCAGTCTGCAGACGGCATTAGCCCACCATGTGGCTGTTGCGCCACTGATGATTAAAGTTTCAAGCCACTAAAATATATCTATAATATTTTATTGAGACACAATTAATTTTTAAGATGTTATAGAATACATTATAGAATTATATACAATAGGAAAACTTTGAAAAGTATGTTAGAAAACCCTTTATTTTTTTATGTTCTAACAAAAAATTTCTTTTTTTTTTTAAATTTTCACGCCCTTCTGATGTCATTTGCTCTCTTAATTCCCTGATTTTCTCTTAAGTTGAATGCATTGATTATCGTATAGCATCAAAAATAATTTTTTTTCATAAAAATTAATACAAAAAAAAATTCAATGTTAGCTGATCATAAAAAAATCTGATAATTAAAGCAAAAAAAGAAAGGAGGTGTAAACAAAGATTGAGTAACGAAAATGATATTTAATTATATTTTTAAGGGGATTTGCAAACCAGCCCCTTTTTTTTCATACTATTTCTATTTTTTTTTTAATGCATTCTTTCTAATCCTAGGAATTCTAGCTTTCAATTTGGCTTCAATGACTTTTTTTCCTTAAGGGGTGAAACTGAATTTTTTGGAGGTTCATTTTTGTAACAGTCAGATGGGTCGTTGTTTTTTTTTTTATGAGGCCTTCAAGTGTTTAATTAATCACTATGTTTAGTTATAAAAGGTTAGCTTCCCTTTCACTTTCCTAATTAAATTAGAATTCTAACGCTTAAAAAAATACGATTTCGAACTATGTAACTATGCATAGCTGAAAAATAAATGTTTGAATTTCGATGCACTTATGAATACTGAAGATAATCACTAATAATATCCATAAAAAAATTAACTTTATATTTTTTAAATTAAAAAAAAATATCTCCATCGGAACGTTATTTTACAATTTATAAAGAAATTATTTGTATTTCAGAAGATTTTTTTTTTATAATTTAAACATAGTATGATTAAGTAGTCCTTTTTTTTCTTCCAATATTTTTTATCTCATATATAACCAGCAATCATTAACAAAAATATCCAAATTAATTAATTTTAGTTAAAAAAACTGCAAATTTGATACCGATTTTAAGGAGAATGAAATTTCCAAATGCTTAGAAAAAATACATTACACTAAATTTTATCTTTCGAATTAAATTACCTTTTTAGTTTGTTCGGGAAATAATTTCCTTAATAACTTTATTTATTTATTTTTATCAAATTTTTTGGTGCGCAAGAGAGTATTTTCGTTTACGCATTGCTTTTAAATGGAAATATAAATCTCTAAATCTCTTCTTACAATGGGTTTATGTACGCTTTATATTATTGTCTTACGTAACTAACTTCCTGGCTCTACATCTCATCGTGGACCACGGCCCGTCTAATTACTAGCAGATTTCAAGACAGGAGATGGTTTCTTTTTGCAGGATAGAGTTGTCAGCCCTACGTTTAACTCTTTACAGTCATTTTAGACCGTAACCTACGGTTAAAAGCGGATTCTGAACCAATACAAACATTTTCGGCATTGCCAATACTCGAACCTAAAACCTATCGCACCGAAGATTAAATATTGACTTACATAACACATTGATGACGCCTGATGACTAATTGGCTAGCACTCTGGCCTTTAATACTATAGGCTTCAGGTACGAATCCTGGCGGTAGCAGGAATGTTTGTTATTGGTTCGGCATCCATGTTAAGCTGTAGGGACCGGTCTAATTTTAGGAGGAACTGTCCTGACATTTAAGGGTGAACTCCCCCGGATTTGTTTATCGTATGGGAGAAAATCCGGAAAAATCTCACCAGATAGTGCGATTCACGAGGAAAGATCTTGAACATCCCAAACGCCATCGAGTCTCCTCTTTTTTTTAAAACAGTGTCTACAATAAGGCCGCCAGCTGATTAAACCTCATTCCTAATGCGCACCAGCAGCACACGTTGCCACTGAGCAACAAATTGAGCACAAAATTTGTTATACTTTTATATACAATAGTAAAACTTTGAAAAGTATGTTACAAATCCCATATTTATTTATTTTTTAAGTTCTAACAAAAAAATTTTTTTTATATTTTTTACTCCATTCTGTCATTTGCTCTCTTAATTCCCCAAATTTCTTTTAAGTTGAATGCATTGATTATGGTATAGCGAAAAAAAAAATGTTTTTTCACAAAAATTAATAAAAAAAAATTGAATATTAGATGATCATAAAAAATCTGATAATTAAACCAAAAAAAGAAAAGAGGTATAAAAAAAAAGGGATTGAGTAACGAAAATGATATTTAATTATATTTTTAAGGGGATTTGCAAACCAGCCCCTTTTTTTTTCGTACCATTTCTATTTTTTTTATGCATTCTTTCTAATCCTTGAAATTCTAGCTTTCATTTCGCCTGCAATGATTTTTTTTTCTTAAGGGGTGAAACTGAATTTTTTGGAGCTTCATTTTTGTAACAGTTAGATGGTTCGTTGTTTTTCTATGAGGCCTTCAAGTGTTTAATTAATCACTATGTTTAGTTATAAAAGGTTAGCTTCCCTTTCACTTTACTAATTAAATTAGAATTCTAACGCTTAAAAAAATACGATTTCGGACGATGTAACCATGCATAGCTGAAAAATAAATGTTTGAATTTCGATGGACTTTTGAATACTGAAGATAATCACTACTAATATCCATAAAAAAATTAACTATATATTTTTTAAATTAAAAAAAATATCTCTGTCAGAACGTTATTTTATAATTTATAAAGAAATTATTTGTATTTTAGAGGGTTTTCTTTAATAATTTAAACATGGTTTAATTAGGTATGCCTTTTTTTCTAATATTTTTTCATACGTTTAACCAGCAATCATTAAAAAATGCATCTGAATTAATTAGTTTCAATTAAGGAAAAAACTGAAAATTTGATAACGATTTTACGGTGGACGAAATGTGCAAATAATTTTTTTTTAAATTATTATTAATTTTATCTTTCGGATTTAATTACCTTTATACACTCATGTCCATAAATTAAGGATAATGCAGTTCAGGCAAAGAAAGAGACAGAAGCAAAACAAATTTGACTTACTTGTAAAGTCTATTTATTAAACAAAAGGTAAAGAGCAAAACAGATGCTATATGTTTGACATAATTAATAAAAATTGCGATTTTTACTCCCTGGAGCAAATTTCAAAAAAGAATCTATTTACAAAAAACAGTATTACATGGTTAGTATGATGGTTAATATGGAGTATGTCTCCCGGACGATGCAATACAGGCCTTACAACGCCTAGGCATGCTGAGTATCAAATTATCAATCTGATCTTGGGGAATATTACACCACTCATCTAGCAATGCCCTCCGATGTTCCGGTTGACAGGTGGGAGGGGGTTGACGGGCTGCAATTCGTCGGTCAAGCATATCCCACACATGCTCTATTGGATTCAAGTCCGGTGAGTATGCTGGCCAAACCATACGATTGATATCCTCCAATTGAAGGCATTCGTCTTCAATGTTTGCACGGTGAGGATGGGCGTTTTCATCCATAAACAGAAATTCAGCACCCATGGCGCCCCGAAATAAACGTACATGTTGTTCCAGAATGACATCCCGATAGGTGTGGCCTGTCATTGTTACACTCTGAACATGCAGGTCAGTTCTGGAACCAAGAATAATTCCTCCCCAAACAAGCCATCCTGCACCACCATAACGGTGTCGTTCAATGGTGTTCTCTTGGTGGTAACGGGTACCTGGCACTTTCCATATGAAAGTCCGGCGTGAATCAGACTGTAAACTAAACTTGGACTCGTCGGAAAACATCACACATGACCACTGTTGCGGTGTCCACAATGCGTGCTCTCTACTCCAGGTTAATCGCAGGCGACAGTGAGTTGCGGTAAGTGGAACACATCTGACAGGCCTACGAGCATATAGACCAGTGTGCCCTAAGCGTCTGTACACGGTCTGCCTTGAAACTGTCGTACCGGTAGCTGAAGAGAGTTGACGAGACAGGTCTGATGCTGTGCTCCATCTGTTTCTTTTGGCAGTAACTGCTAAATACCGGTCCTCATTCGGCGTTGTAACTCGGGGGCGACCTGTGCTGTAACATCTACGCACATTACCATCATTTTGGAATCGTTTTCAAAGCCTGGAGATGACACTCTGGGTAATTCCAAGTTCCTCGGATACTTCCAGCTGGGTACGTCCACATTCCAGTCGTCCGATAATTCTACCACATAAAAAATCGTCCAAATGCTTACTTTGTGCCATAACTATGTGGTTATTGCACTGAAAGGCTTTTAAAGCGCTTGTGAACAATTTTACTTCTCTGCCACCATTCCTTATATACCCCTCTCTTGCACTCTCGCCATTATGACGTACTATCCGCGCCATCTGGTGGTTTCCTGTAATTTGCATATTCTTCTTCAAGATGTGTGTGATAATTCTACAGGTGAAATTTTTATTTTAGATTTCAATTTCTGTGTGATTCTGAATTATCCTTAATTTATGGACATGAGTGTAGCTTGTTCGGGACACGATTTGTTTACTATCTTAAACGGTATATTAAATATTAGCAAATTTTATATTAAATATTTGTTAAAGATTTGTTAACCAATATTTTTAATACTGTAAGATTTAACACAAATTTTAAATTTCTTAATTACAGTCGTGCTATTTTGATGAAAATTTAAAAAACTAAATATAAATTAATTAAAATTAAATCCAAATGTTTTTTTTTGTTTTTCTTAAATTTGTTTTTAATAATTTATTACAAAATTATTTAATAGTTATACATTTTATAATTCATTAAAACATCACAGAAAATGCGTAACAATTGAAATAAAAAGTTTTAAAAGCAATTTTAGCTTAAAATGTTGAAGATTTTAAGCATGTATTGTTATTTTAATATATCAAGTGATTAATAAAAGAAAACATTTTTATCATGCTTATAATTAAATAACAAAGTAAGCAATTTAGCAAAAACTCATAAAATTGTATAATTTGATTGAATATTATACAGGACTATTTTCATGTTGTTCAAATTTATATTATCTTTCCATAAATGTCTGTAAATAAAATTTCCAAAAATTAGTTAAAGTAAATTTAAATTTTTAAATTTATTTGTATTAATTTATTTAAAATTAATTCATTTTAAAGTAAATTTAGTTCTAGAATATTTAAATTAGCTCTAACCAAAGCATTTCATCAAATTGCATTATTAACGCAGCACAAACATTTAAATTCCCTGTAATTATCATTATCATATACAAGCACTTTCAGTACTGAGATATATGGAAGTTCATGTTGTTGAAATTTATATTATCTCTCTATGAATGTCTCTAAATAAAATTTCCAAAAAATTAGTTAAAGTAAATTTATATTTGCTAATTTATTTTTATTAATTTATATAAAATTAATTAATTTTAAAGTATATTTAGTTTTAGAATATTTAAATTAGCTCTAATCAAAGTTTTTCATGAAACCAACTGCATTATTAACGCAGGACATACTTTCATATTCCCTGAAATAAATTTGAATGCACCTTACTTAAATATCTGTTTTAGAAAAAAATATTACTTTTAAAACAATTTTCTATTCGGGTTTTTTAATTTTAAAATTCATTGTTTTATGAATTTTAAAATTTTTAGTTGTTAAATTTTTTTTTCATTATCCTTGGAAACTTTCTCGTAATATCGTGCGGGGAATTTGATGTACTTTTATTATTTATTTATTTGTTTATTAGAATATTTTTCTATCGTACACTACGAAAAACATCCAAAAATGAGTTTTGTACATTTTTTAATAATTAATTTTAGAAAAAAGTCTTATTTAATGTACATAATTATTAAATACATAATTATGTACATTAAATAAAACTTTAGAAAGAATAAGATCATAGAAATAATTGCAAAATAATTCAGGCATGTATAGTAATTTCTAAAAAAAATATTACTTACGATTTTAAATATAAAAAATAAAATATAATATATTATATACACTGAAGTGACAAAAGTCATGGGATATCAATATGCAAATTTTCAGATGGCAGTAGCATCGCGTAGAACAGGTATAAATGCGCAGTGCTTTTGCAGAGCTTTTATTTCTGTTCAAGTTATTCATGTGAAGAGGTTTTGACGTGATGATGACCGCACGACGGGAATTAACAGACTTTGAACGCGGAATGTTAGTTGGAGCTAGACGCATGGGTCATGCCATTTCGGAAATCGTTAGGGAATTCAACATTCCCAGATCCACTGTGTCAAGAGTGTGCCGAGTATGAAATTTCAGGCATAACATCCCACCATGGACAGCGCAGTGGTCGACCGCCTGCACTTAACGACCGAGACCGGCGACGTCTGCAAAGAGTCGTAAATTCTAACAGACAAGCAACACTGCGTCAAATAACCGCAGAAATCAATGTGGGACGTACAAGGGACTTGTCTGTTAGAACTGTGCGGAGAAATTTGGCTTTCTTGGGCTATTCCAGCAGAAGACCGACTCGAGTGCCTTTACTGACAGAACGACATCGCTTGCAGCGACTCTCGTGGGCACGTGAACATATCGGTTGGTCCCTAGATGAATGGAAAACCGTGGCCTGGTCCGATGAATAACGATTTCAGTTGGTAAGAGCTGATGGTAGGGTTCGTGTGTGGCGCAAACCCCCCGAAGCCATGGACCCAAACTGTCAGCAAGGCACTGTTCAAGCTGGTGGTGACTCCGTAATTGTGTGGGCTGTTTTTTCATGGCATGGACTTGGTCCTCTGGTGCGACTGGACCGAACATTGACTGGAAATGTTTATGTTCAGCTACTTGGAGATCACTTGCAGCCATTCATGGACTTCATGTACCCAAACAACGATGGGATTTTTATGGATGACAATGCGCCATGTCACCGGGCCACAACTGTTAGCGATTGGTTTGAAGAACATTCTGGACAATTCCAACGAATGATCTGGCCACCTAGATCGCCCGACATGAATCCCATCGAGCATTTATGGGACATCATCGAGAGGTCTGTTCGTGCCCAAAATCCTGCACCATCAACGCTTTCACAATTATGGACGTCTATCGAGACAGCATGGCTCAATATTCCTGCAGAAGACTTCCAACGACTTGTTGACTCCATGCCACGTCGAGTTGCTGCACTTCGCCGGGCGAAAGGAGGGCCGACACGATATTAAGAGGTATCCCATGACTTTTGTCACTTCAGTGTATATATATACTTAAATAATAAGCAAGTAATGTTAAATACAATTAATGAACAAATATGAACATAAATATGATGAACAAATATGATTAACAAACTACTTAAAGATAAAAAAAAAAAGACAATAATAAAGTAAATAATTTGAGCATTTTTTAGTCACTGTGTTTCCACCTATGTGATGTGTATAAAACAGCCAAACATCGATAATTTTAAAACGATTACGATAATGCTAACAGATGAATTGAACCCTTACCTTGGCCAAGGCGACGTACTCGAACTTGTCGAAGGCCAGTTCGTTCTCCTCCCCCGTGTGTCCGCTCTTCTGTCCCCTGAGGATGCGCGCCGTGGTCACCGTGGTCATGCCCATGCCGTCCCCGATGAACAGGATCAGGTTCTTGGCCACGTTGTAGTTCCGGTCGTCGTCCAGGTTCTTCAGCAGAGTGCTCTTGGCCTGCTGGTACCAGTACCAACGATCTGAGAAGGAATACAAAATGGGAAATATTTTAGATGTAATTTAGCATACGCAAATTAATCGAAAAATCCTACACAGAAAAGGTTTGGAGCAATAATTACTTGACAGCTGATCTAGCCCATTTCAAAATGTTGATAGATTATTTTATGTCAACTGTAATAAATTTTGCCATTTTATTATTAATTTCCAAATTCTATTTATAAAGAATCATGTTACTTTTCTGATATTATTAATTCAGAAATATTATCAATTTGCACATATTTTTAAAAAATACAATTTTAAATATTCCCCGCTAATGTCATTCTGACATTTTTAATTTCATATGTAGGCATAAGTTTTCTGACAATTATTTTGCCTTTCTTTACTGTTTTTCTATTTCCGCCATTTATTTGCAATGAAATGTTAAATTACATAAATAAACACAATACATTTTTGACAGTAAGTATATATATTTATTTGTTTTAGTAAAAACTATTGGCTTTAATAAGAAATATTAAGCTTTATAATAGGACTTTATTAAAGCATTTTAGGCTGCACTTTAGTATTTATTATCATTTCATAAAGAAATATAGAATCGCAATAATCGCAATAGCATTGCAATAAGATATTGTAAAAATATCTTAAGTAATGATATTTATAGTAACATATAATTTATCAAAAATTTATTCCATAAAATTATGCATACTAAAAAAATAATTTGTTGTATTAAAAAAAGTATGCATATATTCATAACTATTTATTAAATATCGATATATTGATTTTAATCTAAACATTAAATATGGAAAAAAGGGTAGTAAAGAATTTTCCAAAAACTTAATTTTAAATACCGATAACTGCATTATTTTTTTTTCCGGATGAAATTTCTTTCAGACTAATAAGTCTGTACATGGACGTTACTGTCAACTTATTGAACTAACATAAATTTATCAAAATGTAAATGAAAAAAAATTAAAGTAACATTCATAATTTTTTTCGCAGCATTAAACCATATTATTAACACAGAATCGAAAATTTTCTTAAAAAATAAATAGTATTTATTCTTAATGTTTTGTTTTTAGCACCAATGACCATATACAAATGTCTTATTAAAAAAAATATCGAAGCCTCTATAAAATCAATCCGTACAAAATTACCTTGTTTGTAATAATCAAAGAAAAATTTATTGAAGTGTTATGCCTTCATGTAATACATTTGTTTTATTATTTCGTGTAATTAATATTTGTATTGATTTTAATGATATCATCTTTCATATTTAATGTTTATCGATGTTATTAATTTAAAATTAATAAAATATCTCTATATGTATGTTGTTAAAAAAAACATCATACAGCCCCTTTTTGGAAAGCTCTTAAGTCCAATCCGATATTCATCACAATAATTTTTCAGATTATAAAGATTGTTTAATGTATTATTTTAACATTTAAATACTTGAAAATTGTTTTTTGAAATTTATGAAAGTGCAGAATTACCGTAATTTTACTTTTCAAAAATAATCAAAACATTAATGATACTGAATAATCATGGACCTAACTAATCACTAAATGGACCTGATGGCCGAGTGACTAGTACACTGACGTTCCTGTGCCACAGGTTTCAAGTTGAGTCCTGGCAGGGCCATGAATGCTTGTAGTGTTTCGAAATCCACTTTAAACCATAGATCCCGGTCTAATATAACTGTAAAACGTAGGACGTCGGGTTGTCAACACCACCCCATAAAAAGAAAACATCTCCTGTCTCGAAATCTGCTAGAAGACAGAAGGTCTTGGCCCATCACGAGGCCGGTGTACCAATGAAGAAGAACTTGTTAAATGTTGGTAAACGAAAACCTTTTTCTCTATGTACTTTTATTATATTTATCTTTCTATTTATAGTTTTTTCGTTTAAAGCTACAATTTATAAACAAAATGCAGCATAATAAAATTTAGCAATTTATAAATAAAATGTCACCTTTTGATATATTGTGCTTTCTATAACATATTGTTCTATGGAAGTTGGGCCGTCGAGTTCAAAACTCGACAAGTGTAGTCGAATTGATAAATTCTATGCATGTACGAAAGATAGGCATTAATATAAATTTGTAGTCCAAAATTTCCCTCCAATAGGTTTGAATAAGTGGGGAATATGAAATTTACTGATGCCACTTTAGTGGGTGTTTCCAAATTGAATAAACGTGGGTGCGGTGTCATTTTAGTAGAAAATGATCTCAAATCAAGGCAGTCGGCAGCATTCGAAAACAATTACATTAAGATTTAAACATCTGTCATAAAGACAGAATCAAACATTTTACTCATCGTCAAACCTCAACTCATTGAGGAAGATGGTAATTTTTGCTTCAATTCTTCATTTAGAAAAAAAATTCACGAAATATCTCCTACATTCTAATTATTTTTTAAGAATTATCAGTTCTCATTAAAATTTTTTTTTTCATTCTTAACATTCCCATAAAAAAAATTCTGGGATTGCCATGTAACTAATTTATGACGGGCTTAAAATATATGCAAAGGGCATTTAAATCTTCCAAAATTGAAATTAATAAAACTGCTTTTGGGGAACCAGAAAGAAAAAAAATACACTTCGAAGTCATAAAAAAAGTCGAATGCAATAAAGAATTTCTCATTAATAATGAACGGAAAAAATAATTTTAATGTTTTCAATACATTTCTTTTCATTATATATACCTCTGGGTTTCATCCACACGATTTTTTACATGACTTTATTCATTAAAGAAAAAAGTTAAGATTCTGTATAAATAAAAGAAAAGTGTGGGAGAAAAAAAAATTATTTAAAAATAACTTTCTCAATTATTTTTCTTATTTTTAAGAATAATCTGTATTGCTAATCTACCTGAAATGTTTCTGGTAATGATGATGCTTTTTATGTCACTTCGTAAAAATATTTTTCTATGAAATTCTGAATCGAGACATAAATATTGGAAAAAATCTGACCATAAATATGCATAAAAACCAAAGTTCAGTATTTTGATTATTTGAGTAAAAATTTTAATCAATACATATTTTCTGACGTCATGATAACCATTACCTTTGGATACAAATATCAAGAAGTAATTTTTTGTAGTTATTTTTGTCTTAAAGTTAATATAAAACATTTACAAAGTTCAAACCATTTTTAGACTTGTTGTCCAACCCTTGATGTTAATACAGTTTTTTATAATATTAATTCCTGCCTTGAAATTATTTTTCGGCCCGTGAGATTTATTACACTTTTACAAAATATATTTATTTTATAATGACCAAAGTAGTGAAAAACACTACATTAAAAAAATGCATTATGTGTAAAACTTCCATTTAGATCAGGGGTGGAAAATTGGCCGAACTTCATGATAAAAATTACACTTTTACAAAATAATATTTTCTTACGAATATAGTGAAAACCAATGCATTAAAAAAATACATTTTTATTTATATATTCAAACAGAAATTATGAGAAAAAATTAACTTTGCTTTTAAATTAATATTCTTGCGAATATGATGCCGCATATTGGAACATTTAATTTAATGAGTTCGCATAATGAATTAAATTATATTCTGCGAACTCATGATGCGGGTATAAATCTTGGGGAATAATCTTATATACGGCAGGTTGTAATATGAATATAAAAATGTCACCCGTGGGTCTAAATTTATTATGGTTTAGATATATAATTTTTATAGGACCGATAAATTGATATATAGTACAAAAACTAAAATATTAGGCAGAATACAAAACTTAAAATGCATGTTTTTTTTATCATATTTATCTTTAAGAAAACAATAACAAAGTTTTTTTTTTTTAGAAAACTCTTAATTTCTTATAAAATCATAGATAACATTTTCAAAAATGTATAATGATAATACATTTTATGTCGCTACCCTGCTGCTAAAAATATTTTTCTATGAAATTCTGAATTGAGACATAAATATTGGAAAAAATATGACCATAAATATATATAAAAAGCCAAAGTTCAATATTTTGAATATTTGAGTAAAACTTTTAATCAACGCATATTTTTCCGACATCGTGGTAACCATTACTTTTCGATACAATTATCAAAAAGTACTATTTTTGTTGTTGTTGTCGTACTACTGTGCTCAAAAAGTAAGACCAATTATTTTTTTTTTCATCTGCAGGGATGGCCTTCAAAGCGAGTGGCGATTCACGTTGAATCTCTTCAACCGACTCTATTAATTCAGACATTTCAAAAATCGCCGGAATCAGTTTTAGCGTCTCACAAAGCCAAGCGTAACTCAAACACTAATGAATATTTTGACCTCAGATTTCACACAGATGTCAAGGACAATGCCAGGAACCTAAAAAAAAAAAAAATTGAAATTCCATAAGCCCCAGGAATTTTAAATTGAAAATTGGTCTTACTTTTTGGTTTAGTAGTAAGAAATGAAATTGTTTCAATCTTTAGAGAGTATACATTTTCATAAGCAAAGAATTAAATAAAGATATAGTAAGAATTAGATAAAATAAAAAATATAATAATTAACGATGTTTTAATTTAAAATAAATAAAAATCCATATTTATGTTTTCATTAAAAAACAACAAAGTCATTTTTTTAGAAAGTCCATTAGTCCATTTTTTTTATTCCTTATAAATAACATGGATAACAACATTTTGAAAAAATGCACGATTTTGACATTTAAATATTTGTGTAATTATGCAGAAATTTTTGAAATTGCAATCCAGTGATTGAAAAATTGCAGTCATATTTTTAATTATAAATAATGAAAACATCTCCTTTAATTTATGATAAATCAAAATGGTTTCTCTTTATGCATTTATGGTATTTATTTCTCTTTTAAATGTTTTTTTTAATTATTATTTTTAAAAATGAAATGCATTACGAATGGAAAAATAATCAAATGGCAATAGTAAAGATTTTATGCAAAAATTATTTTGTCAATAATTTTTTTTCGCATTTTTTGGAATAGCTTCGTTATTGATTATAATCATTTTTAAATATCAAAAGTAAAAATCGATAGTATTTATTAATGCTTTTCAATTATCTGCATTGCTGATACTGAAATGTTTCTAATAATGATAATGCTTTTTATGCTACTGCGCTTATCTCAAAAATATTTTTCTTTGAACATCTGAAACGACATAAATATTGGAAAAAACATAAGTATACATGTATAAACAAAAAATGAATTTCAGCATTATTTGATTATTTGAGCAACAATGTTAATAAAATATATTTTGACTCCATGAAAATTTCTTATCGATGTTATTATTAAGAAGTATCTTTTATGCTGTTGCAAAAAAGAAAATGTTTTCAACATTTAGAAGTAAATAGTTTCCTAATTTTTGGATAATGATCATACAAATCTAATTTATAGTTTGCACAAAATTACTAAATATAAAATTATATTAAAACTAGTTGATAATAAAATTTTAACTATTAAATAATTATAAAAATATGGCATATAGTTTTATTAGTTTTTATGAATTTTCAATACATTTTCTTCGAATAATTATCGTCATAAGGATCATTTTAATAATTAGCATGATCATATTAATAATTAGTATTAATATTAGTACATAATTTTATGATTTTTCTATAATGAATACATAAATATAATTCATGGTTACACAAAATTACTTAATATAAAATTATACTAAAAATTTGTTGATAATAACATTTTAAATATTTTAACAGTTATAAAAAGGCTGTATATAATTTTTTTTTTTTTTAGTTTTAAAGAATTTTCAATACATTTTCTTCGAATAATTATTATCATAAGGATCATTTTAATAATTAGTATGGTCATATTAATAATTATTATTACTATTAGTATATAATTTCAGCATTTTTGAATGCTTAATATACAAACATAATTCATAGTTTACACAAAATTACTTAATATAAAAATATACTAAAAATTGTTGATAATAATATTTTAAATAGTAATAAAAATACTATATACTTGTATTAAAAATTCATTAAAACTAAAAAATATACATATAGTTTCTTGTAAAAATTATTATCATAAGGATCATTTTAATAATTATCATCTTAGTAATAATTAGTATTAATATTAGTATATAATTTCATGATTTTTGAATAGTGAATATAGAAACATAATTCGTAGTTTACACAAAAGTACTTAATATAAAATTATAATAAAAAGTGTTGATAATAATATTTTAAATAGCTAAATAGTCATAAAATTATTATGTATATATAGATTTAGTTTTATTGAATATTCAATACATTTTCTTAGAATAATTACTATTTAAAGAATCGTATTAATAATAACACAGTAATTAAATAATTATCGTTTAATTAAAATTTTAACATTAATAACATTGACAACATTACAATTGATAACATTCGATTTTTATTAAATTAATAGCTATTTAGAATGCACGACAAAAATAAATTTGTTTTTAATTACGCTGATATTATTAGTTAAGGGTTCTCAAGTAGCTAATATTTTTTATTTGGGAGGGAATTCAATCAACTGAGCTTTTATTATACTAAATGTAGGCCACGACAAATTTACGAGAAAATAAATCTTCTCATTACATACCACAAATGCCAGTGCGTAGGAGGAATAATTTTTCAAATGCAAAGCGAAAAACAAACTTCCCAAAAAAAACAAAAAAAATAAGACAAAAAAATAACAAAGCTTTATTAAAAAAACCTTTATGTTACTAAAAATACCTATTCACAAAAAACACTTACTATAAAACTATATTAAACATCTTAAATTATATGTAAGGAAAAAGGAACAAAAAATTCTTCGAATACTTTTTCTTAATATACATGAAAATTAATATTCCCTTTCAGGAAAATCTATTTACCACATTATCTATATACAGTAATACTTTTAATAACATTATTACTAAAATTTTCAATAAATCGAAATTCCACACATTTTTGTATTTTCAGCAAATTTTATTTAACACTGAAAATTGCATTTAAAATTCTCCTACATAAGAATGATTGCAAGATGAAATTCCTATTGCAAAATTGAAATCGTTATCGACAAATGTAATAGAATTTTAAAATTTCCATTCCTAACAACAAAATTTTTAAAATATTGACATACATACGTTAACAACAATCATGTACATTTATATAAGATGATACAAGTCAACTAAATTTATATATATGATGGTTCATGATTATGGTATATGTGACTTACATTTTTTTTTACTATTTTTTCAATACCTTCTATTAGCTCACACTCTCCCTATATATATCTTGTTCAAATTTTCAACCTTTAATAAAATATTAATTTTTATTCACCCATTCAAGTTTAAATACATTTTTTTGAACTTGTAGTGGATGACACTGGATGCTAATACAGTTTTTTCAAATATTAATCCAGTAATTAAATTTGATTAATTAATTTTAGTTTTTTTTTAGATTTAAGTTGCATATATCTACCAATAGATGGCGCCAGATAAACTTTAAAAAAATGAGTGAAAAATATTTATAAAGGACTCTCTGCAATAGAGTGAAAAAAAAGTAGGAATTGACTTTAAAAAACATTTTTTATATTACTTGTTAAGCTATAATTTTACATTATTTAAAACGAAATTGATATCAAATAAAAAAAATAATAATACATTAATTTTTGACAAAAATACTCGTCCATTTTAGAGTTACAATTTCTGCATTATAAAATTATGTAAAAAGTTTGGTCTAGTTTGTAACAAAGTGCATCTTTTGAGAATATAGACCATAAAAAAATTATAATTATACATTTCATTAATGTTATTGTTTACGAACGTTTTTCCTTTGCACCTAACCCTTCCTAAACAAGATAAAATTCTATAGCATCCTATTCAGAAGCATTATCATTGTTAGCTATAGGGGCCTGATAGCCGAGTGACGAGTGCTCTGGCGTCCGGTACCGCAAGTTTCGGACTCGAATCTCGGCAGCGCCATGGATGTTTGTAGTGGTTCGGAATCCACTTTAAACCATAGGTCCTGGTCTCAGAGTTAGCCTTAATGCTGGCAATCCTACCCCGTAAAAAGAAAACATCTGTCTCGAAATCTGCCAGTAGGCAGACGGTCTTGGCCCACCATGGAGCTGCCGCGCTGTGTCATATGATCATGAACGATCATATGTGAATTATTAATTCTACATTAAAGTGTTCTGAATATTTATCTACAAACAAAATATTATTAGTTATAATTAATCAACTTGTTTCTAAAAGATATCTATAAGCAAATAAAACGTTTTATTAATTTATTACTACCAAATAAATCGAGTACCAAAATAAATCGAAATTTATGTTTAATCTAAAAGAAACACATTAGGACCCGTTTTCAATCAAACAGGCTCTTGTATTTTGGGTTCATGCCTCATATTTTGAGAACCACTGTATTAACAAATACTTCATACTATACTAAAATGTTTTCAGCAAGATCATAAAAAAAAAATACAAGAATCTTTCCATTTCCACTAAATATCAAATTCACTCTGAACTATCCTAGTCCAAACATTGCCTATTAACGAAGAACTCTTTCTTAAAAATACTTTTCTTCCAGAATTTTCGGAGCAGTAAACACAGTTTTAAATCCCTGGCTCGACTTCTGCCTCTGCGTCAACCAATCAGGAGGGAGCACTGAGCTAAGCCCAGGGAAATTGCCTTAATGAGCAAAAATCTCGCATAATTGTTTCTTTTGCTCGTATTCTCCTTGCCTGACGACCGCCCAATTAGTAAGCTGTTTACATGTTGACGAGTCAAATTATTCTGTAATTTAAGACCCTGATTCCTACAGTAATGATTCGGAACGTTCGGTAATGGGCAAGACAAAACTTGGCACTTTTTCTTTGTTTGTTTTCTTCCCTGACGACTTTGCACAATGGTTTTGGCGAAGAAGAATTCTTCCTCGAATTCGGTTGGTTAGTTAAAATGTTTGCTTTAAAGAGTTTGTTTTAACAGGAAAAATTTTGAAAAAATGGGCATTTAACAAGGAATGCTGATTAAATTTGAAGTATCTAATTTGTTTTGGAAATATAAATGAAAAATTTAAATGCAATGCATCTTGGGAGTGTTAAACGAGTAGAGAAGATTTAAATAAAGTCATTAATTAATTTAAATGATCTATAATGAGATATGAAAGTAAATTTTAATTTAATTTGCTCTAACAAACCTCTTTAAAATTTATATTTAAACATGATTATTTATACTTTATTACATTGTGCAATGAATTATATTTAATAATTCTAGTAAAAATCTTCGAATTCTAGCCATTATAATTGTAAATTCATCATAAAGTGTGTTTTATTTATTATTTTTATAACTTAATTTTATAAGACATCCATCAATATGTTATTTTTATTTATGCTACGTATTTCAAGTATTGAAATATTCAAATATCAGAAGAAAAAAATTGCGTCACATTATTTTACATATTATTCAAACTTATTAAAATATAAGAAAAATTTAATGATCAATGTAAGGATAAATGTAAAATGCATCTAAATTTAAGAACCATGTGTTGGTGCATAATTATCAGGCGTTTCTTTAACGTGCTATATTTTAATAAAAATTTACAACATTTTATAAATTTCAGAATGAAAATATCCTTCTACTTTCAGGTTATAAAAATTAGTGTCAATAATCATACTCATATTCGCCATATCCTACTGTACCACTTTGAGAAAGGATGAAAAGCACTGCAGTCATTTCGCGATCTCAACGAACTTTTCGGTGAGGGCACAATCAGCAGGGAATGTTTCAAATCTGGCGACAGTAGCTTGGAAGATAGGACAGGAAGAGGTCCACCATCGGATTTGCGACGACCAGGCACTTTTGGCAGCCGTGGAAGGGGACGAAAGCTTGACAACTTGAATGCTGGCCGGTAACTTCAATATGACCATTCAGCCATCGTTCGGCATCTCAAAAGTTTGAAAAGGTATGGAAATAGATTGGATGGATCCCCCACGAACTCAGCGACTACAATAAGGCCGAATGTGTCCGAATTTTCACCGATTTGATTCAACGAAATGAGTCCGTATCAGAAGAATCTGGGGTTGAATTGTGGCTTCTCTTCAAAAGCCTCAAAGAAAGATGGTCCGCGTTTCGCCAGGAGTTTCACCAAACGGAATAATGAAGGACGTGCACTTAAGAAGGCAATCTGGTGTGTTTGATGCGACAGAAGCTGAATCATCCATTGGAAAATCATCTTAAACGGGATTTGTTATTGGTGGAACCCTACCAAAAAATTAGTATGATTATGATTATCGACACGCATTTTTATAATCTAAATCTAGGAGGATATTTTCCTTCATAAATTTATAAAATATTGTAAATTTTTATTAAAATATAGCACGCCAATGAAACGCCTGATAATTATGCACCAACCTAATACTTTGAATATTTCATGAATATAAAAAAAATATTTCATAAATATGAAAGAAAACACCAACGAAATTTAAATTTTGTTACTAAATAAATTAAGTTCAATATATAATTTAGAAAAAATGTTTTGTAGTATATTTCTGACGTAAATAAAAAAGTCGAATACGAATCCATAAATTCATAGCCATAATCAAGAAATGATCAACGATATGTGTCGTTGTATCTTATCCTACTTGGTCAACAACAAAACCTAGATAAATTCCCTAAACCCGTGTGTTCTCAAACAATGAAAAACCGCTCCAGCACTTGAGCACAACTAGCTCTTCCGGCAGCCAACGCAAGACGAGATATGGGCAGGAATGGCTAGAGTCAAGCTACATTACGGATAATGAGAGATACACCTTAAGGCCTGACACATGACGCTGAGCACCAAGATGACCACTGCGGAACCTAGCAAGAGCCATCTGTTCGAATCTACTTCCCGCACCAATTAAAGCAGCACTAGGACGGCTACAATCGTACCACTCATGTACGAGGACCTTTCTCCAAGAGGAGCTGATAACTAATTTGACCCTAGAGGCAAGTTCCGAGGAAGGAGACAGACACCATCAGTAGAACTCTTAACTCTCTGCTTAGCTCTTAACTCTTGGCCAGTTCATCTGCAATCTCGTTACCTTAAACACCTACATGTGACGGAGCCCACTGAAAAAATATATTATTATGAGGAGTATTCAAGTTACCCAAAAGCTGAACAATATTCGCCATTGCTCCATCATTATGTTTCCACCATTCATCCAGGTGCTGAATAGAGCTTGTCTGTATTGACGTTCTCATTGACACAATAATTCAGAGTATCCTAAACATTTATAAATTTTGCCAGAAAAAGTGAGCAGTAGTTAGAGTTCCTCTTGCAAAACTTAATGCGACTTCCCTGCTTGATGAAAACTCCGTTAGCAGAAATAGCACCATCACAATTATTACAATCAGTATAAATCTGTAACGCATCGTCAAGAATTTCATGTATAGTTTCCAAAGCAAGCTGTCTAAGAATGTCATGGGTGTTGTGTGCATTTGTTAATGTAGGAGCATAATTCAGTCTTCAATAAGACACGTCGCAAAACGTTGCACAAACCTTCAAGCAGAAGACCAGAGAGACATGTTCAACATCATCCTGCAGCATATCCTCACTTTCAGCTCATCTAAATGGACTTTCTCTCTTGAAGTGACCATTGTTGTTCCTGTTACGCACATAATTAGAAGTTTTGTGCCGATCAGCGTAACTGATGAGCTTAGGAAGTATTTGGCCAGGAAAAAATTACACCAAAGTCTGAGGGGTTGCAAGTCAGCTTCATACAATACTATATACCACGAGCAGCTATTGCTTAGACCACTAATGGATCTAGCAGCAGAGAGTAGTTTTTTATATTGTCTAGATTGTTATCAGAGGCAACTTGATAAGCCTGTGCGCCACATTCGAGGATAGGTCGAATAAAAGCAATGCTTTTCTCAGCGTCTAAGCATCAGCACCCCGGTCTCTACCAGAAATATATTTTAAAATTTTCAGTCTCTGTATTCCTCTAGAAACCACAACAATATGTATATTCATCATCTCTGGCCTTCTGCACAGAGCTTGCTGCATCATTTTGCGATCGGGTCTTATTGAAGACCGAACTATGGTCCTACATTAACAAAGGCATGCAGCACCCGGACTTCCTTAGACAACTTGCTTTGGAAACTATACGTGGAATAAATGTGAAAACCAAAATGAAATGAAAAACATACGATTTTCATTGACAAAAATTTTTAAAAAGCAGTTTGTATCCTTTAAAAAGTTACCCAAAATTTAATCGAAATAACAATTAATAAAAAACAATTAGTAGCCAATTATGCTTATTTATTAACGTAAGCTGTATTTCAGCAATAATTTCAATAAATGATTATGCACTTTAATTGTTCTATAATAAAACTATTTTTTTTTTGCAAAATGTGTTTATTATTTATAAGCATTTAAACTGATATATATCTAACATTTGTATAAGCGGAATTTATCCAATATGCGTCAAATATTTATACATACAACACTTTTAAATACATAAATATTCCTTTAAATGTTTTGAAAGACGGATGACTAACAATCCTTTTATTGGTGATATTTACACGAATTCACTATGTTTTAAATAACCATTTAATGTTAACTAATCCAAACTTACACATAAACAAGCACACACAACATAAACCCAGACTAGTTTTCAATCTGTTTCGAATTTCAATAAACATCTGACACATTCCTTTCAATAAATACTCTTTTAAACGCAAATGCGAAATGGCTTACAATAAAAATTCCAGAATAATAGTAGCTGCTCAGAATAAAATGTTTGGGAATTTATCACGTCGTCTGCGGTTCATTAGCAATTCAAATTAATGAAGTCATGAGTTATTCCGTCTTTAAATCTCTGCGAATTTATCGAAATAAATTTTCATCACGGAATGGCAAATAAACAAAATAAATTTAAAGGGTGGATTTCAGTTCCAATTCTACTTGTTAGTAATTAATTCAAATTTATGTGCATAAAATTGCTATCGGCGTCATCTGTCTCAAAGATTGCCCGCCACCCACTCATCGCCCCAAAAGACTACATTTAAGACATTGTTGTATAATTTTCAATTTAGAAGTGCGCGGATGCCAGTGAGACTTCCTCGCCAAAACGTTATGGAAATGTTTTCAAAGTGGTTGCATGGATGTGGTTCAATATTGACAGAAAGATCGATGAATCTGAGATCGTTAATTGTCTAATTAGAAAGCAGTTTCAGAGTTGCTGGATTTCAAAGGAAATATTTGCATTAGCTTGTCTTTAGCTGACGTTATTTTTTTGCATTGAAAGAAATTATTATATTTGAAGTATAAATTTTATTAGTTGAAAACAGTTCTCTTTCTTTTGAAATGAGTTTTTTAATAGGCTTATTAAAAATAAATTAGTCCAAGAATATTGAATAAAATTAAATATTGCATCATTTTAGGTTTGGATAATAGACGGTTAACATGAACATTTATCAACAATGTATATTTGTTAATTTTTCCAAACTCTAAGATAAATTAAGGTGACTAAACACAAGTGAAAAAATATATTTGAGATAGTTATTCGATTCAGTATTAGTAAGAATCCACCATGCATTCTCACAAAAAGCTATAAACCTTGAACTAAAAGTTGATAGATTATCCTTTCAAAGACAGGTTGACCCTTAAGTTAGATTTTCACCTTTTTTTCTATTTTTTTTTAAACCAGTTAGACTTTGGAACCGATAATGGGAGAGGGATACAGAAAAAAGGGAGTGTGTAGAGACGAGTGAAGGTTCCAGGCAGTACGGAGGGTAAAAAGACCCTTCAACGAACTGGCTTTTACGATGATTTTGTAAATACTTGTTATATAATTATTAATTATATATTATGTTATATGTTGCAGTTAGGTAGTGCTGTCTTTGCAATTTTAATAAATATGGCAACTAAGCATAGCGTAATTATTTTCAGAAATAATTTAGTTTGTATCCACTAACAATACTGATCAAGATCACATTCATATCAGATCCTAACTATTATTATGAAAATTGAAATTTGGCATTTTTTTATTTCTAAATTTATTTAACTTCCATTCTTTATTAGTTTGATTATTTATAAGTATGAAATATTAATATGTATTATTTAAAACTAAATTTTTAGTCTTTATATGCGAGATTTTAATCTGATAATTTCAATGTTAATTATCTGAATATTCCATGTAAAGGACTTTGAAATATGCAAAAATAAACAAGTTTCATCACTGCATCATTTCAAAAGGCTTAAGGTATTTTCTTTAAATTAAAATATGCCTTTCATGTAATGAAAGAACGGATATGACTCAGTGATTTGATAATTAATATAATTGAGTCATTTATACCGCCATTCCTTATTTTACATGAGTCTTAAACCTTAAGATATATTTGTTTAATACTTATATAAATAAGTAAATAATTAAATACAAAGTGGTTATTAATGACTTAACCCCTTCATAACTATTCTATAATTGTATTATTATAGAATAGTTATGTTTTTATAGTGAGAAAAAAATGACATATTTTTTTGTTTCATTACGATTTATTTATTTTATATATTGATAGGAATTCCAAAAGAAAATAAAGGGATAAAATAATAAAGTGCACAAAACAAAAAACCATAACGTTCATATTTTCGGCCGCAGTGCGTTAACAGTAACGTATAAATCAAAATGTTTCATACATTCTGGGTAAAAATTATTCATTATTATTTAGGGCATTAATTATGTAAATTAAATATAGTTAATATATTTGGTATTATCTTTATCAAGTATTAATAACTTGTTCAAATAAATCAACAACACTGACATCTAAAATACTACTTCACGTTAATCTCATATTTTTAATCATATACCGTATAAACTAAATACCATACCTTAACCAAATATCGTTAACAATGCAACCAATCCATAAGATTTCTATTTTTCTTGTTGAGAGATTTGGGAATATATGAGTAATATATCAACAAATTTTTGTTGTTTTTATTAATGATAGTACTTATGATAATAAAAAACTAAATATCCACATAAATGGCCAAAGATATCAAGAGGTTAAAAAGAAGCATTGAATTTCTTCAAAAATAGATACTTTTTTAAAAATGTTTAGTTAAATATAAGTAATTCTACATTATTAAAAATATAAAAGAAAGTTCATATAAAAAAAGAACTGATAATTACAGAATTTTATTAATTTTAAATCGTTCTATAGCGAAACTTCTTACAATGATTATTTTTAAGAAATTACTTTATTTATTAATGTATTATTATAAATAATAATTAATGTATTATTATAGAATAATTACATGAAACTGCCATATTAATTATAACTTTTTCAATTGATGTTATTATATAACCTATGACCTATTACTATCATTGATTTTCATCCCTTTGTTCAAGAGATTTTTCATCATATTCAGATGGATAGAGAGAAATGTTACTTGAAAAGAGAACTTTAAGCAGAAACTGACTTACATTTGTGAGCTTTATAAGAAGAAAATTCATTGCAAATTCTCTGTATTTCCATAAAAGTGAGAAATCGAATCTGTTCCTCTCTTCACGCTAACTGACCTATCACCAAAATATCACTTTATTATATTAATTTATTAGATAGTTTATAAAATATTATTAGAGGAAATTTTATTTAATAATTGATATTTATAATAGGTTATTTAATAATTAATATTTATAATAGGTTATTTAATAATTGATATAATATTAGATTGTTATTTATTAATTGATAATCATAATATATTTTTATTTAATAGTTGATATTTGCAATAGATCAAAGAGAAAATTATTGTATAATAAATATTTTTAAGCAAAATTCATGCAAACTTAAACCTCAAAAGAAATTGTTTCTTTTTATAACTAAGTCCCTCATTTATTCAAACAGTAACTGATTTTATTCATAAAAATATGTTCATTATCTTGAATAAAAAATATTAAAAAGTAGGAAGCTAATGAGAGAATTTTCTCTGAAAAAAAAGGAAAATAAATATTATTTAGATAATTGGCATTTGTTAAAAACCGACAGTTGTTTAGTTATCATAAAACTTCCGACATTCATTATGATTAAAGAAAGAGGGGGAAAAAATCAAGGAATTATTATGTACGTGAAATTGATATTTCAGTGTGAAAGAAATAATCATAATTTACTTTTTTATTGTAGATAAAAATAACTAATCCCATGTCGTAGATATATTTTCGATATTGATTTCAAATGCAGCATTCAACATTTAATTTGTATAAAATAATGTCTTCTGTGTCTGTAACTTTATTATTAATTATTTATTAATTTTGTCGCATTATTATTACTTTTTAGAAATTTTGTGCACTACCTTTTTGGATAAAATGTTTAATTTAATTTCAATAAAAATAATCTTTAGATTTTTGTTTATCAACTTCTTTTTCTTCTTTTTTTAAATACTTTTTACTAAACAAATAAATGTCATAAGGAAAGTCCAAATTTAAAAAATAATTTTTTGAAATGTAGTATACATGAAACGCATGCCATACTAATTATTATTATTATTAAATATATACCAAAATTTAGTCGTACAAATAAATTTAGATTTATTCTTTTGCTTTATTAAATTTAAGCATGATTCAAATTTTCTTTTAAATAAACTATTTCATTTATTTTAAATGACCATTCGCCGAAATGTTTAAAATTTGGACTATTCTTATGAGATTTATTTATTTAGTAAAAAATATCAGTAGATTTCAAATAATAATAAATAAAGATGAAAAAGTAGACGTGGATAAACAGAAATTTAAAGATTATTTCTGAAATTAAATTTTAAATGATGGTTAGGAGACGGGGGTGGGGGTTAAATTGGTTAACGAAAAGATTGCAAAATCAATTGATTATTGTTTTTTCTTACAGAGATCAGGAAATATGTTTTTTTAATCCATCAATTGAAAAAATTTAAAATATTCATATAATAGCAATGACATGTAAAAGGTATAAAAAATATTTTGTTTTTCAATTAAAAAGCCAAATTTATCGACAGCTTTATGATTCGTTCTACTAATTGCCATTGGTATATATGTAACTCAAAAGTTAGTAAAAAAAAAACCCTGTAGACGAAAACTGTTCTACCAACATGCTTTTGGAGATTTATAAAACCCAAAAGTCTCTGAAGAAACGAGTGAAAAAATTCAAGACGTTGGATTACAGACATGTAATGCATAATCTTTTGAACTTCCCCCTTTCTCAAAAAGAGTAGAAAACTTCCCCTCTCTCAACCTTGACAATTCCACAAAAGATAAAAAAAAAAGTAACAAATGCCTTCACATTTCATGGCCCAGCCATCGGCGAAGGACCTTCCCGTACGTCAGACCACATCATTCACATTCAGAACCACGATAGAATAGGATGAAACGGTGCAGTTCTTGAAATACCTCAAAGAAGTTCCTTTTCTTGCGGGGGAAGAAGAATATATGCGTGCCACTATATTACCCCAGAAGTAAAAGCAGCAGAAGTCATTTTTGTTTATCTTTCTGCTGCCTCTTTCGAATTTGTGGTATGGGAAATATCCTTATTTACTTTTCGATGTATTTGGGGTGGCCTTTTCCGACGAGTGGGCCCATGATGAAGAGGGTTTTTGTTTTTCAGCTTTTATGCTGTTTGCTATTGTTCTATGTATATTTGTTTGGGTGCATTCTAAGGGAAACACGTCTAGTTTTGTTTCCTACAAATCCCTTTTTTTCCCCTTTTGTTTGCTTAAGCAACTGGAATTTAATATTGCCAGCAAAACAAATTTTTTCTGACACTTGGCAAATAGGGTTCCAGTGGCTTTCAAGCCGTGGAGTGAATACATTCCCCATCTCCGATAGGAAAAAAAGAATCTTTTGACAGTTACCAAATGCAAGCATAAGTGAGTTGGGCTCATAAAAGAACTTTGAATGGCAAATATTGTCAAAGATGAGAAATATTGTTTGGTGGTTAGCTTCTGAATAGAAAGTAAAGTAAGGCATTCAGTGGCAATGCACTATTCAATATGAATATTGTTTCAAGCAACCTGGATTCCTGAATTTCTTCTCGAAATAAAATATACAAAACTAGAATCAAATACATTATAAAATATGACTATAGATTCAAGCAACTGTCTTAAAGTACTATTGTTTTTACTATTTTTTTAAACAGGCCTTTCCTTTTTCGGTTTTGAATTTCTCCTGGAAATAAATTTCATCTACAAAAAGATAATGAAGCAGAGCATTTAGTGTTGTTTTGGAATGAGTATTCTTTAAATAAAATCCATCTGAAGCAGATAATATTAAAAATATAAATTTTGATTAGAAGAATAATAGTAAGCGTTTTAATACCCCATCGTTGATTATTAGCACTAGAAATAAGATTAACTGAAAAAAAATATTTTTGTCTTGTAGATAAACTAACCTTGACACCCAAGGTCCCGATCTGATATGACTTTAGAAGAGAATTCGACTTGGTGCCGACAACCCTACCCTGTAATAAGAAAACTGTTTCGGAATCTGCCAGTAAGCAGACAGTAATGCAGTGCCAGTAAGCAGGTCCACTATAGGGCCGCTACGCCATTGAAGAAGAAGATAAACTAATAATAACTGTCGATAATAATCATTATTTCACTTTCAATAAAATAAGATAGAAATTAATAAATAATATTAATTTAAGGATTATCTTTACAATAGATTCAAAGAAATAAAATAATATTTAAATTTCTCATGACACATTGATGTGGACGCTAATTTATACAGGAATAAAAATGAGACTTATTCACCCTGTTACTATATTATGCAACAACTTTCTGAAGGGAAAAAATTTATTCCATAAAAGATTGTCACTCTGGGACAGTTACATTGATGATTGGTGTTTTTCACATCGATAAAATGCTGATTGGTGTTTGCCTACTCATCAATGAACTCATTGGAGTTTGCCTCAAATATGATAAGGATATTTGTGGTCAATTAGCTCTGAAATCAATTAGTTGTCGGTGAAGAATCATAGTCGGCATTACTCTTCTGGTGGTTATAATGTAGTAGGCTCTTCATGCTGAATCTTAATTAATATCGATCTGTCACATATTATCAGCACTACCGGGTGCAAATGGTCACAGCTCGAACTCTGGCATGGAAAATTTTTAAATATATGATAAGAAGTAGTTTTAAAATTTATAATTAGTTCAATTAATCAAAAGTCCTAATAGTTACGTAATAGAAATACGATGATTAAAAACATACAAATACTGAAGTTCATCAGCTCGATTATTTACTACATACATAAAAGAACATTTGCTTTAACAATAAAAATAGTTTTCTCCCATATTTAGTAATTACGTCTACTACAATGCTAAATACAAAAACAAATAATTAAATGTTCAATAATTCTCAATTAAAAAGAAATTTTTAAAATACATTTTTCTTAATTACCACAAAATAATTACAATGTGCATTTATTTTTCAGTCATTTGACACGCAATAAGTTTGCCATAAACTTATTATATCTCTTGGTTAAATAGACTCTTTTTCATTTTTCAGGTGCGAGCCTCCTAAAAGAATACCACACATAAAAAGAAAATCTTCTTTCAAAATATTATTTATCAATACGAAAGAACAAAATTATCAAGACAAGCTCACGCGAGAGAGGCTTTTAAAAATTCAACTTTTGAGCGACAGCAGAACCTGTGTCTGTGAAGATCAGCAATTTCCCACTTTTAATTTATTTTCACGCGACCGTGTCTTTCTCGCTCACGTAAATTTTGAAGCTTTTCAAAAGACTCCCGGACTTAATTTGACCGGAAACAAGGCAGCTACTCCACTTGGCGGTTAATATTACCCCACTGATGTTAACCACCGACCGTAAGAAAGGAACCCATCGATTCTTCTTTTGAAATAGCTCGTTTTTACTTTGTTACTATTTATCGATTCCTACCCATCATAATGTTCATTCAATATGCAACGCATTCTTTTGTCGCAGTTTTGGTCTTTTTTCTTTTTCTTTTTGGGTTGGGAACGATACCTCATTACCCTGAAGATAAGATTGCTTTGTCTCCGGCGGGTCGGTTACTTTTGTTGTTTGATCGCGTAACAAAATGTGGGGAAGGGGAGGGTGTCACGTGATAGGTTTTGTTTCGAATATCATCCATTTATTAAGTTTTCAAAAGTTTGTTCCCTCTTTCACCATTTTTTGTTCCGTTGTGGTCTTTTATTTAATTTTTCTCGTCGGCTTTATATTAGGAGCAAAATGCTCGCATATAAAAGAGTTACGTGAAAAGGTATCAAATTATTAGTGGTTGCTTCGTTGAAGATTTGATGGTTTGAATTCTCGTAGGAGGCCTTATACTTCATTATTATTCCGGCCATTAATTATGAAAACTAAATATAGTTAATATAATCGGTATTTTTTTTTATCAAATATTAATGATTTGTTTAAATATTCCGACATCACTGACAGCCATAACACTGCTTCAATTTGACACTATTTTTATATTCCTGGCAATACACTGTAAATGTTATCAGCGCTGACAAATCGTAAGATTTGTATTTTCCGTCTACAGTGCATAATCCGTTATTAATTTTTTGTTATTTTTATTAATTATAGTAATTATAATTATAAAAAAATAAAAATCCTAATATTTGGGCAAATATGTCAATTGATGTTAAATAACCAATGATCTATTATTATCACTGATTTTCATCCTTTTGCTCAAATGAGATTTTTCATCATATTCATAAGGGTAGAGAGAAATGTTACTTGAACTGAGGACTTTAAACAGAAACTGTCTTACATCTGTGAGCTTTATAGGAAGAAAACTCACTATCGAATATCCCTATTTCCCTAACGTTAAAAGTACGTCACCAGCGGACTCGAATCTGTTACCTTCTGAATGCTAAGTGACCTACCACTAAAGTAGCACTTTACTACATTAATTTATTAAATATTTTATAAAGGATTATTAGACAGATTTTATATATTAATTGATATTTATAATAAATTTTTATTTAATAATTAATATTATTGTAGATTGTTATTTAATAATTGATATTATAATAGATTGTTATTTAATAATTGATATTATAATAGATTGTAATTTAATGATTGATAGTTGTAACATATAGTTATTTAATAATTGATATTATAATAGATTATAATTTAATGATTGATAGTTGTAACATATAGTTATTTAATAATGGATATTTGTAACAGTTTTTTATTTAAAAATTGATATTTAGAATAAAATGGTTATTTAATAATTGATATTTATAATAGATTGTTATTTAATAATTGATATTTGTAATAGGTTGTTATTTAATAATTGATATTTATAATAAATTGTTATTTAATAATTGCTATTTGTAAATGATCAAAGAGAAAATTATTGTATAATAAATATTTTAAAGCAATATTCATGCAAAATTAAACCTCCAAAGAAATTGTTTCTTTTTATAACTAAGTCCCTCATTTATTCAAACAGTAACTGATTTTATTCATAAAAATATGTTCATTATCTTCCATAAAAAAATATTAAAAATTAGGAAGCTAATGAGACTATTTTCTCGAAAAAAAAAAAAAAAAAATATTATTTAGATAATTGGCATTTGTTCAAAACCGAGAGTTGTTTGGTTATCATAAAACTTCCGACATTCATTATGATTAAAGAAAAGAGGAAAAAAACTAAGGAATTATTATGTACGTGAAATTGATATTTCGATAAATACTAACGTTGTTCATTTCAGTGTGAAAGAAATAATCATAATTTACTTTTTTATTGTAGAGAAAAAAATAACTAATGCATGTCGTATATGTATCTTCGATATTGATTTCGAATGCAGTTTTCACCATTTAATTAGTTCAAAATAATGTAATCCTTGTCTGTAATTTTATTATTATTTATTTATTTATTAGTTTTTATTTATTTATTCATTATTTATTTAATTTTTCCAAACATTATTATTTTTTAGAAATTTTGTTTTCTTTCTTGTTAGACTCTTGTTAGACTTTCTTGTTGGAGAAACTTTTGAATTTAATTTCATTAAAAATAATCTTTAAATTTATTTATCAACTTATATATAAAAATTAATAGTATAATCATTATTAAATTTTTTTGGTTTATTAATTATAAGCATAAAACAAATTTTCTTTTAAAAAACTATTCATTTTTTTTAAATGACAATTCCCTGAAATATTTAAAATTGGAAATATTCTTATGATATTCATTTATTAAGGAAAAAATTTCAGCAAATTAATGATAGGCAATAAATTTCAAATAATGATACAATAAATAAAGATGAAAAAGAAGAATTGATAAACAAAAATTTAATTTCAGTAAAAATAAATTTTCTCCAATATGAGGAGAGAGGAATTCAAAATTTTTTTCAAATAAAGAAATTCAAAATTGGTTAAAGAAAACATTGCAAAATAAATTGATTATTATTTTTTTTAGAGAGCAAGACATTTTTTTTTTGATTTCATAAATTGAATCAATTTAAAATATCCATATATAGCAATGACATATAACAGGTTTTTAAACAAAAATATTTTGTTGTGTTTCAGTTAAAAATCCAAATTTATCGACAGCTTTATGATGCGCTCTACAAATTTCCATTGGTCGAGATATAACTTAAAAGTTAGTAAAAAAAAAACCTTGCAGACGAAAACTGTTCTACCAACATGCCTTTGGAGATTTATAAAACTCAAAAGTCTCAGAAGAAACGAGTGAAAAAAATTCGAGACGTTGGATTACAGAAATGTAATGCATAATCTTTTGAACTTCCCAATTTCTCAAAAAGAGTAGAAAACTTCCCTTCTCTCAACCTTCACAATGCTACAAAAGATTAAAAAAAAAAAGTAGCAAATGCCTTCACATTTCATGGCCCAGCCACTGGCGAAGGACCTTCTCATACGTCAGACCACATCATTCGCATTCAGAACCACGATAGAATAGGATGAAACGGTGCAGTTCTTGAAATACCTCAAAGAAGTTCCTTTTCTTGCGGGGGAAGAAGAATATATGCGTGCCACTATATTGCCCCAGAAATAAAAGCAGCAGAAGTCACTTTTGTTTATCTTTCTGCTGCCTCTTTCGAATTCGTGGTATGGGAAAATATCCTTATTTACTTTTCGATGTATTTGGGGTGACCTTTTCCGACGAGTGGGCCCATGACGAAGAGGGTTTTTGTATTTCAGCTTATATACTGTTTGCTATTTTTCTGTATATATATTTGTTTGGGTGTATTCTAAGGGAAACACGTCTAGTTTTGTTTCCTACAGATCCTTTTTTCCCCTCTTTTGTTTGCTTAAGCAACTGGAATTTAATATTGCCAACAAAACAAATTTTTTCTGACACTTGGCAAATAGGGTTCCAGTGGCTTTCAAGTCGTGGAATGAATGCATTCCCCATCTACGATAGGAAAAAAAAGAATCTGCAACAAATTTGACAGTTAACAAATGCAAGCATAAGTGTGTTGGGCTCGTAAAAGAACTTTGAATGGCAAATATTGTCAAGGATGAAAAATATTGTTTGGTGGTTAGCTTCTGAGTAGAAAGTAAAGTAAGGCATTCAGTGACAATGCACTATTCAATATGACTATATATTCAAGGAAACTCTCTAAAAGTATTATCATTTTTATTTCTTTTAAATAGTCCTTTAGTTTTTGGTTTTTTGATTTTTTTTCTAATCTACAGAAAGAGAATTATGCAGAGACTTGAGTGTTGTTTTAGATCGAGAGTTTTTTTAATAAAATTTAATTAAATTAAATTTTTAATAAAATATTGAAAATCTGAAGCAGATAATATTGAAAATATAAATTTTGATTAGAGTAAATAATAATAGTGAAATATTTTTAAATTTTAATAACCATGTCGTTGATTATTGGCATTAAAAATATGATTATCAAAAAAAATTATTATCATTGCATTGCATATAAAATAACCTTGAAACTGTAGGTCTTGGTCTAATATAATTGTAGGAAAGAATCGGGGTGTAGGACTGACAACCCTACCCTGTAATAAGAAAACTGTTTTGGAATCTGGCAGTAGGCAGGCAACTTTGGTCCAATACGGGGCAGTTGCGCCATGGAAGAAGTAGATAAACTAACAATAACCATCGATAATAATCATTATTTCATTTTCAATCAAATTAAATAATATTAATTTAATAATTATATTTAAAATGAATTCAGAGAAACATAATAATATTTAAATTTCAAATACATATCACTCATTACAAGATATAATGGACGCTAATTTAAGTTGGACTGAAAGTGAGATTGAGTTGAGTGTTAATTGTATTTTACAACCACTTTCAGAAAGGAAAAAAAAATATTTCATAAAAGATTGTCACTTTTGGACAGTTAGGCTGCTGATTAATGTCTGTCACTAAACCGAAGAATTTCTGATTGGTACTTGCCTATTGACCAATGAACTACTCATTGAAGTTTGCCTGAACTGCCCATTGGAGTTTGTCTCAAATATGATACGCATATTTGTGGTCAATTAGCTCCGAAATCAATTAGTTGTCGATGAAGAATCACAGACGGCATTACTCTTGTAATCTCTTCTGGTTGTTGTAACGTAATATGTTATTCATGCTAAATCTTGAGTGAAATCGATCTATCGCATATTATCAACATTACCAGCGGCAAATCATCATTGCTCAGATTTATGTATTAAATTTCAAATATATAATGTTATGTAGTTTTAAAATTCATTAATAGTTGAATTAATCAAAAGCTTTACGAAATTCATAATAATTAAAAATTAGGAATATGATGATTAAAACATGTAAAAATACTGAAGCCTGCCAGCTCGATTATTAACTGCATACATAAAAGAATATTTGCTTTAACAATAGAAATAGGTTTCCACCCTATTTAGTAATTGCGTCTGCTACAACGCTAAACGCCGAAACAAATAATCAATTGTTCACTAATTTCTATTGAACAAATTAAATAAAATAAATTTTTCTTGATTACAACAAAATAATCACAATGTGTATTTCATTTTTCATTCCTTTTATGGGTAACAAGTTTACCATACACTTATCATATCTCCCAGTTAAATAGCTCCTTTTTCATTTTGCAGATGGGAGCCGCCTAAAAGAATATACCACACTAATATACACTCTTTCAAAATATTATTTATCAATACGAACGTCGAAATTATCAAGACACGCTCACACGAGAGAGGCTTTTGAAAATTCAAACTTTTAACTACAGGCGAACCTACATGTGTGTATGAAGATCAGTAATTTCTCACTTTTAATTTATTTTCACGCGACCGAGTCTTTCTCGCTCGCGTAAATTTCGAAGCTTTTCAAAAGACTCCCGGACTTAATTTGAGCGGAAACAAGGCAGCTACTCTCCACTTGGCGATTAATATTACCCCACTGATGTTAACCACCGACCGTAAGAAAGGAGCCCATCGATTCTTCTTTTGAAATAGCCCTTTTTTTACTTTGTTACTATTTATCGACTCCTACCCATCATAATGTTCATTCAATATGCAACGCATTCTTTTGTCGCACTTTGGTCTTCTTTCTTTTTTTCTTTTGGGATGGGAAAGGTACCTCATTACCCTGAAGATAAGATTGCTTTGTCTCCGGCGGGTCGGTTACTTTTGTTGTTTGATCGCGTAACAAAATGTGGGGAAGGGGACGTGTCGCGTGATAGGTTTTGTTTCGAATATCATCCATTTTTTAAGTTTTCAAAACTTTGTTTCCTCTTTCACCTCTCCTCCACCTTTTTTTTCCTTTATGTTGTCGTCTTTTATTTAATTTTTCGCATCGTATTTAGGAGCAAAGTGCTCGTATGTAAAATTGTTACGCGGAAAGGAATCAAATATTTAGTGGTTGCTTCGTTTAAGATTTGATGGTTTGAATTCTCATAGAAGGTCTTATACTTCATTTTTATTCCGGCCATTTATTATGAAAACTAAATATAGTTAATATAGTTGGTTATTTTTTTTATCAAATATTAATGATTTGTTTAAATATTTCGACAATACTGACGGCCAAAATACTACTTCAACTTCACACTATTTTCATATTTCTAACAATACACTGTAAATGTTATCAGTGCTGCCAAATGGTAAGATTTGTATTTCCTTTCTGCAGTGAATAAGCCGTTATGAAATTTTTGTTATTTGTATCAAATATAGTAATTATAATTATGAAAAAAATAAAAATCCTAATGTACGGGCAAATATGTCAAGAGGTAAAAAATCCTTGAAAAATATATATTTTTTAAAAATGTTTAATTAAATATAAGTAATTCTACATTACTAAAAATACTTAAGAAAATTCATATAAAAAAGAACTGATAATTATAGAAATTTATTAATTTTTTCTTTTAAAACAAACTTTGAAGAAACTTCTTACAATGAGGTTTTTTAAGGATTTAGATTAATTATTAATGTATTATTATAAAATAATAATGAATGTATTATTATAGAACAGTTACAGGAGACTACCATATTAATTATAACTTCTTTTAATTGATACTGTATAACCAGTGACCTATTATTATCACTGATTTTCATCCTTTTGTTCAAATGAGATTTTTCATCATATTAATATGGGTGTTATACCTCAACTTTAAGCAGAAACTGCCTTGATGTGCTTTGAAAAAACTATTGTTGTTATTTTAGCATGTCACCGCTGGACTATTTGCATACTAAGTACCATTAAAGTACTTACTTTATTCACTTTATTATATTCATTTACTAGACATTTTATAAAAGATTTATAGGGCAGATTTAATTTGATAATTGATATTTATAATAAATTATTATTTAATAATTTATATATTGGTAATAGATAAAAGAGAAAATTATTGTAAAATAAATATTTTTAAGCAATGCTACTGCAAAATGAAACCTTCAAAGAAATTGTTTCTTTTTATGATTAAGTCCCTCATTTATTCAAACCGTAACTGATTTTATTCATAAAAATATGTTTATTATCATCTATAAAAAATATTAAAAAAATAGGAAGCTAATGAGAGAATTTTCTCGAAAAAAAAAGAAAAATATTATTTAGATAATTGGCATTTGTTCAAAACCGAGAGTTGTTTAGTTATCATAAAACTTCCGACATTCATTATGATTAAAGAAAAGAGGAAGCAAAAAAACTAAGGAATTATTATGTACGTGAAATTGATATTTCGATAAATACTAACGTTGTTCATTTCAGTGTGAAAGAAATAATCATAATTTACTTTCTTATTGTAGAGAAAAATAACTAATCCCATGTCGTAGATATATCTTCGATATTGATTTCGAATGCACTTTTCACCATTTAATTAGTTCAAAATAATGTAATCCTTGTCTGTAACTTTATTATATTTTATTTCTTTATTATTTTTCTAAATTTTTTTTCGAAGCATTATTTTTCAGAAATTTTAAGCCATCCCCTTTTTTTTTGGGAGAAAATTTCGAATTTAATTTCAATAAAAATAATCTTTAATTTTTTGTTTATAAAAATCCTTTTTGCATCATTATTAATAATAATATTTTAAAATAACCGATAATTTTTCTTAAACAAATAAATATCATAAGAAAAGTCCAAATTTCAACATAATTTTTGAAATACAGTATACGTGAAATGCATGCTATAATGTTTAAGTTATTATTAAAAATATATATAAAAATTAGTAGTATAATCAAATTAAGATTTATTTTTTTATTCTGTCTTATTAAATTTAAACATAAAGCAAATTTTCTTTTAAATAAACTATTTCATTTTTTTAAATGACCATTTATTGAAATATTTAAATTTTGGATTATTCTTATGATATTTAATTATTTAGACAAAAATTTCGTTAAGTTTCAAATAATAATAAATAAAGATGAAAAGGAAGAAGATCATAAACAGAAATTTAATGATAATTTTTACTGAAATTAAATTCAAAATTTTCTCTAAAGGGAAGGGTTAAAATTTCTTTTAAATAAACAAATTCAAAATTGGTCAAAATTAATTTAGTAAAATACATAATGTAAATTATTATTAAAATATATATATATATACATATACATAAATTAGTAGTATAATCAAATTTAGACTTATTTTTCCTTTGCTTTAGTAAATTTAAACATAAAGCAAATTTTCTTTTAAATGAAATATTTAATTTTTTTAAATGACCTAAAATATAAATTTAAAAATTAAATTAAATTAAAATATTTAAAATTTGGAATATTCTTATGATATTTATTTACTTAGTAAAAAGTATCAGTAAATTTCAAATCACAATAATAATAAAATAATTAAGATAAAAATGAGGAAGTTCATAAACAGAAATTAAATTCAACATTTTCTCCAAAATGGTGTGGGAGGACTTAAAATTTCATTCAAATAATCAAATTCAAAATTGGTTAAAGAAAGCATAGCAAACTCAATTAATTATAATTTTTTTAGATGGCAAGAAATATTTTTTTTATTTCATAAATTGAATCAAATTAAAATATTCATATAATAGCAATGACATATAATAGGTTTAAAAACTATATTTTATTGTTTTTCAATTAAAAAGCCGAATTTATCGACAGCTTTATGATGCACTCTACAAATTGTCATTGGTCTATATATAACTCAAAAGTTAGCAATAAAAAAACCTTGTAGACGAAAACTGTTCTACCAACATGACTTTGGAGATTTATAAAACTCAAAAGTCTCAGAAGAAACGAGAGAAAAAATTCGAGACGTTGGATTACAGAAATGTAATGCATAATCTTTTCAACTTCCCCCTTTCTCAAAAAGAATAGAAAACTTCCCTTCTCTAAACCTTGATAATGCCACAAAAGATAAAAAAAAAAAATAGTAGCAAATGCCTTCACATTTCATGGCCCAGCCACCGGCGAAGGACCTTCTGGTATGTCAGACCACATCATTCACATTCAGAACCACGATAGAATAGGATGAAACGGTGCAGTTCTTGAAATACCTCAAAGAAGTTCCTTTTCTTGCGGGGAGAAGAAGAATATGCGTTCCACCATATTGCCCATAAGTAAAAGCAGCAGAAGTCATTCTTGTTTATCTTTCTGCTGCCTCTTTCGAATTCATGGTATGGGAAATATCCTTATTTACTTTTCGATGTATTTGGACTGGCCTTTTCTGACGAGTGGGCCCATGACGAAGAGGTTTTTTTTTTTGTTTTTTAGCCTATATACTATTTGCTACTGCTATATATGTTTGGATTCTAAGGGAAACACGTCTAGTTTTGTTTCCTACATATCCCTTTTTCCCCTTTTTGTTTGCTTAAGCAACTGGAATTTAATATTGCCAACAAAACAAATTTTTTTCCGAAACTTGGCAAATAGGGTTCCAGTGGCTTTCAAGCCATGGAATGAATACATCCCCCATCTCCAATAGGAAAAAAAGAACCTTTTGACAGTTAACAAATGCAAGCATAAGTGTGTTGGGCTCGTAAAATGGCTTTGAATGGTAAATATTGTCAAGTATGAAAAACATTGTTATGCTGGTTAGTTTCTGAGTAGAAAGTAAAGTAGAGCATTCAGTGACAATGCGCTATTCGATATGACTGTTGATTCAAGCAACTCTCTAAAAGAAATGTTGTTTTTGTTTCCTTTAAGTAGACCTTTCGTTTTTGGTTTCCTGAATTTCTCTACATCTACATCTGCATCTACAAAAAGAGAATCATGCAGATCCTTAAATGTTGTTTTAGATCGAGCATTCTTTTAATAAAATTCTTCTAAAGAAAATAATGAAAATATAAATTTTTATTAGAATAATAATAGAGAACATTTTTAGCTTTTAATATCCTGTCGTTGATTATTAACACTAGAAATATGATTACCAAAAACAAATTATTATTGCATTGTAGATAAACTAACCTTTATACCATAGGTCGGTCTAATACGACTGTACAGCGTTGGACGTATGGCTGACTATATGGCTTAGGATATCCCATGTTTCTGAATCTGCCAGTAGGCAGACGGCCATGCCGGTTGTGCCATTGCAGAAGAAAATAAACTAACATTAACTACCAATTATGCGGAAATCATTATTTTACATTCTATCAAATAATATAGAAATTAATAAATAATATTAATTTAATGATCATATTTAAAATGAATTCAAAGAAATATAATAATATTTAAATTTCAATTAGATAACTCTCATGACATAATGAAATGGAATGAAAGGGAGATAATTATAGAATTTTATTAATTTTTCTTTTAAAACGTCCTTTGGTGAAACTTCATACAATGATGATTTTTAAGGATTTACATTACTTATTATTGTATTATTATGAAATAATAATTGCAATATTATTATAGAATAGTTACAGGAAACTACCATATTAATTATATATTTTTTATAGTTGATGTCATATAACCAATGACCTATTATTATCAGTGATTTCCATCCTTTTGTTCAAATGAGATTTTTCATCATATTAATATGGGTAGAGAGAAATGTTACTTGAACTGATGACTTTAAGAGGAAACATCCATACATTTGTGAGATTTATAGGAAAACTAAATGTCGAATATCCTTATTTCCTTAAAGGTGAAAATTATTCAGATTAATAGGGTAGATTTTATTTAATAATTGATATTTATAATATATTGTTATTTAATAATTAGTATTTATAATATATTGTTATTTAATAATTGATATTTGTAACAGATCAAAGAGAAAATTATTGGATAATAAATATTTGTAAGCGATATTCCTGCAGAATGAAAGCTGCAAAGAAATTGTTTCTTTTTATAACCAAGTCCCTCATTTATTCAAACCGTAACTGATTTTATTCATAAAAATATGTTTATTATCTTTCATAAAAAATATTAAAAAATAGGAAGCTAATGAGAGAATTTTCCCGAAAAAAAAAAAAGAAGGAGAAATATTATTTAGATAATTGGCATTTGTTCAAAACCGAGAGTTGTTTAGTTATCATAAAACTTCCGACATTCATTATGATTAAAGAAAAGAGGGGAAAAACTAAGGAATTATTATGTACGTGAAATTGATATTTCGATAAATACTAACGTTGTTCATTTCAGTGTGAAAGAAATAATCATAATTTATTTTTTTATGGTAGAGAAAAATAACTAATCCCATGTCGTAGATATATTTTCGATATTGATTTCAAATGCAGTTTTCACCATTTAATTAGTTCAAAATAATGTAATCCTCGTCTGTAACTTTATTATAATTTTTATTTATTAATTATTTTTTATTCATTTATTTTTTATTCGAAACATTGTCATTTTTTATAAATTATGAGCACTCCCTCCTTCCTTTTTGGAGAAAATTTTGAATTTAATTTCAATAAATATAATCTTTAATTTTATGTTTATCAACTTCTTCTTTTCAATCTTTAATTATTATTATAATTTATATTTGAAATTAACTGCAAATTTTTACTAAATAAATAAATACCATAAGAAATGTCTAAATTTCAAAATACTTTTTTAAATGCAGTATACGTTAAATACAGGATGTTTAAATTATTATTAAACAATTATATAAAATTAATAGTTTAATCAAGTTTAGATTTATTTTTCTTTTGATTTATTAAATATAAATATGAAGCAGATTTTCTTTTAAATAAATTATTTCAGAATTCAAAATGGTAGGGGGGGATTTCTTTCAAATAAACAAATTCAAAATTGGTTAAAGAAAACATTGCAACATCAATTGATTATTATTTTTTTAAGAGACCAAGATACATTTTTTTTATACTTCAAAAATTGAATCAATTTAAAATATCCATAACATATAACAAGTTTAAAACAAATTTTTTCAATTTTTTTTCAATTAAAAAGCCAAATTTATCGACAACTTTATGATGCGCTCTACAAATTCCCATTGGTCTATATATAACTCAAAAGTTAGTAACATAAAAAAAATTGTAGACGAAAACTGTTCTACCAACATGCCTTTGGAGATTTATAAAACTTAAAAATCTCTGAAGAAATGAGAGAAAAAAATTCAAGACGTTGGATTACAGAAATGTAATGCATAATCTTTTGAACTTCCCCCTTTCTCAAAAAAGAGTAGAAAACTTCCCTTCTCTCAACCTTGACAATGCCACAAAAGATAAAAAGAAGAAAAAGTAGCAAAGGCCTTCACATTTCATGGCCCAGCCACTGGCGAAGGACCTTCTGGTACGTCAGACCACATCATTCACATTCAGAACCACGATAGAATAGGATGAAACGGTGCAATTCTTGAAATACCTCAAAAAGTTCCTTTTCTTGCGGGGGAAGAAGAATATGCGTGCCATTATATTTCCCCAGAAGTAAAAGCAGCAGAAGTCATTTTTGTTTATCTTTCTGCTGCCTCTTTCGAATTTGTGGTATGGGAAATATCCTTATTTACTTTTCGATGTATTTGGGGTGGCCTTTTCCGACGAGTGGGCCCATGACGTAGAGGTTCTTTTGTTTTTCAGCTTTTATGCTGTTTGCTATTGTTCTATGTATATTTGTTTGGGTGTATTCAAAGGGAAACACGTCTAGTTTTGTTTCCTACAGATCCTTTTCCCCCCTGTTTTGTTTGCTTCAGCAACTGGAATTTAATATTGCCAACAAAACAAATTTTTTCTGACACTTGGCAAATAGGGTTCCAGTGGCTTGCAAGCCCGTGAAATGAATACATTCACCATCTCCGATAGGAAAAAAAGAATCTTTTGACAGCCCATCATGGTGTTGTTGCGCCATTGAAGAAAAAGATAAATTAATATTAACTGCCGATAATGCGGAAATCATTATGATATTTCAAATTTCGACCGAAATTAATAAATAATATTAATTTAAAGATCATCTTTAAATAAATTCAAATATATATAATAATATTTAAATTTCAAATACATATCACTCATGATACAATGATATTTATACTAATTTATATAGGAATAAAAGCGAGATTTATTCACAATGTTATTGTACTCTACAACCACTTTCTGAAAAGAAAAAAAATTATTTCATAAAAGATTGTCACTCTTGGACATTGCGATTGGTGTTTTTCATTAGATCGATGAATTTTCTTATTGGTGTTTGCTCACTCACCGATGAACTACTTACTCATTGGAGTTTGCCTCAAATATGATACGCATATTTGATGTCAATTAGCTCTGAAATCAGTTATTAGTCGATGAAGAATCACATACGGCATTACTATTGTAATCTCTTCTGGTGGTTGTAATGTAATATGCTGCATATGCTGAATCTTGAGTAATATCGATCTATCGCCTGTTATCAATAATATCAATGGCAAATTATCACTCCTGAAATTCTCAACATGCACAAAATTTCAAATATTCTATAATAAGTGGTTTTAAAATTCATTAATAGTTCAACTAATCAAATATTTTATGAAATTCCTAATAATAAAATAATAGAAGTACGACAATTAAAGAACGTACAAATACTGACGCTTTCGTGCTCGATTATTAACTATATACATATAAGGATATTTGCTTTAACAATAGAAATAATTTTCCACCATATTTAGTAATCGTGTCTGCTGCAACACTAAATAAGAAAACAAATAATTAAATGTTCAGTAATTTTCATTTTAAAAAAGTAAACAAAGTAAATTTAACTTAATTGCAACAAAATCATGAGTATTTGTTTTTCATCCTTTTACAGTTAATAAGTTTGCCATAAACTTATCATATCTCCTAGTTAAATAGCTTCTTTTTCATTATGCAAATGAAAGCCTCCTAAAAGAATACCACACATAAAAAAGAAAATCTTCTTTCAAATATTATTTATCAATACGAAAGCCAAAATTATCAAAACACGCTCACACGAGAGAGGCTTTTCAAAATTCAAACTTTTAACGACAGGCGAACCTGTGTGTGTGAAAATCAGCATTTCCCACTTTTAATTTATTTTCACGCGACCGTGTCTTTCTCGCTCACGTAAATTTTGAAGCTTTTCAAAAAGACTCCCGGAGACTTAATTTGAGCGGAAACAAGGCAGCTACTCTCCACTTGGCAGTTAATATTACCCCACTGATGTTAACCACCAACCGTAAGAAAGGAACCCATCGATTATTCTTTTGAAATAGCCCGTTTTTACTTTGTTACTATTTATCGACTCCTACCCATCATAATGTTCATTCAATTTGCAGCGCATTCTTTTGTCACAGTTTGGACTTCTTTTTTCTTCTTTTTGGGTTTGGAACGATACCTCATTACCCTGAAGATAAGATTGCTTTGTCTCCGGCGGGTCGGTTACTGTTGTTGTTTGATCGCCTAACAAAATGAGGGGGAAGGGCAGGTGTCACGTGATAGGTTGTGTTTCGAATATCATCCATTTATTAAGTTTTCAAAACTTTGTTTCCTCTTTCACCTCTTTTTCACCTTTTTTTTTTGTTCTGTTGTCGTCTGTTATTTAATTTTTCTCATCGTCTTTATATTAGGAGCAAAATACTCGCATGTAAAAGAGTTACGTGAAAAGGAATCAAATATTTAGTGGTTGCTACGTTTAAGAATTGGTGGTTTGAATTCTTATAGGAGGCCTTATGCCAAGTTGAATATGAAAATATTTTAACTGTATGCACAAGCATAACTAATAAAAGTTACATGTGAGTAAAATTATAGAAAATACATTGCATTTGTAAAATAGAAATTCCACTATTATACTTATAAGAATTACGATAATCTAAAACTTAAGATTTATCCTAAGTGCCTTGTTGGATATAAAATTATTGTCATGTACGTACAGTCATGAAAGTAATAAAAATTACATTGCCAAGAATTATAAAAGTTGTAAAATATTGCAAACTAATATTTTAATAGAGATGTGGTTAGATTGATGGGTTTATTGGGGATGTTGTTGAAAGTGGAATTTTATTTTGGATATTTAACATGTTGTTGTTAATTATTAAAATTAAATTGTTGTTGTTTTAAATAAATACAAATGTAAGTACTTTGAAAATAAAAATGCACCAATAAAATTAATTAAGTATTAACTTCTAAAATTTTTAAGTAAAGGTAATTTTTTAAGATACATATTTTTAAACTAATAAAATGACTTAAATTTAATCGAATGCAATGTATCGAATTATTAAGGCAGATTTTATTTAATAATTGATATTTATAATATATTGTTTTTTATTAATTGATGTTTGCAGTTCATCAAAGAGAAAATTATTGTATAATAAATATTTCTACGCGATAGAACCTCAAAAGAATTTTTTTCTGTTTATAACTAAGTCCCTTATTTATTCAAACCGTAACTGATTTTATTCATAAAAATGTGTTCATTATCTTCCATAAAAAATAGGAAGCTAATGAGAGAATTTTCTCGAAAAAAATAAGAAAAAGAAATATTATTTAGATAATTGGCATTTGTTCAAAACCGAGAGTTGTTTAGTTATCATAAAACTTCCGACATTCATTATGATTAAAGAAAAGAGGAAGAAAACTAAGGAATTATTATGTACGTGAAATTGATATTTCGATCAATACTAACGTTGTTCATTTCGGTGTGAAAGAAATAATCATAATTTACTTTTTTTATTGTAGAGAAAAATAACTAATCCTATGTCGTATATGTATCTTCGATGTTGATTTCGAATACAGTTTTCACCATTTAATTAGTTCAAAATAATGTAATCCTTGTCTGTATTAATTATTATTTTATTTATTTATTTTCGAAGCATTATTAATTTTTAGAAATTTTGAACCCCCACCTTTCTTTTTGGAGAAAATTTGGAAATTAATTTAAATAAAAATAATTTTTAAATTTCTGTTTATCAATTTCTTCTTTTTAATCTGTGTTTATTGTTATTATTTGATATTTGAAATTAACCGATATTTTTATTAACTAAATAAATATCAAAAAAGTCCAAATTTCAAAATAATTTTTAAATGCATTAATTATACATGAAATACATGCTATAATGTCAAAATTATTATTAAAAAATTTATATATATAAAAATTAATAATATAGCCAAGTTTAGATTTATTTGTCTTTTCCTTTATTAAATTTAATCATAAAGTAAATTTTCTTTTAAATAAATTATTTCCTTTTTTTAAAATGATCATTCACTAAAATATTTAAAATTTAGATTATTCTTACGATAATTATATACTTAGTAAATAATTTACTCTGTAAATTTCTAATGATAATAATAAATAAATAAACACGAAAAAGAAGAAGTTGGCAAATAGAAATTTAAAGATAATATTTACTGAAATTAAATACAAAATTTCCTTCAAAATGGGAGGGATTCAAAATTGCAATCAAATAAACAAATTCAATATTGGTCAAAATTGGCTACGTGATATACATATTATAATGTTTAAATTATTATTAAATATATATATGTATAAGAATTAATAGTATAATCAATATTAGATTTATTTTTCTTTTGCTTTATAAATTATAAACATAAAACAAATTTTCTTTTAAAGGAACTATTTAATTTTTTTTATGACCATTTGCTAAAATATTTAAAATTTGGAATATTCATATGATATTCGTTTAATAAGAAAAAATATCAAATTAATCGTAGACAATAAATTTCAAATAATAATAATAATAATAACAATGACAAGTAACAAAAAATTTTATTTTAATGTTTTTCAATTAAAAAGCCGAATTTATCGACAGCTTTATGATGCACTCTACAAATTGTCATTGGTCTATATATAACTCAAAAGTTAGCAATAAAAAAACCTTGTAGACGAAAACTGTTCTACCAACATGCCTTTGTAGATTAATAAAACTCAAAAGTCTCTGAAGAAACCAGTGAAAAAATTCGAGATGTTGGATTACAGAAATTCATGCATAATCTTTTGAACTTTCCCCTTTCTCAAAAAGACTACAAAACTTCCCTTCTCTCAACCTTGACAATGCCACACAAAAAAAGTAGCAAATGCCTTCACATTTCATGGCCTTCTCATACATCAGACCACATCATTCACATTCAGAACCACGATGGAATAGGATGAAACGGTGCAGTTCTTGAAATACCTCAAAGAAGTTCCTTTTCCTACGGGGGAAGAAGAATATGCGTGCCACTATATTGCCCCAGAAGTAAATGCTGCAGAAGTCAGTTTTGTTTATCTTTCTGCTGCCTCTTTCGAATTCGTGGTATGGGGAAATATCCTTATTTACTTTTCGATGTTTTTGTGGTGGCCTTTTCCGACGAGTGGGCCCATGACGAAGAGGGTTTTTGTTTTTCAACTTTTATGCTGTTTGCTATTGTTCTATGTATTTTTTTAGAGTGGATTCTAAGGGAAACACGTCTGGTCTTGATTCGTAGAGATCCTTTTTTCCCCCTTTTGTTTGCTTAAGCAACTGGAATTTAATATTGCCAACAAAACAAATTTTTTTCTGACACTTGGCAAATAGGATTCCAGTGACTTTCAAGCCGTGGAATGAATACATTCCCCATATCCAATAGGAAAAAAAAGAATCTTTTGACAGTTAACAAATGCAAGCATAAGTGTGTTGGGCTTGTAAAATGACTTTGAATGGCAAATATTGTCAAGGATGAAAAACATTGTTTGGTGGTTAGCTTCTGAGTAAAAAGTAAAGTAAGGCATTCACTGACAATGCAGTATTAAATATGACTATAGATTCAAGCAACTCTTTTAAGGCATTTTTTTTTTTTTTTTTTTTTTTTTTGTTATTTCTTTTAAATAGTTTTTTTTTATTTCGGTTTCTTGAATTTCTTTTCGAAATAAAGTATATCTACAAAAAACGGTTATCAAGTAAACCGTTGAGTGTTATTTTAGAATTAGCGTTCTTTTAATAAAATCCATCTAAAGAAGAAAATATTTAAAATATAAATTTTAATAGAAGAATAATAGTGAACAATTTTAAATTTTATTATTCTGTCATTGATTATTGGCACTAGAAATATGATAATAAAAATCTTATTGCATTTCAGATAAAGTAGCCTTCAACCCATAGGTACCGGTCTTATATGTCGATAGAGCGTTGAGCATACTTTGACATCTCTACCCCCATAAAAAGAAAACATCTCATGTTTCGGAATCTACCAGTAGGCAGACGGCAATAGTCCACTATGGAGCCTCTGCGCCAATGAACAAGGAAAAGAAGATAAACTAACATCAACTGTCGATAATGCGGAAATCATTATTTCACTTTCACTCAAACATTAAATTAATAAATAATATTAATTTAATGTTTTTGTTTAATATGGATCCAAAGAAATACATACACTCATGATACAATGAAATGGACTCAATGAATGGACTTTATTCACAATGATATTGTATTCTACAACCACATTCTGAAGTGAAAATATATTTCTTAAAAGGTTTAAAAAATTGTTAATCTTGGACAGTTACATTGCTGATTAGTGTTTGTCACTAGGCCGATGAATTTCTGATTTGTGCTTGTGAAAATCAGCAATTTCCCACTTTTAATTTATTTTCACGCGACCGTGTCTTTCTCGCTCACGTAAATTTTGAAGCTTTTCAAAAAGACTCCCGGAGACTTAATTTGAGCGGAAACAAGGCAGCTACTCTCCACTTGGCAGTTAATATTACCCCACTGATGTTAACCACCAACCGTAAGAAAGGAACCCATCGATTATTCTTTTGAAATAGCCCGTTTTTACTTTGTTACTATTTATCGATTCCTACCCATCATAATGTTCATTCAATATGCAGCGCATTCTTTTGTCACAGTTTGGACTTCTTTTTTCTTCTTTTTGGGTTTGGAACGATACCTCATTACCCTGAAGATAAGATTGCTTTGTCTCCGGCGGGTCGGTTACTGTTGTTGTTTGATCGCCTAACAAAATGAGGGGGAAGGGGAGGTGCCACGTGATAGGTTGTGTTTCGAATATCATCCATTTATTAAGTTTTCAAAACTTTGTTTCCTCTTTCACCTCTTTTCCACCTTTTTTTTTTTGTTCTGTTGTCGTCTTTTATTTAATTTTTATCATCGCCTTTATATTAGGAGCAAAATGGTCGCATATAAAAGAGTTGCGCGAAAAGGAATCAAATGTTTAGTGGTTGCTTCATTTAAGGTTTTATGGTTTGAATTCTCGTAGTAGGCCTTAGGCCAAGGTGAATATGAAAATATTTTAGCCTTATGTACAAACATAACTAATAAATGTTGCATGTGGGAAAAAATACAATGCAATGTAAAATAGAAATTCCACGTATAAGAATAAAATAAAAATTTTACTTATATTTTTAATAACATTTCAATTGGATCCCTAATAAACTCTCAGTTTGCATTGTTTTACAACTATTACTATGTATAGCAATGCAATTTCTTATCACTTTTATGGCTATATGTACATGGCAATAGTTTCATATACAACAAGAGACACAGTTTCGGAAACTGCCAGTAAGTAGACGGCCTTAGGCCACATTAGGCTGTTGCGGCATTGAAGAAGACGATAAACTAACATTAATTGACGATAATGTGGAGATCATTATTATATTTTAAATCAAATAAGAAAGAAATTAATAAATAATATCAATTTAACGAGTTTAAGATAAATTTAAAGATGATGATATTTAAATTTCAAATATATATCACTCATGACATAAAGAAATACACTCTAATTTAAGTTGGAATGAAAGTGGCATTTAATCACAATGATATTGTATTCTTTAGCCACTTTCTGAAGGGATAAAATTATTTCATAAAAGATTGTCATTCTTGGTCAGTTACATTTCTGACTGACGTTTATCACTAGACCAATGAATTGCTAATTGGTGTTCGTCTACTGAACGATGAACTATTCATTAAAGTTTGTCTACTGACCAATGAACTACTTATTGGCGATTGCCTCAAGTATGATATTCGTATTTGTGGTAAATTAACTCTGAAATAAATTAGTTTTCAATGAATAATAACAGACGGCGTTAGTCTTGTAATCTCTTCGAGTGATTGTAATGTTGTAGGTTCTTCATGTTGAATCTTGAGTAGCATCTATCTATCGCATATTATCATTATTATTAGTGGCAAATGGTTACTGCTCAAGTTCTTACCAAGGATAAAATGTCCACCATATAATAATAACTAGTTTTAAAATTCAGTAATAAATCAAATAATCAAAAGTTTTACGAAATTCATAATAATTAAATAATAGGAAAACCGCGATTAAAGAGCGAACGAATACTAAAGCTTATCAGCTCCATTATTAACTACATGCATAAAAGAAAATTTCCTTTAACAACAGAAATAGTTTTTCACCTTATTTAGAAATTGGATCTGCTACAATAATTAAACATCTTAAAAAAATATATATTTTTCAAAGATTTTAATATTTCTTTTTAACCTTTTGACATATTTGCGCATATAATAGGTTTAACTTTTTTTCATAATTATAATTACTATAATTAATAAAAATAACAGAAATTTATAACGTATTATTCACTGCAGAAGAAAAATACAAATGTTACCATTTGGCAGCGCTGATAACATTTACAATGAATTGATAGAAATATGAAAATAGTGTGAAGTTGAACTAGTATTTTGGCTTACAGTGCTGTCGGAATATTCGAACAAATCATTAATATTTGATAAAAATAATATCAATTTTATTAACTATATTTAATTTTCATAATTAATGGCCGGAATATAATGAAGTATAAGGCCACCTACGAGAAATCAAAATATCAAATCTTAAACGTAGCAAACACTAAACATTTGATTCCTTTTCACGTAACTCTTTTATATGCGAGCATTTTGCTATTGTAATATAAAGACGATGAGAAAAATTAAATAGATGGCGACAACAGAACAAAAAGAAAAAGGTGGAGAAGGAGAGGGGAAAGAGGAAACAAAGTTTTGAAAACTTAATAAATGGATGATATTCGAAACAAAACCTATCACGTGACACCCCCTTCCCCCTACATTTTGTTACGAGATCAAACAACAAAAGTAACCGACCTGCCGGAGACAAAGCAATCTTATCTTCAGGGTAATGAGGTATACTTCTCCCCCAAAAAGAGAAAAAAAGTCCAAAGTGCGACAAAAGAATGCGTTGCATATTGAATGAACATTATGATGGGTATGAGTCGATAAATAGTAACAAAGTAAAAACTGCTATTTCAAAAGAAGAATCGATGGGTTCCTTTCTTATGGTTGGTGGTTACCATCAGTGGGGTAATATTAACCGCCAAGTGGAGAGTAGCTGCCTTGTTTCCGCTCAAATTAAGTCCGCGAGTCTTTTGAAAAGCTTCAAAACTTACGTGAGCGAGAAAGACACGGTCGCGTGAAAATAAATTAAAAGTGGGAAATTGCTGATCTTCACACACACAGGTTCGCCTGTCGTTAAAAGTTGAATTTTCAAAAGCCTCTCTCGTGTGAGCGTGTCTTGATAATTTTGGATTTCGTATTGATAAATAATATTTTGAAAGAAAATTTTCTTTTTATGTGTAGTATATTCTTTTAGGAGCATCCCATCTTCAAAATGAAGAAGAAGCTATTTAACTGGGAGATATGATAAGTTTATGGCAAACTTATTACCCGTAAAAGTAATGAAAAATAAATGAACATTGTGATTATTTTGTTGTAATTAACAAAAATGCAAATTTTTAAAATTTATTCAATTCTTTCTATTAGCTGACACTCTCCCTATATATATCTTGTTCAAATTTTCAATCGTTCATAAAATACTTTTTATTCACCCACTCAAATTCAAATACATTTTTTTTTAACTTGTAGTGGATGGCACTGGATGTTAATACAGTTATTTCAAATATTAATTAATTAATTTAATTTAATTAATTAATTTTAGTTTTTTTTAAGAATTAAGTTGCATATATTTACCAATAGATGGCGCCAGATAAACTTAAAAAAATGAATGAAAATTATTTATAAAGGACTTTCTGCAATATAGTGAAAAAAAGTAGAAATTCACTTAATTTTTTATATATATATATATTACTTGTTTTTAAATGGAAATTACTGAACATTTAACTTATTTGCTTTCGCATTTAGTATTGTAGCAGACGCAGTTACTAAATAGGGTGGAAAACTATTTCTGTTGTTAAAGAAAATCGAGTGTTGTAAGTAATAATCGAGCTGATAAGCTTTAGTATTCGTACGTTCTTTAATCGTCATATTCCGATTATTTTATTATTAGAAATTTTGATTAATTCAACTATTAATGAATTTTGAAACTGCTACTTATGATATATTTGATATTTTATCCATGTTGAGAACTTGAGCAGTGACCCTTTGCCACTGGTAATGCTGATAATATCCGATAGATCGATATTACTAAAGATTCAGCATGGAGAACCTACAATATTACAACCACCAGAAGAGATTGCAAGAGTAATGTCGTCTGGGATTCTTCATAGAAATCTAATTGATTTCAAAGCTAATTGACCACAAATATGTGTATCGTATTTGAGGTAAACTTCAATGAGTATTCATCGGCCAATAGGCAAACTTCAATGAGTAGTTCATCATTCAGTAGTCAATTTCATTATGTCATGAGTGATATATATTTCGAATTTAAATATTATTATCTTTGAATTCATTTTAAAACTGATCATTAAAATGATATTATTTATTAAATTATGTCTTATTTGATTTAAAATGTAATAATGATCTCCGCATTATCGGCAGTTAATGTTAGGTTATCGTCTTCTTCTTGAATGCCGCAACAGCCACATGGTGGTCTAAGGCTGTCTGCTTACTAGCAGATCCGAATCTGTGTCAATTTTTGTATATGAAATTATTGTCATGTACATATAGCTATAAAAGTTATAATACATTGCTGAACCTAGTAATAGTTGCAAAACATTGCAAACTGTGAGTTTATTAGGGATCCAATTAAAATGTTATTAAAAATATATGCGAAATTTTTATTTTATTTTTTATTCTTACAACTGGAATTTTTATTTTACATTGCACTGTATTTTTTTTTTAATTTTTCCTCACATATAACTTTTATTAGTTATGTGTGTGTATAAAGCTACAATATTTTCAATTCAACTAAACATAAGGCCTCCTATGAAAGTTCAAACCATCAAATCTTAAACAAAGCAGCCACAAAACATTTGATTCCCTGTCACGTTAACTCTTTTATATGCGAGCATTTTGCTATTCTAATATAAAGACGATGAGAAAAATTAAATAGATGGCGACAACAGAACAAAAAGAAAAAGGTGGAGAAGGAGAGGGGAAAGAGGAAACAAAGTTTTGAAAACTTAATAAATGGATGATATTCGAAACAAAACCTATTACGTGACACCCCCCCGCCCTTCCCCACGTTTTGTTACGCGATCAAACAACAAAAGTAACCGACCCGCCGGAGACAAAGCAATCTTATCTTCGGGGTAATGAGGTATCGTTCCACCCCAAAAAAAAAAAAAAAAGAAGACCAAAACTGCGACAAAAGAATGCGTTGCATATTGAATGAACATTATGATGGGTAGGAGTCGATAAATGGTAACAACGTAAAAACAGGCTATTTCAAAAGAAGAAGAATCGATGGGTTCCTTTCTTACGGTTGGTGGTTAACATCGGTGGTGTAATATTAACCGCCAAGTGGAGAGTAGCTGCCTTGTTTCCGCTCAAATTAAGTCCGCGAGTCTTTTGAAAAGCTTCAAAATTTACGTGAGAGAGAAAGGAGACGGTCGCGTGAAAATAAATTAAAAGTGGGAAATTGCTGATCTTCACACACACACACACAGGTTCGCCTGTCGTTAAAAGTTTGAATTTTCAAAAGCCTCTCTCGTGTGAGCGTGTCTTGATAATTTTGGGCGTTCGTATTGATAAATAATATTTTGAAAGAAAATTTTCTTTTTATGTGTGGTATTCTTTTAGGAGGCTACCATCCGCAAAATGAAAAAGAAGCTGCTTAGCTGGGAAATATGATAAGTTTATGGCAATCTTATTACCCGTAAAAAGAATGAAAAATAAATGATTTTTCTGTTGTAATTAACAAAAATGCATTTTTTTAATTTCTTTTTAAATGAAATTAGTGAAATTTAATTATTTATTTTCGTATTTAGTGTTGTAGCAGACACAATTACTAAAAAGGGTGGAAAACTATTTCTATTGCTATAGCACATATCCTTAGTTAATAACTTAATATTCGTACGTTCTTTAAACGTCGTATTCCTATCATTTAATTATTAGGAATTTCGTAAAATCTTTTAATAATTGAACTATTAATGAATTTTAAAAGAAAATATTATTATTAAATTTCAATTTATTCATGTGGAGAGTTTGAGTAGTAATGTTGAACCTCTGGTAATGTTGATAACATGCGATAGATAGATGTTACTCAAGTTTCAACACGAATAGCCTTCTAATACATTATAATCTCCAAAAGAGATTGCAAGAGTAATATCGTCTGTGATTATTCATCGAAAACTACTTGATTTCAGAGCTAATTGACCACAAATATGTCTGTCCAATAAGTAGTTCATTGGTCAGTAGGCAAACTTCAATGAGAGTAGTTCATAATTCAGTAGGCAAACACCAATCATCAATTCATCGGTTTAGTGACAAACACTAATCAGCAATGCAACTGTCTTAGAGTTACAATCTTTTATGAAATAATTTTTTCCCTTCAGAAAGTGGTCGTAGAATACAATTAACATTGTGAATGAATCTCACTTTCAGTCCAATTTAAATTAAGGTCCATTATATCATGTATGAGTGATATGTATTTGAAATTTAAATATTATTATGTTTCTCTGAATTTATTTTAAATATAATCATTGTATTAATATTATTTATTAATGTCTTATTTGATTGAAAATGAAATAATGATTATTATCGACAGTTATTGTGAATTTATCTTCTTTTTCAATGGCGCAGCGGTCCCATAGTGGACTATGGCCTTCTGCCTATTGACAGATTCCGAAACATGAGATGTTTTCTTTCGACGGGTAGGGTTTCAAGCCTTATACCCAACTCTCTACAATCATATTAGACTGGGACCTGCGATTTAAAGATGAACTGTAAGATTACAACACATTAATAAATTTATTTTTACTAATCATATTTCTAGTGTTAATAATCAACGACAGGATATTAAAATTTAAAAATATTCATTATTATTCTTCTAATCAAATTTTTTTATTTTCAATATTTTCTTTTTTAGACAGATTTTATTAACAGGATTCTCATTCTAAAACAACACTCAACGCTCTATTTGATTCTCGTTTTGTATATTTTATTTCGAGGAGCAATTCAGGAAACTGAAAACAAAATGGCTCTTTAAGAGAAATAAAAAACTAATATTAAGAGAGTTGCTTTAATCACTAGTCATATTTAGTATTGTATTGTAACTGAAAGCCTTACTTTACTTTCTACTCAGAAGCTAACCACCAAACTATATTTTTCATCCTTGACAATATTTGCCATTCAAAGTCATTTTAACACACTCCCAACACATTTGTTAACTATCAAAAGATTCTTTTTTTCCTATCGGAGATGAGAATGTATTCATTCCACGACTTGAAAGCCACTGGAACCCTATTTGCCAAGTGTCAGAAAAAATTTCTTTTGTTGGCAAAATTAAATTCCAGTTGCTTAAGCAAACAAAAGGGGGAAAGGGATCTGTGTGAAACAAAACTAGCCGTGTTTCCCTTAGAATCCGCCCAAACAAATATACATAGAACAGTAGAAAACAGCATAAATGCTGAAGAACAAAAACCCTCTTCGTCATGGGCCCACTCGTCGGAAAAGGCCACCCCAAATGCATCGAAAAGTAAATAAGGATATTTCCCCATACCACGAATTCGAAAGAGGCAGCAGAAAGATAAACAAAAATGACTTCTGCTGCTTTTACTTCTGCGGCAATATAGTGGCACGCATATTCTTCTACCCTCGCAAGAAAAGGAACTTCTTTGAGGTATTCCAAGAAATGCACCGTTTCATCCTATTCCATCGTGGTTCTGAATGTGAATGATGTGGTCTGACGTACCAGAAGGTCCTTCGCCAGTGGCTGGGCCATGAAATGTGAAGGCTTTTGCTACTTTTTTTCTTCTCTTTTTCTGCGGCATTGTCAAGGTTGAGAGAAGGGAAGTTTTCTACTCTTTTTGGAGAAAGGGGGAAGTTCAAAAGATTATGCATTACATATCTGTAATCCAACGTCTCGAATTTTTTCACTCGTTTCTTCTGAGACTTTTGAGTTTTATAAATCTCCAAAGTCGTATTGGTAGAACAGTTTTCGTCTACAAAGTTTTTTTTTCACTAACTTTTGAGTTACATATAGACCAATGGCAATTTGTAGAGAGCATCGTAAAACTGTCGATAAATTTTTCTTTTTAACTGCAAAACAATAAAATATATGGAAAATAAACTGCTGTTATATGGATATTTTAAATTGCTTCAATATATGAAATAAAAAAAAACTCTTAAAAAATTGATAATCAATTGATTTTGGTATGTTCCCTTTATTCGATTTTAAATTTGTTTTAAATATTTTGCCCGCCCCCCTCCCCCCCATTTTGTCGAAAATTTTGAATTTAATTTCAGTAAAAATAATTTTTACATTTCTGTTTAATAACTAGTTTGTTTTCATCTTTAAATTATTATTATTTGCAATTTACTGATATTTATTTACTAAATAAATAAATATCATCATAATACTCCAAATTTTAAATATTTCAGGGAATGGTCATTTAAAAAAATTAAATAATTTATTTAAAAGAAAATTTACTTTATGTTTTTTAATAAAGCTACAGAATAAAAGTAAATTAGATTATACTACTAATTTTTTATGTATATATTTATTAATAATAATAATACTTATAGATGCATATATAAGTAAAAAAAAATTAGTTTGTATAGAGAATTTTCAGGAATTCTGTTGAGGTGGTGAAATCTTCAATTGGTTAATCTTCAGTATATCTAGTCCGTTTTTTTATTGACAGCGTATATAATTGCTTTTTAATAAGAAATGAAAAATTCGCTACACTTGTATACACTACACACCAGTAACGTCTCGGCCTATAATTCAGCAGCTTGAAAAAGTGAGCAACTTTCCCGTTCATGGGAACATGTAAATAAAATGTTCCCATGAACGTGAAAGTTGCTCACTTTCATACATCATACATCTATTTATTACAATTAATTATTAAAAAAATGAAAGTTAAAGAATTCAATTTGATTCGCAAGTCCAATTCAATCCAAAATTTAGAAGGGTTTTTAGTTTATACTTAATAAACGATGTACTGGACACAAAGAAGTATAAAAACGAATTTCAGTTACTTAAACAAGTTAAACGTTTTCATCGAAGTTTTCTTTTTATGAATGTTTTTTATCAAGCGTTGTAAGTAATACGATTATATATTGAAATATTAAATATTTTATAACAAATTATTGACCTTTTAAAGTTATATAAGGGAGTAATTAGTAATATAATAGTGTATTTGACCCACAATTTCTTTGATAAAACCTTCGTAACATCAAAGAGTTAAATGTTTCAAAAAAAATATATTTATATTTTTTTTCTAAGCAATTCTCCTGAAAATAAAAAATAAAAACAGTTCTCCTCTTGGGTATTATCCTTTGCTTTCAAAGTAATGAAACAGCTAACTATCCATTTGCTTTTACTTAAACGGGACACATTTTATAAGCATTAAAATACAAAACATGTTTTTTTCCCTTTAAAAACATTCCTTTACATCAAGACAAAAACATTGCAGCAGTCCGATTCTTAAACGCAGAATTACGAGAATCGTTTAAAAATCTCTTCAAACAGAAAACTTTTCTGAGCAATTTGGTAGAAAAAGAACATTCTATAGTGGCGGATGGGTAAAAAAAAGAACCAACGGAAATTGTAAGGGGGAAAATACTTGGTGGAGGAAGTCTTCTCATCCACCATCCTTTTTAAAAAAAGAATTCTGGTGTAAAAAAAAATAAAAAAAATCATCAGATAAGGTAGAACATTCGAATTGACTTTTAAAGAATTTTGAAAGACCCCAGCAAATTGTTTCTATCCAATGGAATTTCAATTTAGAATCATTGCGAAAAGTTCCCTCTTTTACCCTCAAATGACCATTCTCTGTTTTGTTTTTCTCTCTGTTGCTCATTTCCGCTCTTTGATTGTGGTTTTAAAGAGTCAAAAAAATGCTTCCGATTGACACCGGCCTTTTTTTTTTTTTTTTTTTTTTTTTTTTTTTCCCCCTCTACCTTTCCTATTTTTGTTTCTTTAATCCCTTTGGTCCATTCCCATTTTCCGCTTAATTCTCATATTTTTTTGAGTTTTTTTTTTTTAAATATTCTGGAATGAATAGGATGTCCTTTTGCATTCAGTTCTGGTACGCGAAGAAATTTATCCATTATTATTTGTTTATAGATTCTCAAATTTTTGCAACTGCTTTTTGAGTAGGTAAAAAAATGTTATTTTGTATGGAGAATTGTCAGGAATTTTGACGTGGCGAAAACTAATTTCTATTTTCATTAATTTTCACTGTTTAGTACATTTAGTAATTTTTTTATTGACGTTAAAATATATAAATGCTTTTTAATTAGAAATGAAAATGTTCACTATACTTGTATGCACTACACGCCTGTAATGTCTCGGCATATACTAGCTTTAACAGCTAGAAGAAGTGGTCAACTTTCAGGTTCATGGGAACGGTTTAATTTTTATTCACAAGTATCATGCATATATGCATACATAAATCTATTTATTACAATTAATTATTAAAAGTAAAGAAAGTTATAGAATGCAATTTGATTCGCAAGTGCAGTTCATCACAAAACATAAAAGATTTTTTAGTTCATACTTAGTAAAAGATATATTGGATACAAAAAAGTATAAAAACGCATTTCAGATGATTAAACAAGTAAAACGTTTTCATCTGAAGTTTTTTTTTATGAATGTTTCTTTATCAAACATTGTAAGTAAGGACTTATTAATAATATATTACCTGTTTTATATCAAAATGTTAGCTTTTTAAAGTTATTTAATGCAATATATAGTAATATAATAGTTCATTTGAACCACAATTTTTTATAAGATATTCTTAACATCGAAGTGATAAATTTTGCACAAAAACGTTAATTTTTTTTTCTAAGTATTTCTCCTAAAACAAACATTCCTTTACATCAAGACAAAACCATTGCAGCAGTCCGATTCCTAAACGCGGAATTAAGAGAATCATTTAAAAATCTCTTCAAACAGAAAACTTTTGTGAGCAATTTGGTAGAAAAAGAACATTGTATAGTGGCGGACGGGAGAAAAAAGAACAAACGGAAATTGTATGGGGAAATATACTTGGTGGGAGGAAATTTAAAGAATTTTGAAAGACCTCAGCAAATTGTTTCTACCCAATGGAATTTCAATTTAGAATCATTGCGAAAAGTTCCCTCTTTTCCCCTCACATGACGATTCCCTGTTTTGTTTTTCCCTCTGTGGCTCATTTCCGCTCTCTGATCGTGGTTTTAAAGAGACAAAAAAATGCTCCCGATTGACACGGGTCTTTTGTCCCTTTTTTCCTTTTTCTTTTCTCCCTCTTACTTTCCTATTTTTGTCCCTTTCATCCCTTTGGTCCATTCCTGTTTTTCGTTTAATTCTTATATTTTTTTTGAGGTTTTTTTAAAAAAATATTCTGGAGTGAATAGGATGTTCTTTTGCATTCAGTTCTGGTACACGAAGAAATTTATCCATTATTATTTTTTTTATAGATTCCCAAATTATTTCAAAGGCCTTTTGCGTAAGTAAAAAAAAATTATTTTATTTGGACAATTTTCAGGAATTCTGTTGATGTGGCAAAAACTAATTTCTATTTTCATATTTTTTTTAAACTTTGATACATCTTGTCATTTTTTTTTATTAACGTTACAGTATATAATTGATTTTAAATAAGAAATGAAAAACTTCACTACATTTGTATATGTACACTACATGCCTGTAAAGTCTCGGCCTATAATTTAACAGCTTGAAGAAGTGGGCAACTTTCAGGTTCATGAGAACACTTTAATTTTTGTTTACAAGTATCATACATATATACATACAGAAATCTATTTATTACAATTAATTATTAAAAAAATTAAAATTACTGAATTCAACTTGATTCGCAAGGGCAGTTCCTCCCCAAACTTAGAAGAGATTTTAGTTTCTGCTTAATAAACGACGCATTGGATAGATAAAAATTATAAAAGCGCATTTCAGTATTCAAACAAGTAAAACGTTTTCAACTAAGGTTTTTTTTTATGAATATTTCTTTATCAAACATTTCAGGTACTGACTTATTAATAATACATTAAATATTTTATAACAAGATATTAAACTTTTAAAGTTATATAATGTAGTACATAGTGATATAATAGTTTATTTGAAACACAATTTTTTGATAAAACATTCGTAACATCAAAGTGTTAAACGTTGCAAAAAAAATATTTTTATTTATTTTTTTTTCCGAGCAATTCTCTTGGGTATTATCCGGTTTTTTCAAAGTAATAAAACAGCTAACTATCCATTTGCTTTTACTTAAACGTGACGCATTTTATAAGCATAACAATACAAAAAAAGTTGGATTTATTTTTCTCTTTAAAAACATTCCTTTACATCAAGACAAAAACATTACACATTCCGGTTCTTAAACGCGGAATTACGAGAATCGTTTAAAAATCTCTTCAAACAGAAAACTTTTCTGAGCAATTTGGTACAAAAAGAACATTCTATAGTGGCGGATGGGGGAAAAAAACCCAACGGAAATTGTAAGGGGGAAAATACTTGGTGGAGGAAGTCTTCTCTTCTACCATCCTTTTTAAAAAAAGAATTCTGGTGTAAAAAAAAAAAAAAAAAATCATCAGATAAGGTAGAACATTCGAGTTGACTTTTAAAGAATTTTGAAAGACCTCAGTAAATTGTTTCTATCCAATGGAATTTCAATTTAGAGTCATTGCGAAAAGTTCCCTCTTTTTCCCCTCACATGACAATTCTCTGTTTTGTTTTTCCCTCTGTTTCTCATTTCCGCTCTTTGATCGCGGTTTTAAAGAGACAAAAAATTGCTTCCGATTGACACGGGTCGTTTTTTCCCTTTTTTTTTTTTTTTTCCCTCTTCCGTTCCTATTTTTGTTCCTTTCATCCCTTTGGTCCATTCCTGTTTTCCGTTTAATTTGAGGGCTTTTCTTTTGAGGTTTTTTTAAAAAATATTCTGGAATGAATAGGATGTTCTTTTGCATTCAGTTCTGATACACGAAGAAATTTATCCATTATTATTTTTTTTATAGATTCTCAAATTTTTCCAACGCTTTTTTGTTCAAAGTAAACGAAAAATTATTTTTTACGGAGAATTTTCAGGATGTAGTGAAAATTAATTTCTATTTTTATTACTTTTCAACGTTTAGTACATCTAGTGATTTTTTTTTTTGACATTAAAGTATATAAATACTTTTTAATAAGAAAGGATAAACTTCATTACACTTGTATACACTGCACGCCTGTAACGTCTAGGCCAATACTTTAACAGTTTGAAGTAGTGGGCAACTTTCAGGTTCATGGGAAAACTTTAACTTTTATTTACATGTATCATACATATATACACACAGATAGCTATTTTTTACAATTAATATTAAAAAATGTAAATTAAAAAATTCAATTTGATTAGTAAGTGCAGCTCATTCCAAAACTTAGAAGGTTTTTTTAATTTATACTTAATAAAACGATGTATTCGATACAAAAACAGTATAAAAACGCATTTTAGTTATTAAAAAAGTTTCATAGAATTTTTTTTTATGAATGTTTTTTTATCAAGCGTTTTAAGTAATAAGATTATTTAATGACATATTAGATATTTTATAATAAAATATTAATGTTTTGAAGTAATATAATATAGTAAATAGCAGCGTAATAGTTTGTTTGATGCACAATTTTTGAAAAACATTCTTAACATCAAAGTGTTAAATGTTGTAATTTTTTTTTTATTTATATTTTTTCTAAGCAATTCTCCTCAAAAAAACACATGACAAACTAACCTCTTGGGCATTATCCGTTTCTTTCAAAGTAATGAAACAGCTAACTATCCATTTGCTTTTACTTAAATGTGACACATTTTATAAGCATTACAATACAAAACATGTTTGTTTTTTATCGCTTTAAAAACATTCCTTTACATCAAGACAAAAACTTTGCAGCAGTCCGATTCTTAAACGCGGAATTACGAGAATCATTTCAAAATCTCTTCAAACAGAAAACTTTTCGGAGCAATTTGAAAAAGAACATTGTATAGTGGCGGACGGGGGAAAAAAAATCAACGGAAATTGTAAGGGGGGAAATACTTGGTGGAGGAAGTCTTCTCATCTCCACCATCCCTTCTAAAAAAAAAAAAAAAGAATTCGGGTAAAAAAAAAAAAAAAAAAAAATCATCAGATAAGGTAGAACATTCGAGTTGACTTTTAAAGAATTTTGAAAGACCCCAGCAAATTGTTTCTACCCAATGGAATTTCAATTTAGAATCATTGCGAAAAGTTCCCTCTTTTTCCCCTCAGATGACCATTCTCTGTTTTGTTTTGCCCTCTGTTGCTCATTTCCGCTCTTTGATCGCGGTTTTAAACAGACAGAAAAATGCTTCCGATTGACATGGGTCGTTTTTCCCTTTTTCTTTTTTTTTTCCCTCTTCCGTTCCTATTTTTGTTCCTTTCATCCCTTTGATCCATTCCTGTTTTCCGTTTAATTTGAGGGGTTTTTTTTTGAGGTTTTTTAAAAAAATATTCTGGAATGAATAGGATGTTCTTTTGCATTCAGTTCTGGAATGCGAAGAAATTTATTCCTTATTATTTTTTTTATACAGATTCCAAAATTTTTGCAATGACGTTTTGTGTAAGTAAAAAAATTTATTTTGTATGGTGAATTTTCAGGAATTATGTTGATGTGACAAAAACTAATTCTTATTTTCATTACTTTTCAATCTGTAGTACATCTAGTTTTATTATTATTATTATTATTATTATTTATTATTTTTTTATTTACTTTTTTTTATGGGCGTTAAAGTATATCAGGGGTCTCCAAACTACGGCCCGTGACAGCGAATAGCTTATTGTTGCTGTAATAAGTTGGATAAAAAACACAGAATGATAGTAACACGGTTTTATTGACTTGCTAGGTAAAGCTTAATGACAAGCATAATACGCGAAAAATTTAACTTAAGCATAACAACTAACAATTAATTGAAATGAATCCCACTAACATTATAAACTAGTGAACATCCCACGGTTACCCACGGTAGTTATGTTGGGGTAAAGAGTATCGCATATGTATGTATATCGATGTTTGGAATGTATATTTCCTGAATCGAACATATGATTTTTATCCAGAAAATTCCTCAGGAACGGAAAAGCTAAATTAACGCGAATGAAACCGCGGGGTATCCACTTGTAAAAAAATTGTAAGTAATTGTGTAATTGTGATTTTTCACTGACAATAGTTTGTAGTTAGCAAGTATATGCTTGCTCAGATCGCGTACTCGGCGACTGGTCTAGAAATTATGGATAATGGCAGAAAAATTAAAACGGTTTTGTCCCTTGGTACTTACTGGAGTAAACAGTATGGCCCTAAAGCTGTAAAATTTGGAGACCCCTGAAGTATATAAATGCTTTTTAATAAGCAATGAAAGTATTCGCTACACTTGTATGTACTACATGTCTCGACCTATACTAGACCTTTGGCAACTTGAAGAAGTAGACCACTTTCAGGTTCATGGGAACACTTAATTTTTATTTACAAATATCATATTTATATGCACTACAGAAATCTATTTATTAGAATAAATTTTAAAAAAAATTAAAGTTAAAGAATAGAATTTGATTCGCAATTGCAGTTCGTTCTAAAACTAAGTAGGTTTTTTAGTTTATACTTAATAAACGATGCATTGGATATAAAAAAAGTATAAAAACGCATTTCAGTTACTTAAACAAGTTAAACGTTTTCATCGAATTTGTTTTGATGAATGTTTCTTTATCAATAGTTTTTATGCAATAAGATATATAAATAAAACAGTAAAGATATTATAGCAAAATATTATCGTTTTAAAGTAATTTAATGTTGCAAATAGTAGCATAATAGTGTATTCCACATACAATTTTTGAAAAACAATTTTAACATCAAAGTGTTAAATGTTGCAAAAGAAAAAAAAACTTTTTATTTATTCATTTTCTAAGCAGCTCTCCTAAAAAAACATGACGAGATATCCTCTTTGGTATTATCCGGTTCTCTCAAAGAAATAAAACGGCTAACTATCCATTTGCTTTTACTTAAACGTGACACGTTTTATAAGCATTACAATACAAAACATAGTTTTTTTTTCGCTTTAAAAATATTCCTTTACATCAAGACAGAAACATTGCAGCAGTCCGATTCTTAAACGCGGAATTACGAGAATCGTTTAAAAATCTCTTCAAACAGAAAACTTTTTTGAGCAATTTGGTAGAAAAAGGCGGCGGATGGGGAAAAAAAAGAATCAACGGAAATTGTAAGGGGGAAAATACTTGGTGGAGGAAGTCTTCTCGTACACCTTCCCTTCTAAGAAAAAAAGAATTCTGGAGTAAAAAAAAAAATCATCAGATAAGGTAGAACATTCGAGTTGACTTTTAAAGAATTTTGAAAGACCTTAGCAAATTGTTTCTCCCCAATGGAATTTCAATTTAGAATCATTGCGGAAAGTTCCCTCTTTTCCCCTCAGATGACAATTCTCTGTTTTGTTTTTTCCCCTGTTGCTCATTTCCGCGCTTTGATCGCGGTTTTAAAGAGACAAAAAAAAGCTTCCGATTGACACGGGCCTTTTTTCCCTTTTTTCTTCCCTCTTCCTTTTCTATTTTTGTTCCCTTTGGTCCATTCCTGTTTTCCGTTTAATTCTTATATTCTTTTAAAAATATTCTGGAATGAATAGGATGTTCTTTTGCATTCAGTTCTGGTACACGAAGAAATTTATCCATTATTATTTTTTTAATAGAATTTCAAATAAAAAAGTAAAAAGTCAAGTAAAAAATTTTATTTTGTATAGGGAATTTTCAGGAATTCCGTTGATGTGGTGAAAATTAATTTTTTTCATTGCTTTTCAATCAAATGATGTTAAAGTACATAATTGCTTTTTAATAAAAAAATGAAAAAATTCGCTACGCTTCTATATACTACAGAGTATATACTATACTTTGCTGCCTCTAATATCTCGGTCTATACTAGACTTTAACGTCTTCAAGAAAAGCGCCACTTTCAGATTCATGGGAACACTTTAATTTTTATTTACAGGTATTATACATAGCATGTACATACAGATATCTATTTATTGGAATTTATTATTTACAAAATATGAAAAATAAAGAATTAAATTGGATTCGTAAGTGCAGTTCACTCCAAGGACGGAGAATTTCAGAGTTCTCTAGTCTTCAACAAATCTCAAAACACGTGAACTGCGGCAGACCGTAATTATCACACAGTATGATACATAAACCCACTTTCTAAGCAGGGGGAAATTCTGGCCTGTTCAATCACTTCAGAGAAAAAGAAAAAAAAACACTATTTTTCAACTCATCCTATAACTCTCTTTTCATCTCTAAAAGCCTCCCCTTGAGAAATTCCGTCTAGAAGTGGGGTTAGCTTCTCTCGCTTTTATTGGAGTAGACACTTTCTCAACCTGTGGTCCATCAGCAATCACGAAACAACAACTCGTGATGTAATCCATATTCCATTTGTAATTGTTTCGATCTCAAGGTCATAGAGACAATCGCTAATTTCATGAGTTTCATTATCCATGACACTCATTATCTGCTGTCAGATTTAAGTGGCAGGTTGTTCTCATTAGTGCAAAACACTAATTACATTTAATATGAATGTCCACAACACTACTTGCATGCTGTCAAATTTGAGTGATGGGTTGTTATTTTGCACTTGTTAAACAATATACATTCCTCTCTCCTGGAAAAGGAATGGTACAACTCTTCCACTGTGAAAAATACTACATAAACTTTTAATAATGATATGATTTTCTTACTCTAAGATAAAAATTATTGATATATTACATAGACAACTTATTCCTAGCTGAATGCATTCGGTAAAGTATTTACCAACTAAGTACAACATTTGTCGCATTAATATTATCATGACATAGTTCACCATAAAAAGTTCTCATAAAATCAATACCTGATAAATGCCAATATTTCAAATTCACACTTCCATTGTAACTACAGTCACTGATATTCATAAGGAAAGTATGTAATTGCTACAATATTAATTTAAACACTTTTAAAAAGGACTTAAAAAAGTATGTATTCCACTTTCATTTAGAAAATGATATATTTTAAAGAAAATTAAATATATATATATATATTTTATGCATTTATTAAAAATAAAAATTTTACAATTGGTTGGGAAGTTTGTAAAATTATTCAAAATATCTTCTCAAAAACAAGTAGAATCCATAAACATCCATTCCACAAGTTTTATTTTAAAATTCATTTTACAGAATACAGTCACTGAACTAAAAATCAAATATTCTAAATCCAAATGAAGTTTGATTGAAAAAATGTTAAAAAGGGAAATACTACGAATCAGAAACATGAAAACAGTCTACACTCGAAAGAATTTTAATCGAAGGAATCTCAAAACTAATCAGGAAACAATCTATGTACATTCCGTCACAGAAATTCAATTCAGTATTTCATATATACGATCACTGCAACAACTAATAATAAAAAAAAATACTTCTAACCAGCAATTTTTTATCTTTTAAAATTGCCTTCTATTTTAAAAAGGCAGTAGCAGCAGGTTATTTATAGAAATTGAAATATTTCAATATTCTTCTTTCCTTCCATCTGGTGAAATAGAATCGCCATTTTTCTTTCAATATATCGCTGCCAAAACGCTTATGAAAATGATGGAGAATAATCAAAAATGAGAGGGAATTTTGATTACAACAGTTTTTCTTCTTTTAAAACTGAAATAAGGATTATATAGGAGAAGTGATTTCGAAAAAGCTCTTTGCGATTTTAAGAGCAGAAAAAAATTAATTATTAAAATGTATGACTGCATTTGACGTTTCTATTATTCTGTACAGTCATGTCCCCGTCTGTCCTTTAAATTAATTCTTCAGAGGTGAATTGGAGCTATGCGATATTTTAAATTTCAAAGTAGCGTATTAAAAGAGATATAGGTTCTCTATTTTATTCGATTTTCTGGTAGTTTTTCATTATATTTACGATATTTAAATCTTAACGTATTTAAACATTAGTATATATTTGCATAATGTAAAAATATAGGTGATATGAAATGTTAATTCTTAATAATGTCTTATAAAATGTTTGTGCTCAACGGTAAAAAGCTCATTTTTCTTGCTTTTATTAAATGCGGTTATTATAAAAAGCTAGATAATAATTCTGATGAAATTGTTCTGTTATTGTGTTTTTCGATTTACATATCGTCAAATTTTATAATCTAAATCTTTTGTGTTCATAAGTAAGGCCATAAATTTCAATAAATATTTCAAAATTCTATTTATGTAGACAAATATGTAATTTATTTTATATTTGCCTGCATGAATGCAAAACGATATTATTTTACTGAGATTTATAAACTTACATAAATACAGTTAAGAAACTTGGAATTTTTTCAATTTTCTTTCTTTCAGTAAAATTAATATCGTATCGCAGATTATTTTTTTTTTAAGTTTTACATATCTAGTTTTTCAATTTAAGTTTTTATTTTGTAATTTTGCTTACATATTAGATGAAGTCAGTTATTAAAAAAAAATAATTAAATAAAATTTTTGACAATAATGTTCTGGTTAATGCTAATATAAAACAAGTAATATAAAAAAAAAAAAAATTTAAGTCAATTCCTACTTTTTTTTACTATATTGCAGAAAAGTCCTTTACAAATAAAATTGAAATTTTCTTAATAAAATTGAAAATTTCTTCCATCTGGCGCCATCTTTTATTGGTACATGCAACTTAAATCTAAAAAAAACTAGAATTAATTAATTAAATTTAATTAACGAATTAATATTTGAAAAAAGTGTATTAACATCGAGTGTCCTCCACTACAAGTTCAAAAAAATGTATTTGAACTTGTGTGGATGAATAAAAAGTATTTCATTAACGATTAAAAATTTGAACAAGATATATATATAGGAATAGTGTGAAGTAGTAATAGGAATTGAATAAGACTATAAATTAATAATAATATTCAATAATACAATAATAATAATTAATAATCTAAAAAATTAATGTGCATAATATCTATGAGAGGTATATAAAATATAGAAAATAATAAATGGCTCTAAGCTCACATGAGAGATACGCAGATTTGCAAAAGCCACTGTTCAGATAAATTCAATATAACTTGAACAAGGCCGGAAGACTCCAAAAAAATTCAAAATTATCTTGTATATATTTATTCCATTTCTTTGTATATAATAAAAATAAATTAAATATATTAAAAAGTAAGAAAAATTATGTGTGTGATATTAGCTAATTTAATAAATGCTTTAATTCATATTACGGAGATTAGTTTCGTTTGTATCTCTAAGGTCATTTTTTGCACACTTTAGGTTAATTGGACCTGGACCTACAGTTTAACGTGGATTTCGACATTCATGGCATCGCCAGGATTCGAATCTGAAGCCTGTGGTACCAAAGGCCACAGCGCTAGCCAATTGACCATCAGTCAGCCAAATTTCTTAAAACCTAAGGTAAGTGATTAATTTATTTTTATTCATTCTTAAGACTGTTTGTATTTATAAGTTCATCAAAATAAGCATTAGATTTCAGTGTTATTTAGTAATAACAGCATCTAATTTTTATCTTCATTTAAAAAAAGTAATACGTTTATGCAATAAACATCATATAAATCAAAAAATTACGTAGATAAGCAATATTGCCAAACTGGGTGACAAATAGCGAATAGAATGAATCCTTTACTTGCGAATAATCTGAAGATTATAGCAATTGTTGAAATGTGTTATTTAACGTCATAAAACGATAAAGTTTCCTGTTGTTCTATAATATTGTACGTATATTTACCATAAATATGTCAATTCATGGAATAAAAGATACATGTACTCTAAAGATCATTATGGAAATTAATATTTGTATTTTAAACATTTATGATTTCGCAATATGAATTTATTTTGCGACATGATATATATACATATACACACACAGTCACGCATAAGCATATACATACATAATGGTTTAACATACATACATAATACATACATAATAAATATACATACATAACGTTTATAATATACGCATATTATAAACGCATAAATATATAATACATACACACATATGTAAATATGCACTTGTAGTGGAGGGTAGACACAGAAACATGCTCACTAAAAAAAACATTACAGATTGACTTTTGCATGTCCTCATGCTTATTTAAACATACATCTTTCCCCATACCAGTACATGACTACTTGCATAAAAATCTATTGAAACTTACATATATATAAAAAGTTTTCATGAACATATATATGCAGACGTCACCTTTATAAATAAAACTCTAATTTTTCAGAAGGGTGAATTTTAAATGCAAACGGGGGGATTTGACTTGTAAAAGGATGACTTTAGATCGCAAAAACTGTAATGTATATATAATCAGGTACCTGTATATATATATATATATATACAGGTGCCTGATATATCTAGGAGCACACTTTGTTACACAGCTGATACTTTTTAATCTTTAGTTTTGCAACATTTGCAGCACATTATTGATATAAGTTGTTTATTTATTTCTTTAACATGGAAAACATTGAAATATTGAAATATCTTTTTTTTACTATTTTAAATTTTAATTTTAATTAAATTAAAACTGGATCATGTTCTATATTTTTAACTTTTTATCAAAATCAGAACATCGTTAAAAAAAATAATTGCAATTTTTTTTCTCATATTAAAATGTAGGGCCTATGCACCAACGAAACACAAATTTGGGATAATTATCATTTTGAATATAAAATGGACGTGATGAAGTTGGATAGATATAAAATCCCCGGCAGTCAATATTTCGCTGGTCAATGTCTATGGATCCCTAGCTGATTAGAATAAGATTTAGTACTATGTTCAGTGAATCAGCATTGCATGAAAAGTGGTATTTATCCAAGAAGACACTATTATGGCATTTATGGTCCTGTAGTAGCGCATCATATTCCTTTGATATGCAAATGAAATCGAAACAATGGTAGCTTTGCAACCAATCGATGCCACTGCAGGCAATATTTTTAGTTTTGTACTTGAATGTTTGCTAATTTTCTGTAAACTGAGTGGACAATTTATTGTATGCACTCGTATAAAAAAAATGACGTTGTTTCTCTTTAAATGTCGTTACTTCTATTAATAGACAAAATGTGTATCGAATAATCTCATAAGCCTTTAGATAAATTTTCTAATCTCTCTGTCCATGTGCCATGCTATTATTTTTTATCCTTAGATAAATAACAAAGTAAAAAATTTAAATCTCTTATAGATCTTAATATGCAAGCTCATTTTTTTCGCAATTTTTAATATTCATTTAAATGTCATTATTAGTTTTCCAAATCCTAAAAAAGGATTATTATTGTGTAAAGAGCATTTTCGCCGATTAAATTCAAAGCACACTTTTTGTTTTTGATTTGATGCGATATGTAAAAAGATATTTCTTGTATTTTCTGAAAATGTGCCATGTCTTTTCTAGAAAAATAATAAATGGAATAATTTAAATCTTTGGCAATTTTTCCGAGAATAAAAAAAATTATCCTTTTTTTACTCCTTTAAACACCCTTATTAATTTTCTAAATCTTCAATTTTCTTAACCTGTTTCGATGATATTGCTGATGATAATAAGGTGCAATGTATAGAATAGCACAAAAGCTCATTAATAGTATATACTATACTCTATACTATATAGTTCATTATTAGTATAGAGTTCAGTATTGATTCAGTAACTATATAGTTCATTATTAGTATACAGTTCAGTATTGATTCAGTAACTGTATAGTTCATTCTTAGTATAGAGTTCAGTATTGATTCAGTAACTATATAGTTCATTATTAGGATAGAGTTCAGTATTGATTAAGTAACTATATAGTTCATTATTAGTATAGAGTTCAGCATTGATTCAGTAACTATATAGTTCATTATTAGGATAGAGTTCAGTATTGATTAAGTAACTATATAGTTCATTATTAGTATAGAGTTCAGAATTGATTCAGTAACTATATAGTTCATTATTAGGATAGAGTTCAGTATTGATTAAGTAACTATATAGTTCATTACATTAGTATAGAGTTCAGCATTGATTCAGCAACTATATAGTTCATTATTAGGATAGAGTTCAGTATTGATTAAGTAACTATATAGTTCATTATTAGTATAGAGTTCAGCATTGATTCAGCAACTATATAGTTCATTATTAGGATAGAGTTCAGTATTGATTAAGTAACTATATAGTTCATTATTAGTATAGAGTTCAGCATTGATTCAGTAACTATATAGTTCATTATTAGGATAGAGTTCAGTATTGATTAAGTAACTATATAGTTCATTATTAGTATAGAGTTCAGAATTGATTCAGTAACTATATAGTTCATTATTAGGATAGAGTTCAGTATTGATTAAGTAACTATATAGTTCATTATTAGTATAGAGTTCAGCATTGATTCAGCAACTATATAGTTCATTATTAGGATAGAGTTCAGTATTGATTAAGTAACTATATAGTTCATTATTAGTATAGAGTTCAGCATTGATTCAGCAACTATATAGTTCATTATTAGGATAGAGTTCAGTATTGATTAAGTAACTATATAGTTCATTATTAGTATAGAGTTCAGAATTGATTCAGTAACTATATAGTTCATTATTATGATAGAGTTCAGTATTGATTAAGTAACTATATAGTTCATTATTAGTATAGAGTTCAGCATTGATTCAGCAACTATATAGTTCATTATTAGGATAGAGTTCAGTATTGATTAAGTAACTATATAGTTCATTATTAGTATAGAGTTCAGAATTGATTCAGTAACTATATAGTTCATTATTATGATAGAGTTCAGTATTGATTAAGTAACTATATAGTTCATTATTAGTATAGAGTTCAGCATTGATTCAGCAACTATATAGTTCATTATTAGGATAGAGTTCAGTATTGATTAAGTAACTATATAGTTCATTATTAGTATAGAGTTCAGAATTGATTCAGTAACTATATAGTTCATTATTATGATAGAGTTCAGTATTGATTAAGTAACTATATAGTTCATTATTAGTATAGAGTTCAGCATTGATTCAGCAACTATATAGTTCATTATTAGGATAGAGTTCAGTATTGATTAAGTAACTATATAGTTCATTATTAGTATAGAGTTCAGAATTGATTCAGTAACTATATAGTTCATTATTATGATAGAGTTCAGTATTGATTAAGTAACTATATAGTTCATTATTAGTATAGAGTTCAGTATTGATTCAGTAACTATATAGTTCATTATTCGGATAGAGTTCAGTATTGATTAAGTAACTATATAGTTCATTATTAGTATAGAGTTCAGTATTGATTCAGTAACTATATAGTTCATTATTGATTAAGTAACTATATAGTTCATTATTAGTATAGAGTTCAGTATTAATTCTCTGGACAGATACAACTGTTGTGAGATGCTTACTCAGTTGTGAACTCATTTTGTGTTGTAATGGTCATGCTAATCTTCGTGGACGACCTTTATTATATGTTTCTTAATTTATAATTAAAATTGTTTTGTTTCGAGATTTATGTGAAGTTTTTAGGCACCTTGGTTGACTTGATAATAACTACAACATATAAAAATATGCAAATATATCTCATAATATGAGTAATTAGTGTATATTGTAATTCTTCACCTAGGTTAATGATCCTTACAGGATATTAACCTAATGATCGGTACAAGACATACACGATGATTTTTCTTGTTTTCTCCTCATCATTTCCACTGTTTATAATCGATCAATAATAATTCATTTATGTAGTATTACTTATAATGAATCTTAAGGTTTTCATTTACATGAACAATTTTGAAGTAGGATAGTCCCTTGTTAAAAAAGTTCTTAATTTTTTGATTAAATTAGAATAAATCGCTTGTAGTGCTGTCACTTATCAATAAAAAATTCCGTAATATCTCTTGTGTAAACAAAAAGAGGATTTCAACATGAAATACAGGATTCAACAAGCATTAATTCTAAGTCACGCTGCTAAAATCCATATAACTATTTTTATGTATTTAGAAAGTAAATTAATTAACTAACTAACCATTAAATTATCTTATTTATAGTGCATCTTTGGGGGTATTTCTGTTTGGTCACAAAATGTTTATTAAGAGCAAATTTACATTCATATTTGTTCCGATTGCTCATATCCCAGAAATTTTGCTTTTTAATCAAATCGCAAATATTATTTAAACAAAATTATTATTAAAATTGTAAAACCATATTGACTTATCTTATCAAATATGATTGATACCAATACTAACCATTTTAAAATAGGCTAACATTTTTTTTTTAATTTCTAATGAGAGTTTAAATTTTTTTTATAAGCAGAGAATGACTAATACTGTTATTGTAATTAACATCTTGATGATCTGGTCTTTGTCTAATTGACAAAATATTCTGAAGCGAAAAAATTCTCAATTTAATTATTAGAGAAATTAATTACTTCAAGATTATTTTTGAAACATTTATTATTAGCAATTAAAAACATCATCTTGTTGTTTTCAAATGCTAGACTGCTAGGTCTCTTTATCTAAACCATTCACCATTAGAAAAGCTAGTTTGTGACATATCCAGTGATAAACATGGTGCGAAACCATTTGAATTACACCTATATTTTGCCACCCCAATTTTAATTGGGTCTGTGGCAAAGCATGGCACACCCAAATGGCATCTGTGCATGTGCTTTTGATTCTAACGAATAATTCTCACTCAATAATAAACAACGAATAATTATCACTCAAAATAAGGACTTTGCAGTCTAAAATTTGATTGATACCAGCTTTCAACCAATTCTAACCATTTTAAAAAAGCCGACATTTTTTTTAAATTTCTAATCAGAGTTGCGATTTTTTCATAAACACTGATTAATGCTCTTATTGTAATGATCGTCTTGATGATTTGGTCTTAGGCTGATTGAAAAGTTATTCTGAAACAAAAGAATTCTCGGATTTATTTATTGAAGAAATTAATATCTTTAAAATTATTTTTAAAAGTTTATTATTAACAATTATAAAATGTTATCTTATTGTTTTCAAATGCTAGACCTCTATTCCTAAGTCATTCACCATTAGAACAACTAACATGTGACAGATCTAGTGGTAGCCGTGGTGCATTGCACCTACATTGCACACACATTCTATCACCCCAGTTTTGAAGAAACACTTCTAAGAATGGCATCTGTGCATGTGCGATTTCCTGTCTTGATTCTCTAACATAAATGAAGGACTTTACGGCCTACAAATATATCGTGCCCATCCTTGGCACACAGAAACAAGACGTAGACACATGAACTTTAAGTTCGTCTTTGATTGTCGGATCTTGAAACCGAATCCCTTACTTCGGAAACCTAATGTGCTATTTCAACAGCAGTTAAATATGATGAAATGAACATATTATAAATTATAAATTATTATAACTGAAAATATTTATATTAAGACTTTAATTAGCCGCTGTAAGAGTTATATAATGTTAAAAACATTTCCAAGTTCTGTACAATGTAGGGCAGAATCTGTTCCATTCCATTAGTTGCTAGGAGTCTTTTCAATCGTAATAGGATGTTTGCTGTAGTAGACCTACTTAATGCCAATCCTTTAATGGAATATTCCGTATAAATCTGTGTCTCTTGTATCACTGCAGTTTAATCCGATTCGTTCGCCGATTCTCAAACACAGATACAATTTATAGAACTGGATTAATTAAGCTTAATAGAAGAATTTGAATAATTACGTTGATTATTTGGAGTAGTAATCTAAATCATAGTACAGAAGTACGATAAAATACATTTATTAGTCCTATTAATTGAAATATAAATATTGTTCCTATCTTAATTGCAAAAAATATAATTTTTAAAAGATTATATCTTGCTTTTAAACCGAAACTGGGAAATATTTACATCATTAAAAATTTGACATATTACATTGAAGGCTTACATGAAGCCGTTATTGATTCATTTAATAATTCAATTCCTTCTATTAGCTCACACTCTCCCTATATATATCTTGTTCAAATTTTCAATCGTTCATAAAATACTTTTTATTCATTCACTCAAGTTCAAATTTATTTTTTTTAACTTGTAGAGGATGACACTTGATCTTAATACAGTTTTTGCAGATATTAATTCAGTAATTAAATATAATTAATTAATTTTTTTTTTTTAGATTTAAGTTGCATATATCTACCAATAGATGGCGCTCGATAAACTTAAAAAAAATGAATAAAAATTATTTATAAAGAACTTTTCTGCAATATAGTGAAAAAAAAGTAGGAATTGACAAAAAAAATTGTTTTATATTACTTGTTTTTCATTCTACAACCCAAGGAAAAAATAATAATCCATAAAGAAACTGTCTATCTTTATTTAAAAACGGGAAATAAGCAAATTCATTTGAAACAAGCGAAGTTGGTGGATGATTCTTTAAGAGATCTATCAGTTCGGTAGTTTAACTGATGCCAACATTTTAGAACGAACGCAACTAGGCTGAAGAATGGAGCATCTAAACCCCTTTCCAGATGGATGAGCGTAAGGAACGAATGGCTTTTGCAAACCCATTAAAAACCGGGTTGTCAGAAATTCATGTGCTTCGACATAGCTCCAGCAAGGGTCGATTTTTTTTTTTTTGCATATTAAAGAGTTTCCATATTGCCAACTATCATGCACAACCAGAGATAACGCGGCTTGTTTCTCAATGTCCTACGGTTTGGATTGGTTTGTTGCGGTCATCTCATCTTGTGCACACGAGGGCTAAACAGAACGATACCTACAGCTTAACGTTCGCGGTCAGACTGAGACATTAGGAGCGAGATCGCCACAATGTGGCTCGACTCGTACTCTCGTTTGGGCACCATTTGAGGATTTTGTACTCTTCCCCTCAAATTTAAAGGATGTATTCTACCATCTACAGATTTATCATAATCATCCACGGTATAAATAAGGGATCGGCCTGTTAGCCAATTGGCTAGCTTTCTGGCATTTCGTACCACAGGCTTCAGGTTAGTATCCTGGAGATGTTTGTTAGTAGTTCGGAATCCACATTAAATTATGGGTTTCGATCTAATTAGCCCAAAATGTGCAGAAAATGAGAGTAGAGTGACAAGCCAAAACCAAATACGGAAACTTTTGGTTCGCTTCTAGGTTTTGATCTCAGCTGCCTTAAATTGCAATTCCATGTACTAATAACCATGCTAGTCCAAGCCATCATTAGAAAAAAATATTTGTAAATCAATTTTAAAGTATTCAACTCAATCAAAATTATTCAACAAATTTTCAATTAATAAAGATATAATAATAATACACGCTTAAAAAATTCCAAGATATCTACAAATCTTACAAATGTCCTAACCAGAATTAAGACATTACACACAAAAATATTGCATCTAGATATTTATTCAAAAGGAGATTGAAAAGATACGATATAACTTGACCCAGAAACAATAAATCTATCATACTTTTCACCATTAATTTGTTTTCTGTTACAGTTTTATTTAAACATATGAGACAACGTAAAATTTATGAACAGTACAGTCCTTCTCTTTCGTAAGTATTTGTTTCCTAAAGAGTACTGCGACTTTACTCGATGAATATAGATTGACCCCGAATGCAATGTATATTAGGTTTCTTCCCGGCAATTCCCCAGTAAACATAGCAGCACTTTTGGCAATCTGTCTCAGATGTGCTATACGAGAGCATTTGTTCCTTTGATACAGCCGCTCAAATAAAGATTTCAAACAAACTGCATGCAAATCAGATGTCTTAGGGCGTAAAGATAAATTGAAATCGTATTTCATTTAGAAGGCATTCAGTTCCAAACGGGGGATTGGGAATATTATAAACTCAAAAATATTTACTTGTCTAGATTTTGAAAGATGAGAAGTTTTTTATTTATTTTTATTTTAACATGAAATGCCTAAGAGAAACTGAAAGGCTATTTGATAAAATATTTGTTTAAAATGAATGTTTATTTAAAAAAGAAGGTTGTAGCGTCTAGGCCTGTACTAGATCTATATCGGCTTCAAGAAGAGGCCCTTTTCAAGTTCATGAGAACACTTTAATATATATATACAGAACTCTGGATTATTGCAAACTATTTATTACTGACTAGAATCTTTACTTCAAATTTCCTAAATGACTCAGTAATATTTAAATATAATATTAGGAAGTTATACCTATAATCTTAGAGGTCCAACAATATTGAAATATAACACTATTGTGAAGTCTCGGCTTAAACTAGACCTATAACGGCTTCAAGAAAAGAGCCACTTATAGGATCATAGAATCACTTCAATTTTTATTTACAAGCATTATATATATATATATATATGTGTGTGTGTGTGTGTGTGTGTTTGTGTGTGTGTGTGTGTGATTATGGAAAAAAAATTTAAATTAAAGATAATTTGATTCACAAATGCAGTTCACTCCAAGGACGGGAATTTTCAGATTTCTCGAGTCTACGACGAATTTAAAATATCCGGTCTGAAGCAGACCTTAATTAACATCACATGGCGTGTACACGAAACCACAAGTGGCTCACTTTGTAAGCCGTCGGATCTCCGGCCTGATCAGTCACTTTACAGAGGAGAACAACACTTCTTGTAGACTCGTCGCAGAACACACTTCCTCTCCTTCTCTAAAAACCTCCCTTTAAGAAAATCCGTCAAGATTGAACTCAGTTCTCATGAGAGTGGACATTTCCTCAGCCTGGTCCATGGTCTATCACCAATCACGATGCAGCAACTTATCACATAGTCCATGTTCTATTTGTAATTATTTCGATTTTTTTAAGGTGGAACAGACAAATTAATAATGAAACAAATAATTTCATGAAGTATCTTATCCATTACACCAATTATCTGCTGTCAGATTTCAGTGACAGGTTGTTCTCATTAGTAGAAAACACTAATCGCATGTAATATGAATATCCACGATACTACTTATGTGCTGTCAGAAATAAGAGCGACAGATTTTTATAATACACTTGTCAAAGAATATACCTTCTTTTCACCTAGGAACAGAAATACTATATCTTTTCTCTTGGGAAAAACGCTACAAAATGAACAAAAGTTTACAAAACAAATTTTTTTAAATACAGTTAGAACTAATAATTTTTTTTGAAATAAGTATTTTATATACATCAAAACAGGCACGAGCCGATACTATTCTGATTCTTCGTTCCTTTTTCCAGAAAATCACTCAGATATTCGCATATCTATGAGTATAAAAATGTCGTTCCTAACACATTACAACTCTTTTTATCTCGAATATTCTGACGGAGATACATAATGCAAAATGCAGCAGGTAAATAATACAAATAAGGAAGTGATAGATGAACCTATTTTCAGACACAGCTGCTTTGAAATTTAAAGCAGGTTGAAGAGAGTACTCTAGCGAAATATTTCGACTTTAAATGGTATGAGTCAATACCCTATTTGTAAATCTAATATCCAAATAGTATATAGAAAAATAAAGGTGTTTTCTAGTAATTTTTTACTGTTATTTATAATAGATTTTTTTTTGTTTTAAAAAGTATATATTTATAATTTTGAATAATGTAGATTTTTTTTTTTTCAAATCTGTTCAATTAATTACAATTACGGTGCATAAAGGTATATAATATGCGTTTTCAAATGTGTCATAATTAAGCCCACATCTTATTTGAAAAATTTTCTTAGAAGTAAGAGATATAAATATCTTTTATCAACATTTATTTTAGCATCCTTGTATTTCTTTTAAAGAATGCATATTTATAGGGATTAATATAAAACAAATTTAACATAAAAAATGTCTAACGCAATTTAGCATAAAAATTCATTAATTGTTGTTGAAAAAAAATTGTATTCTGCAATTATGTTTCTTTTATGATAATTCAATAAATTTCGCTATTTGATTTAACATTCATTTACAAAATAATGCATTAAATAAATTTATGATATTTTTTAATATTTGAAATCACTAAATAAGATAGTTATAATTTATTATTTAATAAACAGTTGTATTTTAAACATAAAATTTCAATATGTATAAGAGACTGTTAAAAATAAGCGAATTGATAATTAGTAAAAAAAGATCAAATTCATCAAACTATTTAAAACTTTTTTTTAAATTTTAATATTTTTTTTATTTAACCCTTTTTTAATGTTTTAAACATTTTTCATTTTATTATTCGTATAAAATTAAATAAAGTTAAACTATTTTCTGACTTTGTCTCCACGTTAGGTTACAAAATATATTTATGCATATTATCAATTCCTTACTTTAATTATAACGAAATCAAACCTTTTACATATTCGAGATATAATTTAACTTCTAATTAATATAATGTTTAACACAACACATGAATATTTTACACAATAGTTTTATACTGTATAATAACTTTAATTTAAACACAGATATTGAACATAACATATTCAGAGGAGATTTTATGGATTGAATGGTCGAGTGACTAGCGCTCTGGCTCTCGGTACCACAGGTTGTGGGTTTGAATCCCGGTGGTGCCATAGATGTTTGTAGCAGTTCGATATCAACTTTAAACCATAGGTCCCGGTCTAATATGACTGTAGAGCGTAGGGCTGATAACCCTACCCCGTAAAAAAAATCAGCGTCGCTGAGTCAAGTCAGACTTCTACCTACGGGTACTTCATCACAATAGAAGCTGCTCCCTTTCTCTTTAACCATATGTCCATATGGATTCGTAGGCTTGATATAGATGTCTTCTAAGTGGGATAAGAAACAACACCAGAGAAATTTCTCTCCGCATTTATTTAAATAATGGCAAAAGGAAACTCAAACTTTTTTAATTAATTTCATTCTAAAGTATAAAATGTTTTTTGTAAAATATTATTTTTTTTTTAAATAAAAAATGTATTATCTCGGAGAAAAAAAATTAAATAAATATTTTATGAATAAAAGTTGTATAAAAGCATTCCAGAAATTTGGCGTACAATGTTATTTCATAAATTCTATAAAATAAATTGTCTAATCTTTTTTTTTTTTTTTGTCTCCTTTTTACAAACAAAGATGAAACAACAATACACGGCCAGATGCCAACCAAAATTTTGAAAAAAAAAGTTCTTCACAATGGCATGGAAATAAAAAAGACCCCTCACATTGTCTTTCTTCTAAGGCGCAGATGAACACTGCATGAACATTCTCGCACTGCTTACATATAACACTTCCACTCTCTTTCCAAAGCATTCTCTGTCTCTCTACATGGCATAAAATTTCCATTTCTTCCTCTACAGATAGCCCAGTTTATGATCGCACAACGAAAGAAATAATAATAAAAATATATAAAAAACACCGTGGATTCGAACAGAAGTACTTGCCTTCAAATGTCTCTGAAGAAATGGTGCATTGTAAGACAGTACTCAAGCACTTCCATCTAAACATATTATTTTAAGGATCTTCAATAGATATAAATATATACTGAAAATTCTTTGTCGGTCTTTTCTTAAATTTGGTAGTAGACAAGGGTAAATCGAACACATTAGGAATTTGATCTTTCGCCGACGCCATCTTCACTGACTTCCTTCCCCTTTTATTTTCCCGCCCACCCTCCTCACCATCAGTGATTCGTGCCAAATCCATTCTTCATAAGTCACGAGCCGTGTTACGTTGTTGCAAATTTTTTTTTTTTTTTTTTTTTTTTTTTCTTTCTTCTTTTTCTGTGATATTGCCATTATGGAAAATTTTCGTTTTTCACTGCTCGGACTTAAATAAATGGAGCGAGAAAAATGGAGAATAAAAGAAAGTTTTCACGCGACATTGGATGGATCTTTTTTTTCCATCATACGAAATCTCATTTAAGAAATTTGTTATTTGCCGGTCTCTAGTTGCGAAGATAAGTTCTACCTTCGAATAGATCTGTCATTTGAAGTGAAAATTTTAATTTGTACATCGATATCGTGTAGGGATGTAAAATATAATATTTGGTTTTTTAAAATTTTGAAATTCAGTTATCGAAAAATAACTTGGTATATGTAGTTCACACAACAACAACGAAAATAATAGAAGACATTATGTTTTAGATGAAAATTATTAAGTTTTAGGTAGATAATTAATCGTTGAAAGTTATTTTAATGATTAACGCTTTTTTTTTTGTCGATAACCGCTTTTTTATTCTAAGCAAAATATTACATTTGTCATACTTTAAAAAATTACAATCAACAATTTCTTCAGTTCATAAAGTTTGATTCCAGTGGTTAGAAGTTTACTTTATATAAGACTATTAAATACAGCCAAACGTTAACCGACAAAAGAAATGGTTTGATATAATTATTATTAATATTATTATTATTATTTATTTTATTTTATATATTCAATTTTTATTTTATCTTAATTTCATTTTATTATTATAATTATTATTTTTAATTCTTATTGAAAAAAAATATCTGTACAGAATCATTCTAAGTAACTTGCCGTAAATAATAAAAATTGGATAAATAAAGCAATAATTCTTATCTTTCTAATTTTTTTTTCATCTTAAATTTGTCATCATTTATTTTTAATAATATTTTTTAGATTGGTAAATAAATCGATAACTATATTGTTTCATAAATTATATCAAATAAATTATGCCTTTTTTACAAACAAGGGTGAAACAACAATCCACGCCCAGATGCCAACCAAAACTTTGAAAAATAAGTTCTTCACAATGGCATAGAATAAACCAGACCACTCACACTGTCTTTCTTCTAAGGCTCAGATGAACTCTACCATTTCTGTTTCAACCATTCTCACTTTTTCCACATTCTTTCTAAAGCATTTCTCTCAACATGGCATAAAATTTCCATTTCTTTCTCTACAGATAGCCGAGTTTATGATCGCTCAACGAAAGAAATAATAATATAAATAAAAAAATACGCCATGGATTCGAACAAAAGTACTTGCCCCCAAATGTCTCTAAAGAAATGGTGCATCGTAGTAAGACAGTACTCAAGCACTTCCATCTAAACATATTATTTTAAGGATCTTCAATAGATATAAGCATATACTGAAAATTCTTTGTCGGTCTTTTCTTAAATTTCGTAGTAGACAAGGGTAAATCGAACACATTAGGAATTTGATCTTTCGTTGACGCCATCTTCACTCATTCCCTTCCGCCCCCTCCTTTTTTTTTTTACCACCTACCCTCCTCGCCATCAGTAGTTCGTGCCAAATCCATTCTTCATAAGTCACGAGTCATGTTACGTTGTTGCAATTTTTTTTTCTTCTTTCTTTTTTTGTGATATTGCTATTATGGATAATTTTCGTTTTCATTGCTCGGACTTAAATAAATGGAGCGAGAAAACTGGAGAATAAAAAAAAAATTTCACGCGACATTGAATGACTCTTTTTTCTCTCATACGAAATCTCATTTAAGACATTTGTTATTTCCCGGTCACAAGTTGCGATGATAAGTCCCACCTTCGAATAGATCTGTCATTTGCAGTGAAAATTTTAATTTGGAAACTGTTTGTTACTGTTTAGTAATATAATATACATGGATATTTAAAATTTTGAAAATCAACGATTGAAAAAATAAGTTGGTATATGTAGATCACGCAACAACAACAAAAATAATAGAACACATTAAGTTTTGAAGGAAAATTATTAAGTTTTAGGTAAATAAATATATCAAAAATAATTTTTGAAAGATATTTTTGCGATTAATGATTTTGTTTTTAATTTTTTTGTCGATGATCGCGTTTTTATTCTTTCAAATTTTTACATTTCTCACTCTTTAAAAAATTACAACCAACAATTTCTTCTACTCTAAAATATGATTCAAGTAGTTAGAAGATTACTTTATATAAGACTATTAGATATAACCGAACGTTAACCAGCAAAGGAAATGGTTTTATAACTTTTCTATTATTTTTTTAATTTTATTTATTTAATTTTTATTTCAATTTATTATTATTTGTAATTCTTACTGAGAAAAATATCCGTGCAAAATCAATGACTTGAAATTTTAATAACTTTCTGTAAATAATAAAAATTGGTTAAATAAAGCAATCATTCTTATCTTTCTAATTTTCCTTTCTTTTTCTTTTTTTTTTTTTTTTTTTTTCATTTTTAACTTGTCACCATTCATTTTTATAGTATTTTTAGATTGGTAAATAAATTAACAACTATATTAGTTCATAAATTCTATAAAACAAATTGACTCATCTTTTTTTTTTTTTTTGTCTCTTCTTTACAAACACACATGAAACGATAACAACATAATAATACAAACCCAGATGCCAACCAAATTTTTGGAAAACATGTTCTTCACAATGGCATAGAAATAAACCAGACAACTCACACTGCCTTTCTTCTAAGGCGCATTTGAAGTCTACCATTTCTGTTTCAACCATTCACGCACTGCCTACATATAACACTTTCACTTTCTTAAAAAAGCATTCTCTGTCTCTCAACATGGCATAAAATTTCTATTTCTTCCTCCACAGATAGCCGAGTTTATGATCGCTCAACGAAACAAATAATAATAAAAAATTCGAACAGAAGTACTTGCCCCAAAATGTCTCTAAAGAAATGGTGCATTGCAAGACAGTACTGAAGCACTTCCATCTAAACATATTATTTTAAGGATCTTCAATAGATATAAATATATACTGAAAATTCTTTGTCGGTCTTTTCTTAAATTTGGTAGACAAGGGTAAATCGAACACATTAGGAATTTGATCTTTCGTCGACGCTATCTTTGCTGACTTCCGTCCCCCTTCACCGCCCACCTTTCACCGCACAGCCTCCTCACCATCAGTGATTCGTGCCAAATCCATTCTTCATAAGTCGCGAGCCATGTTACGTTGTTGTAAATTTTTTTTTTCTTCTTTTCTTTTTCTGCGATATTGCTATTATGGAAAATTTTCGTTTTCATTGCCCGGACTTAAATAAATGGAGCGAGAAAACTGGAGAGTAAAAGAAAATTTCACGCGACATTGAATGGCTCTTTTTTGTCTCTCGTACGAAATCTCATTTAAGACATTTGTTATTTGCCGGTCGCTAGTTGCGAAGATAAGTCCTACCTTCGAATAGATCTGTTATTTGTGGTGGAAATTTTAATTTGAACATCGATATCGTTTAGGGGTTGCAAATTATATGGATTTTTAAAATTTTGAAATCCAGTTATAGAAAAAATGGTACTTACGTATTAAAGGTAACTTGGCGACAGTTGCGACAATAAAGAGCACACGCGCCAACCGCAGCTACAGATTTGGCGGTTTTTAAATGGCACCAATCTATCCTATTGGTTTGGTAACCTTAGTAGCTGATAGATTGGCGACACTTAAAAACCGCCAAATCTGTCGCCAAGGTACCGTTAATACGTAAGTACCGAAAAAATAATAAAAATTGGTTAAATAAGACGATCATGCTTATCTTTCTTATTTTTTTTTCATCTTAAATTTGTACTAATACTGTAGAATGTTCAACCTTAATTTCTAAACAGTAACTTGAAAAAAGTGCAAGTTAATTTTACAAAAGGTCTCTTCTGATGACAATAAAAAATTAGGTTTTTATTTAATAAAAAAATTACTAATAAAATTAACATTAATTTTTGGCTACCAATTTTTAAACGAGACAATAAATTCAGAAAAAGAAATTAATATTTCACAGTGTTGAAAAAAAAAGAGGGAGGATTGTTTAACTTTGTTACTGGTGATGAAAAATGAATACATTACGAGAATCATAAACGAAAACAATTCTGGGGTTAAGCAGATGTATCGTAGCCAAAACAAAAGATTCAGTGTGTCAAGGTTATTTTCTGTATTTGCTGGTATCAGAAGGGTGTGATTATAAGTTATGCTGACACTGTCTGAAATTATTAATTGTTTTGTGTACTGACAACTAATGTGTTTAAAGCGACTATAGAGCATAAACTTCCAGAATGGGAAAATAGACACAACAAATTAACTTTTCATCGTGGCAATATCAGACCACATTTTGCTTGACATGTTAAAAAAATACTTTCAGATATGGGAAGTGTTACCCCACATGCCATATTGACCATACATTGCGCCTTTAGATTACCATTTCTTTAGATCGATGAAGTCAGCCTTTTCTGTATCGAAGTTAATTTATTACAAAAGTATCGAAATTTGATTGAATTATTGAATCGCCTCCAGTTTACTGCAGATAGGAAATACATCAATCGCCTGAAATCATCAATTGCAGAAATATATAATTCAACAAATTTCATATTCATATTCCATATTTTCAATAAATTTGTACTTCTTGTATGAACAAACAAACGTCTTTTATTTAGCCAAAAAAAGGGCAGAATCATATTTGTACATTTGCAATTTTTACGTTAATGCTGATATATATTCAAATATACTTGAGAGTTATATTTGAAATTTTACGCAATTTAAGAAAAATAATCAAAATATGATTTATTATTAAATGCTGTGTTGTGATAACTTTTTAATCCCTGAATATTATTTCGAGTGGAGCCCAGAGAGAGATTATTCGAGATAATTGAATAAATACTAAGAAAATATTCTAAAAAAAGATAATTGAATATTTATTTATATGTATTACTACAAATACATTGAATTGAGTTTTGTAATAAAATATTATACATATGGAAAAATATCATGTAGAATTGAAAATTCTTAAAATATATTAAATCTTTTATGTTGAAATTTATTTTTACAGTATGCAAATTATTTATATGCTGACGTTTTAAGTTTCTATTTGATCATTGAAAAATCTAAATATAATACTATGAATTTCTATAATGCCATCAAATATTAATTAATTAATAGTTTTAAATAATGGATGTTAAAGCAACGGACACCATAAGGGAGAAAAAGTATTGTAGCAATTATCTTTATATATTAAAAGCAGTAAATATCTTATAAACATTTCAATTCATTATACATTTTAAAAGCCTTAGATAAATAGCACATTCTCATGCATATGTGATATCGATTTTGTGTTTATTTGTAAAGATTTATAATAAACATATTTAATCATTCGTTTGATATTCTAAAACTATTTTTCTAAAACTAAAAACTCATTTATTATTCAATACCTAAACATTTCTAAACTATGCAAACACACACCATAATTATTACATTACTAAATCCCACTTCCCAAGATGTAAGACACAATAATTGATGTATTTTTTATTCACATAAAATCAATCTATTTGGTTTTGTCTATGGAGATCAAATTCTTTTTTTATAGTTATATTTACTCCATCCAAAAAAAAGATGCTTCACCAAATTCGTTACATACATCTATATCATTCAACCAGCTTTCTCAAAAATTATATAGATTTTCTCTCTTTAAATTATAGATATTCCTCTTCTTCAACAGAATAAGTTATACGAAAGCAACTCATATTTAATTGAAATATCTAAACTATTATGCAAACACACCATAATGGGGTATATTACTAAATCAGACTTCCCAAGATAAAAGACACAATGATTGATGTGCTTTCTGATTAAAATAAAATCAATCCATCTCATCACGTCTATGAAGACCAAATTCTTTTTTTTCCTTTACCCAGAAAACTGATGCACCAATGAAATTTGTTACAAGTAGCATCTCTATCATCCAACCCTGCATTCTCAAGACTTCTTCCTCTCTTCATAAAGAAAGAATCATCCTCCTAACAATATTTCGCAGAAACCTTTTCTCACAAATGGAGCCTCCATCATAATTGGAGCAACATCTCAATATCTATAGGCCATTAGTGGGAAGGATCTGCTATGCCACACTGATTCTCCTCTTCCACATATTCCCTATTGGGAATTTGTGTGTGTGTGGCGGTCTTCATATTCAAGGCAAACGGAATCGGGAACTCTTTTGCGTGGAATATTTTATTAGTCCTCGTATTAGCGCTAATGAGCCATAATATCCGCTGGATTCGTGAGTTATTGCGAGGATATTCATGAGGGAAAGGCACATTGATTGTAAAAGCGAACTTTATATAATGCGGAAGAAAGTCCCTTTTACGATGGAAGGGAAAAATAGAGCAAGAGTGAAATGTACTGTAGTGATTTTTAAAGTTGAGTAAATAAAGAGGGGAAAAAGAAGTGATCTCTTTATGTAAAGTTAAATGTGGTTCATTGGAGATGGATGCTTTGTTTAGGCAGAAACTGGAATGGCTTGGCAGCATTAGTAGTCGTAATGGATGAAAGCGAAAATCATTAGCAATTTTTTTCTTTAACTGGGAGATGATAAATAGGGAAACAAAGGAGAGCAAGCATACAATTAATTTTACGATAGAATAGTTAATGTTTTATAATTAAGAATACTAATTTTTAAATGTTATAATTAAAACTATTTTTAAATTAGAATTTTATGACATTTGTGATCAGGTATCGCGATATAATTCATATACAAATAAATTAATAATAACGTAGTGATTGTGTTTAATGATTATGTTTGGTAATTAGATGTGTTAGGTAATCCTTTTGAAAGCATATTTAGGTTTATGTTATTACATATTAACTTTTGAAATGTTTAAATTAATAAAACTTTGAAATTTTGCTATTTATTCTGCCTTACAATATCATCACAAGGCAGAAATAAAGTGTATAAAACGAATTACAAATAAATAGCAGTAATTAAACTGAAGTATTCTTTTTTTTCATTAACTTAACAGCTCCATGGTGGGCCATGGCCTTCTGCCTACTTTAAATTTCGAGACAGGAGATGTTTTATTTTTTCAGGCTAGTGTTGTCAACCCTACTTTCAACGCTCTAAAATCATATTAGAACGGGAACTACCGTGTAAAGTGGATTTAGAATGATTACAAACATCCAAGACACCGCCTTGTAAGAACTGCAAGCTTTTGGCATTCATATCCATTTAGTCTGCCATCGGGGAAATATAATACTAGATTATTATATTTAATGATGGACAGGGCGGAAGGCATAGAAAACCCTCGTACATTGAACGGGAGGCCTAAAGCAGAAGCAAACGAACGGTACACATTGTGGTACATGTATGGTTTTTCACCAGATACACCACTTTTTTTTCTGATGTAGTGTCGATTCTGACCTGTCTACACTGTGCTTGCTGCATTTAAATGTCTAATAAATCATAAATTTTCATGCATATATACATAAAACAGTAATGCTTGCCAATAATTGCGAGCACTAGTAAAAACATGGGCACTACTACCCTCGGCCATGAAGTATGAAATTATGCAAATAATTTATCTCGGCCGAATTATGCAAATGGTAACATTTAATTTCTGTTTTCAATACTGAACCTATAAGAATTCCAATTTTTTTATAGTGATGCTATAAAAAGACAGGGGTGTCTCTATTAACACTTTTGCCTGTACTTACGTGTGCACCTCTATAGAATTGGAGTGGTGGATTCCCCAAGATGTGTATTGTGTGACTCTAGCCGGACGATGACTTTAGAATATTTAAATTAATGTAATGCGCTTTCTCTGTATAATTACATGGTCAAAGAGTACTAGAGAGCTAGTGAATTAATGGTTTAGGCGCCAATGTTCAACTTTTGTAAAATAAATAAAATAGCGGTGATTCATTAACTTTGTCATGTATGGTAAAACTATTTTGAGTATTTACAATGATTTATTACATTTTAATACACGATTAATCTATTATTTTACAGATTGCAATATTTAAAAAGATATTTCCCTTCCTTCATCTAAATTCTAAAGAAAAAAAAACTAAAAAATACGATGAGATGCACAAACTATTCCTTTAAAAAACATTATTACACTATAAGCCTCTTTTCATTGTGCGATAAAACTTTTTATTCCTTTTTTTTGTCCGTAAAAAAACCCTTTGCGTAACATCTTATCCTTATTTAAACGCTTAACAAGAAAGAAAACGAGGAAAAACGCATTCAACGCACAAACCGAGTATTCATTATTCATTCAAGTTTACTTAAATTTCCGCTTAATTTTTTGAAAAAAAAACCCCAAAGTTTTTGTTTCGTTCCCAAAAAGGGGGCCACGCTCACCCAAGTACTTTGAAAAATGTCGGTAAATCTTCTTTCCAAAGAAATTTCGAACCGTTATTCATTTTCTCATCAGTGGTTCTTCACCGAAAAACCATTTTTGGTTGTTCTGTTCAAACAGAAAAGCGAGCACTGATGTCTAAAAAACCGTTCAGGTTTCAGTGATACGTGAAACAAAACTTCGATATCATTCTTTGTTTTCCTTATATATCCTTTTCGAAATCGTGGTTTCGAATCAAGTATTCTTTGTTACAAATACGTATATCTATGAAGTTATCGGGAAAAGGATGAAAAATATTCTTCTTATTTTTTTTATTATTTATTTTATATCTTTTTCTGAACAATATGTGGTTTTCTAAACCTTATGCGGCCATCTTTGAAACGTAACTTGATTGATTTTTCGTTCTTTTTTTCTACCTATAAGTAGCATGTTATCGTTTGTGTTCTGCCAGTGGAAGAAGATAATCTTTTTCCCGCCAGTCAGACGATTTTTTTTCGTCTGTATTATTTTTCAACCAAGTGTTGCCGAGTTAAAAGACTGCAACTTCTACTTTTATTTATTCTTTTTTTTTTTGTACAGTATAGAATGAAGCCTAAGCTTTGTGCGTGTGTATTTTTATACCCTTACGGGTACAGGTGAGTTGATCGATTTTTTTAATATATATTTTTCTTTTACTAAAACTGCAGCGGACTTGAAAAAGTATTGTTTTTTTAATCAACATTAATCATCTAACTGCTTAAAATTTCTTTTTTTTTAAAGTATCTTCTTTTCTTTCTAGAGTAATCGTTTCCTTTGGAATTGTTCTAAAATTCTAAAAAGAAATAAGAAGGATTATATTTCGTTGCTGCCTTTCATCTTAACTGTTCGATTACTAAGTTAGTTCCTAATGGCCAGGATTAATGAGAGAGCATTTCTTGCCTTTCTTGTTATGAGGGAAATTAATGGTTTTAAGCTGAGTAAAAACAGATGAAGCTTCTTCCTTTCATCTGATTTTTCATGTGAAGCAAAATTTTCTCCTTTAAAAGTTCTCGGAATTACTTTTATATGTTTTTCGGAAAGCCATATTTCATTTTTGAAAGAGGAATTTGATACTTTGAATAAAAATAGAAGCATCAAATATATTTACATCATTTTTTAAAAAAAAGGATTGTTAGAAAATTTCAATTTAATATCATGTTTTACTTATTTTATAACATCACTTTTAGAAGAATAAACGAATGACTGAATATATTTTTTTTCTGAAATATACTTTTTAGAAGATCGAACGAAGGATTAAATATATTATTGTAAATCTTTACAAATATACACAAAATCGATATCACATATGCATTAGAATCTACTATTTACATAAAGCTTTTAAAAGTATAATGAAATGAAAGTTTACAAGATATTTACTGCTTTTAATGTACAAATATATTTGTTAAAGTATTTTTTCTGTTTTATGGTATCCGTTGCTTTAACATCCATTATTTAAAACTATTAATTAATTAATGTGTGATGATGTTATAGAAAGGCGTAGTATTATTTTTAGATTTTTTTTGGGTTTATTATTATGCATACTTTCCATCCAAGAGAATAATCATTATAACGCTTTAAAGGTACGTCATATTGGAAAATGCATTTAGAAAGTTATATGATACTATTTTATTGAAATAAAATGTAATGATAATGATACCATGCTCCATATAATACAACTTACCTACAAATATTGGTTTTAACCTTTTAAAATCAGCGATTTTGACACAACAAAGTGCATGGAAAAAAACCACAAAGATTTGAAGATGCAGAATTAGAAGTATTACTGAATGAAGTTCAATCCCAAACTCACACAGAATTATAGTATTGTATAAAATGTTACTAAATAGTGTGGTTCAAAACGTTTACAGGAAATGGGAATGATTCAAAAGCTAGAAATTGAGTCCCATGTTAATTAAAAGAAAGATACATTGAACGGCAAAATAACATTTGTGAAATGGTGCTTGAAAGCCAAAAAAAAATGGATTTTTTGGTTTCAAGTTTTTACTGGTTATGAATAGGGAGTGTATTACGGCGAGAAAAACAGAAAATGCATACATTTAATTTCGATTTTCTTTACTGAACTCATAACACTTTCAAATCTTTTATAGTGATGATATACAAGGACAAGAGTGTTTCTATTGAGATGTTTGACTTGCCATGACTGTTTACGTGCGCACCTCTATAGAATTGGAGTGGTGGATTAACCAAACTGTATTTGTGTGACTCTACTCGGACGATGAATTTTGAACATTGAAATAATTGTAATGCATTTTCTCTGTATGAGGAAATGGCTTAAAGAGTACCGGAAAGAAGTGTACTAATGGCTTAGGCGCCAATGTTCGGCATTTGTAAAAAAAAATAGTAATGATTCATTAAATTTGGTAATTATGGTAAAAGTATTTTGAGCATTTAAAATGATTTATTATATTTTAATACACGATTAATCTATTATTTTCCAGATTGCAATATTTAAAAAGAAATTTTCCTCCCTTCATTTAAATTCTAAAGAAGAATAGAATAAAAAAAAATACGATGAGACGCACTAACTATTCCTTTAAAAAACATTATTACACTATAAGCATCTTTTCATTGTGCGATAAAACTTTGTATTCCTTTTTTTGGCGGTAAAAAAAGCCTTTGCGTAACATCTTATCCTTATTTAAACGCTTAACAAGAAAGAAAATGAGGAAAAACGCATTCAACGCACAAACCGAGTATCCATTATTCATTCAAGTTTACTCAAATTTCAGCTTAATTTATTGGGGAAAAAACGCTTCTGTTTCGTTCCAAAAAGGGGGACACGCTCTCCCAAGTACTTTGAAAAATGTCGGTAAATGTTCTTTTCAAAAGAAATTTCGAACCGTTATTCATTTTCTCATCAGTGGTTCTTCACCGAAAAACCATTTATGGTTGTCCCGCTCAAACAGAAAAGAGAGCATTGATATCTGAAAAACCGCTCAGGTTTCAGTGATACGTGAAACAAAACTTCGATATCATTCTTTGTTTTCCTTTATATATCCTTTTCGAATCAAGTATTCTTTGTTACAAATACGTAAATCTATGAAGTTATCGGGAAAAGGATGAAAAATATTCTTTTTCTCGTTTTTTTTATTATTATTTTTATATCTTTTTTTTTAACAATATGCGGTTTTGTAAACCTTGTGTGTTTCCATCGTGGAACGTAACTTGATTGATTTTTCGTTCCTTTTTTCTCCCTATAAGTAGCATGTTATCTTTTGTGTTGCCAGTGGAAGAAGATAACTTTTTTCCCGCCAGTCTGACGATATTTTTTTCCTCTGTGTTATTTTTCAACCAAGTGTTGCCGAGTTAAAAGACTGCAATTTCTACTTTTATTTATTCTTTTTTTGTACAGTATAGAACGAAGCCTAAGCTTTGCGCGTGTGTATTTTTATACCGTTACGGGTACAGGTGAGTTGATCGATTTTTTTTTAATATATTTTTTTTTTCCTAAAACTGCAGCGGACTTGAAAAAGTATTGTTTTTAATCAACATTAATCATCTAACAGCTTAATTTTTATTTTTATTTTTTAAAGTATCTTCTTTTCTTTCTAGAGTAATCTTTTCCTTTTGGAATTGCTCTAAAATTCTAAAAGGAAATAAGAAGGATTACATTTCGTTGCTTCCTTTCATCTTAACTGTTCGATTACTAAGTTAGTTCCTAATGGCCAGGATTAATGAGAGAGCATTTCTTGCCTTTCTTTTTCCGAGGGAAATTAATGGTTTTAAGCGAGTAAAAACAGATGAAGCTTCTTCCTTTCATCTGATTTTTCATGTGAAGCAGAATTTTCCCTTTTAAAGTTCTCGGAATTACTTTTATATGTTTTTCGGAAAGCCATATTTCATTTTTGAAAGAGAAATTTGATAATTTGAATAAAGACAGAAGCATCAAATATATTTTACATCATTTTTAAAAGAAAGGATTGTTAGAAAATTTTACTTATTTTATAACATCAGTGTTAAAAGAATAAACGAAGGATTGAATATATTTTTTTCTGAACTATAGTTTTTAGGAGATCAAACGAATGATTAAATATATTTATTATAAATCTTTACAAATAAACAAAAAATCGATATCACATATGCATTAGAATCTACTATTTACATAAAGCTTTTAAAAGTATAATGAATTGAAATGACAAGATATTAACTGCTTTTAATATACAAATATATTTTTAAGTATTTTTTCTGTTTTATGTTATCTGTTGTTTTAACATCCATTATTTAAATCTATTAATTAATTAATGTATGATGATATTATAAAAATACATAGTATTATATTTAGATTTTTTTTTTTTTTTTTTGGGGGGGTATTGTTATGCATACTTTAACTCCAAGCGAAGAATCATTATAACGCTTTAAGAGTATGTCATATTGGAAAATGCATTTAGAAATTTTCCCTTTCAAAACTTTTTATTCATGACTTCGCAAACTCAAGACATTTTATCACGCAACAATACATGGTAATCTATTGTTGTGAAACATACACCTTTTATGCTTGCGTATCACTGTTTATTTCACAATCTTTAATTTATAATAATATTGGTTGTTGATATCGTGTTATATTATTTTAAAATTGTTGATAATGATACAGCTGGGGATATCAAATATATTTTCGCATTATTTAACTGTGTAATGTTATCGAAATGAATATTTCTGGGAGATATTTAAAATGAGAACAGTTTCAAACATCATTTTAATAATTAACATGCAGTTAAATATTGTAGTGTGTAGGTTCGGTAGCCAGATTGTAACTGGGTGTGGTTGAGTTGAGATGCTTGATGATTTATAGCTTATGAATCTGAGAAGAGTTTAATTGAAATTTCTGTTTGCAAATAAAATATTGTACTTGTTGATTCTCAGTTTGCTATTTTCTGATAATGTTTGAATACTCGATGATATTTCAGCCATATTTTAAACAGAATTTTTACTTGTGATTTTTTTTAATTTTGTAACTTTGCAATGTGCAGGTTGTGCAGCTGGATTGTAACTGGGTGTGGTTCTGTTACTCGCAGCTTTATTTACATAACACTCAAACACCACACACAGGCAATTAGAGACCTGCAATATTTAACACATTTAAAGACAGATAATTATAGGTTTATGGAAGGATTCAACTTCTAAGTCCGATATTTAAGCTATGTGCAAGATGCGCGAAATATACTTCCCGTCCGAGTGAGAGTCTGTAGGCCAACTGATATGCAGGATTATATTTCTTTATATTATATTTCCTCTTGAGATGTGAAACTGTAAATTAAACGCTTCTCAGCGCGAGTACAAGTTGCGCTGTACTGCCTTTCGGATGAGAGTCTCTACGCCAACTAGCCATTTCTCCTCAATGCCACTGGGAGTGATCTCTTTAGTGTGTAGGAGGAAGAACAGTCATAATATAAATTTACTAGGTATGTAATTAACACAGATCTTACCAGAAGAAAAGTGAGACATTTCAAGATATATACTTTAAAATTTGATTTTTTTTAAATATTGATATGTCATAAATTCTTTTCGGCAAATAATTTTACGAGAAATCTTATTCAAATTATGAAAGAACCTGAAAAATTTATTTACCTCCAGTTGTTCTGATAAATATAAATTATGATGTGAAAGATAATAGAGAAATATATTTTTCATGAAGCAAGTCAAACAAGGTGTTGTAATTGAATAACTTCTTAATGTGATTTTACAATATTATCAGCAATGGCTATTTAAAAGGACTGCTGCCTGACTTGTAAAACATAATAGTAACTAAAGCAATATTAGGCTTCTTATTCATTTGTCGCTTATGATTTTGAAATATTTATATGTAATACGTAAGAAAATTTATAGAATATATCAGAAAGAGATCAGAAAAGATGTTTTTCAAATGACTAACATTCCCACCATTGTCAGAATAAAGTTTTATCAAAACTTCAGTAAACTAATGCACATAATACCAAGACGAGTCTTTGCATTCCATTTGCATTTGATTCATTCTGTCTGAAATAATTTTACACATATTTATAGTGAGTTTAATATTACCACTATAAATATAGACATTATCAGAGGAAACTGTGTAAATAACAGCTAGAACTATCCGAATTAAATAATTAATAATAGTTGGGAACACTTGAAGAAAATTCAGAAAATGTTTCCAATTAAATAAAAGTGCCAATCACAAAATAATTATAGTCACTTGAGTCTCAATGAATTCTTTCAATGAGTCTCTTTTCTAATTAATAGTTACAATTTTTAATTGTAGAATTTGATACAGCTATAGGTTAAATTGGGGCCTGGTGGCCGAGTTACTAGTACTCTGGTGCAAAGTACCGTAGATTTCAGGCTCGATTTTCAGTGGTGCCATGGATAGGAGTTCGGAACCCACTTTAAATAGTAGGTCCGTGTCTGATTAGACTGTAGAGCATTGGGCAAAGGGCTGAAAACCCTACCCCGTAAAAAGAAAAGATCCCATGTTTCGGAATGTGTCAGTAGGCAGACGGCCTTGGCCCACCACGGGGCAGTTGAGCCAATGACGAAGAAGAAGAATACTTGCAGTTTATGTTTGTTATTTATTTGTAATTCGTTTTTAACACTTTATTTCTGCCTATATATCTTACGATAGATATACAATAAAAGTTTTAAATTTTATTAATTTAAAAATAAAATTTCAAAATTTAAAATTTATAAAAAATTTCAAAACTTAATATGAAATAAAATAAACCTAAATATGCTTTAATAATAAATGATTACCTAACACATCTAATTACCTAACCTAAACATTAACCACAATCATTACGTAATTAATAATTTATTTTTACGTGAATTACACTGAAGTGACAAAAGTCATGGGATAGCAATATGCAAATTTTCAGATGGCAGTAGCATCGCGTAGAACAGGTATAAATGCTCAGTGCTTCGCAGAGCTTTCATTTCTGTTCAAGTTATCATGTGAAGAGGTTTTGACGTGATGATGACCGCACGACGGGAATTAACAGGATTCTTTGAACGCGGAATGTTAGTTGGAGCTAGACGCATGGGTCATGCCATTTGGAAATCGTTAGGAATTCAACATTCCCAGATCCACTGTGTCAAGAGTGTGCCGAGAGTATGAAATTTCAGGCATAACATCCACCATGGACAGCGCAGTGGTCGACCACCTGCACTTAACGATCGAGACCGGCGACGTCTGCAAAGAGTCGTAAATTCTAACAGACAAGCAACACTGCGTCAAATAACCGCAGAAATCAATGTGGGACGTACAAGGGACTTGTCTGTTAGAACTGTGCGGAGAAATTTGGCTTTCTTGGGCTATTCCAGCAGAAGACCGACTCGAGTGCCTTTACTGACAGAACGACATCGCTTGCAGCGACTCTCGTGGGCACGTGAGCATATCGGTTGGTCCCTAGATGAATGGAAAACCGTGGCCTGGTCCGATGAGTCACGATTTCAGTTGGTAAGAGCTGATGGTAGGGTTCGAGTGTGTGGCGCAGACCCCACGAAGCCATGGACCCAAACTGTCAGCAAGGCACTGTTCAAGCTGGTGGTGGCTCCGTAATGGTGTGGGCTGTTTTTTATGGCATGGACTTGATCCTCTGGTGCGACTGGACCGAACATTGACTGGAAATGCTTATGTTCAGCTACTTGGAGATCACTTGCAGCCATTCATGGACTTCTTGTACCCAAACAACGATGGGATTTTTATGGATGACAATGCGCCATGCCACCGGGCCACAACTGTTCGCGATTGGTTTGAAGGACATTCTGGACAATTCCAACGAATGATCTGGCCACCTAGATCGCCCGACATGAATCCCATAGAGCATTTATAGGACATCATCAAGAGGTCTGTTCGTACCCAAAATCCTGCACCATCAACGCTTTTACAATTATGGACGTCTATCGAGGCAGCATAGCTGAATATTCCTGCAGAAGACTTCCAACGACTTGTTGAGTCCATGCCACGTCGAGTTGCTGCACTTCGGCGGACGAAAGGAGGGCCGACACGATATTAAGAGGTATCCCATGACTTTTGTCACTTCAGTGTATATTGCGAAACCTTATCACAAACCTCAAGAAACTTTTAATTTAAGATTTTTAACATTTACAAAATTAGTATTCTTAATTATAAACATTAACTATTCTATCGTAAAATGAATTGTATGCTTGTACACCTTATTATTTGTTATTATACACCACCTTTGTATTCCCTATTTATCATCTCCCAGTTAAACAAAAAAAATTGCTAATGATTTTCACTTTCATCCATTACGAATACTAAAACTGCCAAGCCATTCCAGTTTCTGCCTAAACAAAGCATCCATCTCCGATGAAGCACATTTAACTTTACATAAAGAGATCATTTCTTTTTTCCCTCAACTTTAAAAATCACTACAGAACTTTTCCTTCTTGCTCTATTTTTCCCTTTCCATCGTAAAAGGGACTTTCTTCC